>VXBJ01005764.1:86442-115061 GCA_013400055.1 Nycticryphes semicollaris | reverse complement strand
ACCTAACTCTGATAAAAAACCGTCACTAAACCATGTCACTGAGCACTATGTCAACCTGTCTTTTAAATACCTCCAGAGACGACACCTCACCCACTTCCCTGGGCAGCCTATTCCAATGCTTAATAACTCTTTCTGTGTAAAAATTTTTTCCTGATAACCAATTTGAACTCCCATGGTGCAACTTGAAGATGTTTCCTCTTGTCCTATAGCCAGTGACCTGGGAGAAGAGACTCATTGTATGAAGTAGATTCCATCAGTTTTGGACTATGAAATGCAGTTTGAAAGCTATGAATTATATCCAGCCATGCTGTCTATTGAATGAAGAAACTTGGGAAAGGGAAGCTTTTAAAAAGATATGTGGAGCACAAATGGGATGAGTTTTTATTTGTCCTCTGTATATTGTATAGACATATATTCTAGGCTCTAAACTAAGTGTTCTTTTTTCTTCTTTTTTTTCCTCCTGTTTTAGGTAAAGCTCATTGTATTAGATGAAAATCGTTACAACATGTCATTCTACTTTCTTTAGTTTTGCACAAAGATAACAATATATTATATATGTTTAATGTTTATTTAAAATTTAAATAAACCTACTGAATGCCATCTAAAAATATTTATAAGATTTCTTAGGTTTTAACAACAAAACCCATGTTGTTCTAAAAGTACAAAATTAAATCAGGCAAAATTTTAAATAAAATCAGAAGAGCGGGATGATAATAAATGTACTAAATATATGGTATTATAAAGCCTGAGGATTTGATTTTAATCTGCAGAATATTATTTCTTCTGGGACTTTCATGTTGTCAGTTAGGCTGGAGGTCAGTTTATTTTCTTTTCTTTTTTCTTTTTTTCTTTTTTCTTTTTTTTATTTTCTATTTCAATCCTTTCTTATGCTTGTCAGTGCACAAGATTTCTTTTGTTATGATAATTGGATTGATGCATAATTGTCTGGTAAGTATAATTTATATCACTTTTTTTTTTTCTGGTTGGTTCTTGATCCTTTCTTGTTCTATTTTTGTAATTTAAATAGCTACTAAGTTATGTAACAGTTACCTAAGCCAGTCCTTGCAAGTTACTCTGGAAATTTGGCTCATTGTTTTAAATGTTTTTATCTGTTTCTGTATCTCAGCTTCTCCTTTCATTTTATATAAATATTTCAAGGCTGAAATAATATATATATTAATAATAAATCAATATATATTAATAATATTATATTTCATATAAACATTTCAAGGCTGAAAGTACTTGTGGAACTCCAAATGGTATAACCGCATTAGAGAAATAATATTTGATCATCCCCTTTTTATATTACTGAATATTTGAAGTTCAATGGAAAATTAGTGTTAATTATACAACGTGAAGGAGTTCATACTTAATTTTTTAACCATATCAGACATTGTTAACAAAATATATGGCAAAAACTCTGCCTGCATATTGGCCAAACAGTATTTAATTTTCCCAGGAGAATGTAGGAGTGTTCATGACAGGAGAGTAACTTTTATCTGCTAAAGACAAGGTTTTAGCTTCTGATGTTGTTCTCTCAGGGGTGTCTTCTCAAATAGTTTCACTTGCAAATTATTTGTTTTGATGAAGAGCCTATTCCCTAGCCAGGAGAGGGGCTCTCCCTTGCTGCATGCATAACATGAAAGTTCTTAAACTCAAAAGCTTAGGATACAGACTACAGCACAGCTGACATTATTTCAGGAGAGAGCCAAAGCTCTAAATAAATTTTGGGGCTCACGTTCATTGGCAAGGTTACTATGTACGAGCAATACATATTACTGAATGAGTCTTTTGTTTATGACAGGAATGTGATAATTTATAAAATGATGTTTATGGCAGTCTTGAAATGTACACCTATATGTTACACCGTTATAATGCTTTTCCAGTAAATGGTTAAGGAAGAATGAAGAGGATATTAAATGATATAAGACTCTTCATAATGTAGGAGTTCTCCTAGGTTGTAGTACATTGTCTGCTTCTTTATTTTTTCCCAAGAAAATAAAGGTATATGGAGTTGCATCAGGGTAGGGGGTGAAAGAGGGAAAAGGAAGAGAGGGATATTCCCTTAATTTATGAAGGAAACTGAGAGATCTGCATGATATTATTTAAATAAATCTTTGGTCCCATAAAAAATATTGTTGGCCTATGAGCTGCAACAAACTTATTTCATGTGAGTATTTAAAAATTTTCATTAATACATTACATCTTCATCCAGCTTTCTCAAATTCTCCAGTTTCCTCAAATTCTCTGTTCTGTGTAGAGTCATTACTCACTGTACTAACCTGACAAAGAATGTAATTTCCAAAGCATTTCAGAGAAAGCACACACATTTTTTTTTTCCCTCACATTCTTTTATTTGGTATTCTGATATGAATGTGATATGCTATGGAATATATGAGTGGCCTATCTATCTCTCTAATATCAGACAACAGCAAATATTATATGCATTAAAGGGTAATTTCTCCATAATGTATGAAACAACAGAAAAAGCTCTTTTGGTCTTCATTTTAGGATATTGGCAGGACTTATTTTTTTTTATTAGCCAACAATGGTTGAGAATAAATCGTTATGAAACATAAATTGTTCTATGAAGCTTTTCTTATGCTGACAAAAAAAAAATCTTCAGTGGCACTGAATGATGAATCTAACATTTCAGAAAACTAGGACTAAATAGTTGTTACTTTTTTCTTTTTTGCTGTTGGGTCAGGAAGAGAATCCTTTGTTTTGGGTATTGAGAAAGGATCTGGATTTCAATAAATGTGGGGTTTCCTCTGTGCTGAGTAAATGTCCTAACTTCCAAGCACTGGAGTGAAAATAAGTGACATCCAATGACTCCAAATTCAGGGTACTGGCTAGGATACTGGCAGAGAATGTCTAGGCTGCTGCCATCCCACTACATTCAGTATCTGGAATTAACTGGATTAAAGCTATTGGAGGTACATCTTCTCATGCAGCAGTTACAATTCTTGGAACAGTATAACTAAATTGCTAGATACACACAAATTCTGCTTCTGTCAGTGTTTGCTCTGAAATCAAGAAGTAGATCAGATCAGTAAAGTTCATCAAATATGCAAATATCTTAAGGACAAGTATGTTTGTGAAGAATACATGAAATTTCATCTCTTGTTAATACCCTGATAGATCATCCTGAGGGCCTAAAGGCACGGAACACTATAAGACCGGTTTCCCTTCAACCCTCCAGATCTACCAGATATGACTAAATATGTCTTGGTACATTCCTAATGGGAAATGATAAAAAATAAAGGCATTTTTCTTCAAATTGATATTACATATCAATATCGCTATGTAATTAGAAATGCAATCATGGCTTCTACACATTAGATAATATCCACTCTTGGCTACCCTGCTTACTTTTGATATTTCTTGGAAATTCAAATATTATTTTATCCAAGATTTTTTCAGGACACATTAATGTAATAACTGTGTCATTTATGAATTTCCAAATGCAACAGATTTATTTTCTGTGATGTTAATACTAAGAAACCCAGTTAATGCTGCTGACAAGTGCCAATAAACATAAGTTTAGAAAATATTCTTTCAGGAAACTAAAAGAAAAATAATTAGGAATCAATTCTGTGATGTTCTGAAGTCAATAATTCTAATATTGAAAGGAGAATTCAGATTGCTATTTGCAAAAAAGTAATACGTTTGGCTATATCATTCTTCCTTTCTCATCCATCTTTGTTTCTATACTTAGAAATTGTCTTTCAGCTTTCCAACAAGAAAACTCTACACAGAAATATTTGCCAGTAGTTTTATTTTTATTAAGAACAAATATTGGGAAGGTTATAAGTTTGGCTTCCGGGGTGCCAGCAACTTTCTTCCTATGATGATTTATAAAATTAGCTCACTTCATAGTCCAGAAAGAAAATAGAAATTTTGACAGCTTACAAAGCCTGTTTCAGCTGGCACTGAATTCATTGACTCATAAAAAAAGAAAATAAAAATCGTAAGTGCACCACTTTAACTGAAAACTAACATGCAAATGAATGTCTGACATCCTTTAAAAACATTGAAGAAGGAGGAGCATCCATTAAGATGATTCTTACAGGGAAATTCCGTGAAATATAATGGAATTTGTCAACCTTTTCTGGAAAAAAAAAGGAATTCTTGCCATCGTACTATGTAGAATGATTCAATGATAAGCACCTAATTTCCTGAATGTTTTTTTGTTTGTTTGTTTGTGATAACTTGGAATCTGTATTTTCCTATTAATTTTGTATGTATTCAATTTATTGGAAAAAACTGAACAGCAAGTAACTGGAGAGACATTGAGGTGATGCCATGGTGCTGTGAGGGCTGGTGGCTTCACAGCACGTGGAGCTCCCTGAGTCCCTGCTGCTGGCACTGTCAGGGGCTCTCCAGGTCAGTCAGGGGACCTGAGCCTGGCAAAAGGCCCATCGTACTCCCCTAGCCAGTAGCAGGGCATACAATTTTCTATTTTAATGAAAAGAAAGTAGGAGTATTGGGAGAAGGAGGGATATAGTGAAAGTTTTATGGAGTATTGTTATTTATGTTGGCATGGACTAGACCTCACCTCAGGATTTTTACCATATGTTCACACAAGAAATATATTTCTAGAAAGCTATAATCACAGAATTAGGCATAGGTGCAGAGATGAGCAAAAAAAAGTGTCTCTATCAGTTAGCAATGATTACCAACAGACCTATGAAATCCTAGGAATATAAAAATTTTCATATCTCTTACTGCTAACATGGATGACATTCCATAGGTTTCATAGCTTGGCATGGTGGTGCTTATAAAGTTAAGTTATCCTAGAAATGCCAGTAAATGTACTTTAGGATTTAAAATTGTCCTGGTTTGGTGTCGAGCAGTGCCAATTTTCTATTCAGTTCTTGCTTATACTTGATGCTGTGGCAACCAGAGTCAGCTGACTTGGGTTTAGGAGGAGTCACACCTGTGTAGAGGAGTGGATGGGTCAGGTGACCCAAACCCCACCAACAGGGTATTCCGTCCCATCTGCCATGCTCAGTATAAAAGCTGAGGGATCAGTAGGTCAGCTCTCTTTTTCAATGGCTTGGGTTCTCTAGTGGCTCTCTTTCTTTAGTGGCTGATGTCTGACGATCTGGAATCCAGCTCATATCCATTGCTGAGTTCAGTCTGTGACTTCCCCAGTGCCTGCTGGTGGCATCTTTTCTTGGAACTTGATGCAGTCTTATGTATGTATTGTCTCTATTTCATTATTAATATTTGATTAATTTTTTTTAATTTTTCCTAAACTCGTAAATCTCTTTCTCTCTCTTCTTCCTTTCCTTGAAGTGAGATATGGGAGAGAGCACCTGTTGCCTTGTCATTTGATAACTTGGCCCAATCTGCAACAAAAACATACACCGATCTTCTTTTTATCCAGAAATAATAGTGCCTTAGTCATTTGATAGAATTATTAGTATGAAGTAATATTTAAGTTAAGCAATACATTAATCTCTCTAAACCAATTAAGTTATTTTGCAAGAAAGCAATTAGGTTATGAACATACAATTTATTTATTCTTGAAATTAAAACCTGACACTATAAAGAAATGACCAAGTGTTATTACAAACTTTCAGCTGTGAGCTAATCAGTGTTTAACTGGCTGTGGAGCAGCAGTGCAATCTGCATTGCAATCTGTTACTGAACATGGTGCTATTAAAAAAGTCAGTTGAAATGCTACAGAGAACTGCAATTATGAAAGTTAAATCAGAATCATGCTATTCTAAAGAGTAGTCTTTTCAAAGGATATAATTCTAAGGGGTTGTATATTGCACAGCAAATATCTGTAATCTGCAAAGTAAGCAAATGGTTAAGTGAGCAGTTGTACCTGTGTGAATATTTTTTTCCCTCTGGATTTCAAGGATGAACTCTGTGTGGATTGCTTAACATATAATGAGGGTTAAATTCCTGAAGCAGACTTTTCCATGGTGTGGGACTTTCCTTTTTCGCTTGTCTATTCACACAAACTCAATACAAAATTAATGCTTTTCTTCCTCTCTTTCAGTGCTTTGGTGGTAATTAGCATTTTAAAAATATTAAAGGGAGCTAGCAGATAAAACACATAGCATAAAACAAGATAACATAGGATCACCTAAACCTTATCTTAATTTGGGCTTTGGATCTATGTTCACACATAAAACATGGTTCTGTTTATTTGAAAGTGAAGTATATTGAATGACATGTTTTTATTAGAAAACCCAACAAACTCACTCAAACCAGCAAATTTGTCAAATCTTTTATTTTTTTGTACTTCACACTCAAAAGGCACAGTCATTTGAAAGATTTTATTTGTAGGTGCTATGGAGATAACATGATATTATTTTTGCCTATTGGTGCTGTTAGTTATTTATTGGTGCTAGGTGAATAGAGACATGGAACAAAGTCAGCTTTATTTTCATAAGATCCAAAATCTTTACTTTTTTTTTTTCCTGAATAAGATTATTTCAATGTGGAAAATATAGAGACATAGTCTAGGTACCCAGAACAGTATAGACATGACATCACAGACCTTGGTATGGACAAGTTACTCAAACACTGCTCAGCATTTTAAGGATGGCTTTTCAGCTGTTGCTGAGCTCTTTGTTTCTTGAGCTACTCTACTATCATGACCTATACTAGATTATTGAAATGTGCTTTGCATTTTGACAACAAAAGGTATAATCTTACTTTGACTGCAAGGCAGATTTACCCTTTACAATACTGTTTGTTGTATTGTGTGCAGCTGCAGTGAACAAGCTGTACAAAATGCAGTGTGCGGTACTTTGACCTAGACCAAACCAGATGCATTACTTTTAAAGCTTAGGCTTCCCGCCTGCCCCTTTGTCTTTTTTTCCTTTTCCTTTTTCTTTTTTTTCTTTTATTTCTTTTCTTTTTTTTTCCTCACCTTTAAGATGCTCAACATACAGTGAAGCTACCATCGCATGAAGGGAACTTCTGTAGTTTGGTTATGTGGCAGACCTGTAGTGAAATGTCTGTAGGAGAGAGGCAAAATCCAGGAAAGTGCTGCTCACCTCCTGGTGAAGAGCTGAACAATGTTTATATAAGTGTCAAAACATCAACAGGATCTCTGTCAAGCCTGACCACAAATTTAGTCTATGTCCCGGGTTACCATAATAATAGATTAGAAAATTGGAAAAAATGGTGGTACCCTCTTAATTTGCTTAACAGGCATTATCGTTCCAAAGCTGCCAGAACCCAGATGATCCAGTGGAAATATGTAGCTAGACTTTGTTCAATAGACATGGGTAGTTGAATAGCAGCATTTCTTTGTGACTTTTTATATAAAAGCATTAGATGCCAAAACAGTCCACCTGCTTTCCAAAGAGCCATTGGAACTTTTGTAATTTCTGGAAATATTTCTATGTGACATAAACCTATGCAATGTCAATGCAATGGTGAATTAACTGGACACAATTCCTGCTTCTGATGGATTTCCTGAAACAGCATGCCTGGGATTTCAAACTACATTTAGCAGAAGTACATTGTTCTGGTTATTGTTCATTGAGAGTGGGCTTAAGTGATCAGCAAAGGTTGGCAAATTTAAGTTGGACCTGATGATCACATGACGAGAGGATGAGTCTCTACAGACCCAAATACATCATCTGCCAGCAGAGGAAAGGGATCTGAAATTTTTAAGTGGCTTTAACAGAAAACTTGCTGAGATACCATCATTTTTGTCGTTACTGTATTTTATCTCCTAATGTAATTTAGAGCTTTCAAAAATGCATGCAGGAAACAATTTCTTATTTTTTAATATTCAAGCTTGTATAGAAACATATGTTAGATGTACAAATTTTTAATATGAAAATTGACCACTTGATAAAGTCCTATGTGAAATGCATCAATTTATCATGAAGTACAGAAATACTTACTGGGCAAAAATACAGCTATGCGTAGACCCTGGTTGTGCTCCGTTTCGCATGTCACTTTGAGTCATTGCTCATCTTGCCATACAGAAAATACCAGTGATACAGGCACTGAACTGTCTTAGGGAATAAAAATAAGAAATATTGTTTTGTGGCTTTCATTTTCAGTCGGCTGAATTAAGCAATCTTTAGAAAAAATGAACTTGAGCAAGAATAGTGATAATAGGTAACAGGTTACTAGACTGCTGATGGAATTCAAGTTTTTACGTTTTTTAGCAACACAAAATGTGCAGCTCTATTGCACAATTCCTATGTTCTGTCAGGTTGCTTCCCATTCTTTTCAATATTATAGGTGTGCTGAGCACCTTAATCTCTAGAAATAATGCAGTAGTCTTATTTGGTGATAGCAACTAGGATCTAATCTGCTATAAATTCTAATAATATGCCTTTAAATAAAAATAATGAAGTGGCACTACCTGAATAGTATCTGAAACAGAGAAAGCAAAAATGTTATACAGGAGTTATATGCTATGTTAAGTTTCTCAATCATAAAATAAAGCAACAGAAACACAAGTAGCATTTCATGTCTTGTTCTTTCTTGTCTGTTAATGACAAAGAAATAAATTCATTTATAGAGAGAAGTCAGCCTGGGATATGATTACCACTATGTTTTCTCAGAAAAGCTTTATTTCTTGTACCTGCAAATTCGTTTGTGTGACTTCTACCCAAAGACCATCATTTAAGAAAATCTGGAATAAACTGGGTAATGTATGTATGTTTGCATCATTAGCTTGCCCCCAACTGTACATGTGGCTATTGCAAAGCATGTCTTCTCATAACTGTCTGTCTTTCTGTTTTAGGTTTTACAGTAAGTAACAAATACACTTGCTCTTTTTGTAAATTAATTTTCCTACTCAGCATGTTGTCTTCTCTCTTCACTTTGGATTCCCCTAACCTGAGTATTATCACTACGGGAAAAAGTATAGGAGAAGGCAAAGGGAAGTCTGCATCCTTTGTATAGAAGGAAAAGCTTTGCAGGCAATCAGCAAATTATTCTGAAATACTAGATGCTTACATTTGGTGCTGAATTATCCTCACAGTATAATACCTTCAGTCTTTGAGGCGCTTAAATATGGAAGAATTGGAGTGTAATCTCCAGATGATTATTTTAATCCCTTGGGTCAAAAGAAGGCCAGCTGCTTTGCTTCAGATGTTAACAGGATGAAGGAAGAAACTGAATGATCGTTTCCCAAATCCCAGACCGATCCCCCAGACACTAAAATGTTTCATCTTCATGTGTAAGACCATAGCATAAGTACATTTCATGAATGGACCGAAAAGAACTGAAATACTCTTTGAGGGTACTGCAAGGTAAAGTCTATTACTGCGTTGATGTGGAGAAGATATCTCCCAGAAATCTAGTTTGTGAACTGCACAGGAATTTGGTGCAACTTAGAAGCTGTATAATGGCAAATAAAAATAAAGAAAAAAAAACAATAAAGTAAAATAAAATTAAAAAACTTGAGACATAGGGGATAAAAAGCCAAAATGGAGCTTTAACTGAATTAGCAGCTGCATTTTTCTCTGCTATCTACACACAGAAACCAGAAAATTTTCTATACATATCTCTCATTTACAAGTTAGTTCTGTAGGTACGTCACTGTATGAGCCTAAGTTCCATCGTAAGTTAGTTGCTATAAAAAACAGCATTTTGGTAATACTTTTAGAATTGCTTCAGGAGAATAATATACAACTTCATGACATTTCATACAGCTGCCTAACTTTTTTACTTACTATCTTTTGATAGCTGTGATTACCATAAATATTTCTTACTTGATTCTTTTTAATTTTCAACAATTGACATTGTAAACAATTCCTATGTGCTTGTTTCTTGTCATTCTATCCCTTACATTTTAATTAACCCTCAGATATATACGGATTGACATTTTGATTCACACAGTGGCTGAATTTGTTTGTTAACTTTCAGCTGTTCAGTTACTCAGAATAGCTTTTAGCCTTTAAGTCAAGTTTGGAACCAAACCATTGTGAAGAGATTGTTTGTTTATCATAACATTCCCAGTCTAGCAGAAGATTTTGTTTTGGAAACTCACTTAAAATAGTAACAGCACTACAATCTGGACATCATTCTGCTATTTGCTTCTTAAAAATACCTGCTACTTCTCTTGAAATCGGTGAGTCAAATACAGTCATATAATTTTAGCTGTTGTCTCTGAATATTTATTCAGAACTAGCTTGCTGCTATGCCACAAATAAGTGAACAATCTCAGAAACGGTTATTACTTTACATGCAGCATATGGCAGTAGTACCAAATCCCAGAAGACTTCCAACTGCTATCATGACTATAATCACCACTTAGCCAAACAAATATTTAAGAAGAGTTTGAGATATGTGCTCATGTAGTACAGTGTAAAGAACACAAGAGTGAGGAAGTTACAGAAAATTCAAACTCATTGAATGCCTTGCCCTAATTGATTGAAAGAGTTAACTATTTCCAGTGAGGTATGCAGGGCACTAATCCAATGAGATAAGCTAAGCTAGAGAAACCAATTGCTATTTCCTTACAGATGGGAAAAGACCTAATATTGGTTTTGTTACTCAGAAAAGGGCTTGGGAGTGTTCCTATTTCAAAGTTTCAAAGCTGCCACTGACTGAAATGCTGCTATTTATAGCAAGATCTTGGTTTTGTTTGCTACCATATTTTCATCTCTATAATAATTTTCCTTAATTTCTCAGTTTTGCTCTACATTTATTGAGCTGAGGTGGTTATTAGACTGCCTAACATTAGAATGCTTAGAAATTTGCATTTTCTTTCTCTAGGGAGAGGTTCATAGCACGATTTACACGGAAAACGTCATCTACAAAAGAGATACAGATTTGCCTCTGTTCTGTCCTAATCTTTAAAGGGTCACAGTTCCATTGCTATTAAAGGAAAAAGTAGGAAGAAGGAAGAAAAACCTCCCCTTGACTCTTTCCATGTAAACCCAACTGTTTCAGTGCAGTGGGGTAATTGTTAATCCCTTTTCCAGGACAACAGTTGAGTCTCACTTTTATAGGCAACTAAAATAGTGTTTGAGCAGAACTGAGGAAAAAATTAACATTATCTACTTACAAGTGTGTTAAGCCAAAGATATATGGAGGATAATAAAGGAACTATTGAAAAATAAAGCCTAATTTAAAATTTACAATCATTTCTAGGCATAGTCCTGAACAAATCCAAATGCGTCCTAAAAATAATATTAATAATAAACCTCTGGAAGATTAAACAATAGACAGATGAAAAATGCTGCAGGGTAAGAATAGCTGAATAAAGTGATCTGTTTGCAAATCTGTGCAAAAGGCATCATTGGACAACTTTTCTGGTTTACATTTGTTCATGAATAATTGTGTAGTTAAATTTAATCCAAAATGACAGTTACATTTTGGATTTTTTATTTCTACTTCCCAGCATTCCACTACTTCCAAAAATAAAAATAAATAAATAAATAGCAAAATAGAAAACTGGCAACTTCTACACATTCTGTAGCCATCTGAGCCCCATTTATTGTTACTGTATATTACATATATTCTGCTGTGGCCATTCTGGCCTATTCTCAGTGTCATTGGGAAACTTACTGTCCACCTTATTTCTCCCAGGTAACATAGACTTTTGGAGGCAAGTAGAACTTTTTGGTAAAGTATTTGGAAAGCTAATTTTCAGAGGAAATGGGAAAGGGTGGTCTGTCACTCTTCTTCTAGGAGTCAAGGCCGTGATGCATGCTGGTTTCTTCTACTTACGAAGGCAGATTCTCCCACATTTACTGGGAAAGCACAAGAGTTGGTATGTTAAGTAGCAGCGCCTTGACAATAGTTCTGACTAAAACTGTTTTGCTCTGTACTTTGCATGATCTCCTAGCATACATGTTGTGTGTTTATTTCAATTAAAAAAAAAGTTCTTTTGCTGATGTTTCTGGAGTGCTAGAATATAATGGACTGTAAGTTAATGGCAGAAGTTCTGTTGACAGAGAGGAGGCAACTAAAGTGTATTTGCTTAAGCTGTAAAAGGAAAAAGAGTTAGCAGGGTCTATTCAGGGCAGTGCTCACATTGAGACACTTCGGAAAAAAGCAGTAAAATCAATCCAAATTAAATTGGGGTGTGATTTTACAATTGATTGGTTATCTGTACTAAATCCTTCTGTGGGCACTGATTTAAAATTTAAGTGGTTTTAACCTATTTTTATTAACTCTCTAAGTTTCAAAATAAGGGATTAATGGCACTAAACTAACAAGGTTTGCCATTCAGATTAACTTTTTTGAACCTTCAGGAAAGAGAAGTGCTCATTTACAGAATCCCTACAAGCAAGAGGTGATTCGTTACTTTCTTTTGGGTCTGTAAAGCAAAAGGCATGAAACCTATGTGAACATCTGTTTCCTTTAAATAACTAAATTTTATTTCAATTAAAAATTACCTCAGATTAGAGGAGATCTTATTCCATCCACAGGAATTTGCCCATACATTATTTTATTCTTGTCTATCTGTTCGTAACTACATACCAATCACTATGAGCTCTGTCAGTCATGACTTTAATTCAGTAGACTTAAAAAGAACAAGAGCGGATTTTCAGGCAGAGTGATGTAAGAGCGAATTATTCAGTCAACACAATGAAAATCATATACTGATGTCGCTCTTGAAAGATCCTGACTCTGGAAGTATTGAAGTCACTCTGCATCTGGAAGCTCATTAACAGCTAACTTTTGCTGCTTCTTAAGTATTAGTGAAAAGGTTATGTTACAAAACTTTCTACCTTTGTTTCCAAATGGAAAAAGTGTAAAATCATGTTTTAATGGTATTTACTTCCAAAATATAAGCAAAATATGAACCTTACTGTGTTTTTAAAGATAAACATGGAGGAAGCTTTCAAACTTCAGCTGAGGAATATCTCTTTTTTGCAGACCTGTATAAAGCAAATCACTTACTTGCATACTGTGTTGTCAGCTACTGAGCTGCCACCTGAAGTATTGTGACACATGCTTTTTTTTAACTGTGGTTCTGTTCTACATTTCTTTTTTCATATACTGGGCTGAGGCAAAGATAAGGTTCTGATACAGGTTTTGATTTCGCAAATCTATTGGGGATTATCTCCTTAAAAACAGGAGATTGTGTGCCATGGAAGTAGAGAGAGAACTGCTGTGCAAATAAAAATTTTTGGTGTAGCAAAAGTCCCTTAAAGTTAACTGGTCTTTGAGCAGACCTAAGTTTAAAGGTATTTTACTTCCATGGGAAAATAACATGTTACATTTGATTGAGAAACTGAAATCAAACTATGTGAAAATACTTGAATTTGGATTGTTTTATGACCAGCTGAGCTATATGCTACTTCTGGAAATCAGCATTTGATTCACTAGATGGTTTTTATTAAAAATAAGACATAGACATCCCTTAAGAAGGGTTGACTTGATGCAATTTTACCAAAGTTTTCAGATCGTTTTTAAGAGGGACTGAGAATCATAAGAAACCATTCTTGTGTCACTGCAGTGGCCAGAATGTCCACAACATATACCCTTCTGAAAGATTGTCAGATGATGCTCTGCAGAAATCTACATGATAGAATTTTATATGACTGTGTTATGTCCATAATAATGATTAAACTGTATGAGACTGTAGCAGCACGAAGATCAAGACAGTGTTAAAACTTATTGGAGAAACTGGGTAGGTATTCCATCATTAATCTGTGCCAGTCATTGTGGATAGTTTTCTACTACTGCTGGTTAAAAGCTAGTGCAGCTCTGTGTGCATTAGTGTAGTTGCTTGTAGTTGTAGTTGGTAGTGTAACCCAGACAGAAAGTTGGAAAAGCCACTTAATGCTGTCTAAAGCTGGAAGAATTTAGGAAATATGGAATAGCTTAACAAAATCTAGATGATGTTACACTTCACTAACAATTTCCTAGGTTTAAACGATGGTATAGTGAGGAGTTTTTGGTTTGGATTATGTTTTGGGTTTTTTTGTTTTGTGGGTGGTTTTTTTTTTTTTTTTTTTTTAAATTACATAACAATTGGCTTGGTAGACCAAGATACTTTAGAAAATAAATCATATAGAAACTTTAATTTCTTTTTTGTATGATTCTAGATGTCATACTATTTTAAAAACTCTCTCCCTGTGTAGTTCACTGTGTAATATTCTTGCTTAATGAAAATGACAAAGCCAGTGCAAATGTCAGCAGTTTTTAAGTAACTCAGATTTAGGAATTTGCAAAGTGACAGTTTACAATAATTTTCATTTTTAGATTAAAAAAAAAAAAAGATAATCAAAGTATATGACAACTGCCACCAATGTGGCTTTCTACTGCATCAGAACTGAAACATCATCCCTGTCAAACAGCTACTCAATTGGCTTCAGCAAATAAGACAAATACTTCTGAACAAGTACAAAATCGCCTCAAAATGACAAAAACCCTAAAGTAAAAGAAAAACTGATCTCAAATATTACTATTAAACTAAACTTTTGATTTTGTTGTAGTTCTTTATTGTCTCTGTTTCTTATCAAATATTTCCTTTATCACCTCCTCCTCAAAGTTGTATATAGTCTGTAAAGTTCTCAATTTTTTGGCAGAAACTTCCCAAAATTTTTCAGCAATTCTGTTGGAAATAATGGTAATTACATAGCTTTCATTTTTCTGCCAGTGTATGAGGTCTAGGTGATTGTGTAACTACTTTCTGTCATAAGTAGACTTCCCACAGAAATAATCACCAGTTACAAGGCTTACTGAAGAGTGAGAAAGGGAGGAAAGGAAGGAGAAAGCAGAGAATTATTAATAATTTGACGGAGAAAGTCCAACACATGGCTGAGAAACCTGTCTGTTTTTACTACTTTCTTTATCTCTTACTTTTTTCTTCTTCTTAACGATTGCCTTCATTTTATGAGATGGAGGACAAATGCTAATGAGTCTATAATTGGCCTAAGCCCCAGAAGATTACTTTGGAGAATTTGTATTTCAAATCCAGGAGTTACATTTTTGCACATAATTAGCAGGTCAGTTAAACTAAATAACTCCTTGCTGCTAGTAGGCATATACAGTCAGATACAACCTTATTTTACTCCTACATACACCTACTTCAAAATTATTTGTTAAAAAGATGAGATTTAAAAACAGTGTTTGGAAAGGAAGAAATTTAATTATGCTCAATAATGATTTTTTAAAAACTAATTAGTTATATAAATGTTCTTGTGTTTTGCTTTTGCTATGTGTGTGCATGTTTTTCTTGGAGAAAATTTTGCACATCTCAAGGCTTTCATTCCTCTAGCTAATGCTGGCACTGCAGAAAGGACAGATGCATACTTAGTTGTTATAATGCAAAAATAACTTTGCTTCATAAAGTGGCAATTACATAATATTGCCTCCCCTCCAATTTAAATTTAGGGTGCTCTAGAAAGGAAAGATACTTTCCCAAAATTTCTTCCAGGACTCAGCCTCATTAAGGGTCAGACATGTGGAAGGGCAGACAGAAATGGATATATCTTAATTCAAACAATTCTGCTTAAAGCAGAACTCAATACAAGGTGGAGATCAATAATGGTCTTTAAAAAAAACTTGTCTATACCAACCTTTCTCTAAGAAAGAAGAAACAAGGGTTTCAAAACCAGACATTTTCTGGGTGATGGAGAAAGAAAGCATAGGAGGGACAGAAAATAAATTGCTACTTATGAAATCATTGTAAGCTAGATTTCACAGTTTCAACTTCAACTAAATTCCTTGACTGGGCTGAAATGCAGCTGGCATTTGGGCTTAAGACTTAGGGTATGTGAGGTCAGCAAATTTGACAAGTATAAGCTTTAGAACTCACCTCAGTCTAACTGCTGATGTCACCATACCCTTTGGAACTCAACCAAATGTTGCCCGCTGCAGTTCACTGGTTTCCAAGTCTGTAGTTGAACTGCAGTGTGTGTCCAAGTTAGCTTCAGTTACACACAAGTCTAAGTCTACTGTAGACAGTTATATCAAGGATGAAACACATTAATATAGTCTCCCAAATAGTCTTTTCCATATTTAAGCATGTTAAATGTGAAGATTGCTTTGTAATTTTTGAACCGTTAACAAAATGCCTGGAAAACAGAAAATAAAATGAGGAATTCATCACAGTCTTAAACAACTTTCAGAAGTGTTTTCCCTAATCTCAGAGTCACTGTCCAACCACAAATTAGTCTTGTATAGTTTTTCTCATTGGTGTACTCTGTGGCTCCTTGTTCCTTGTTCCTGATCTTTCAGTCCTGGTTAGTAGTCAAGAGCTGATGTTCATCAGTTCAAAAATAAAATGCAGCAAATATAAGATCTTTATTTGGTACCTTAACCACTGAACTGCTAAACCTTCTGTGCTGTTCTATAGAACCCCATCCCATGGCCACATCCACTGACAAAGGGCAACAGATCAACTCTGTTGCACATCAACGTATATCAAATATGCAAGAAGTAACTGTGGGATGGGAAGATTTCTTGCCATTCTCCTCCCTAAATGTAGGCAGAAAATACACTATAACACCTCTGTAACATTACCCATTCTTGTCTTTTAAGAATATTAGGAACCAGGTATTGATTCCTAAACTACCTTCCCCCATCTCCCTGAATTAAAATACAGATTAATAACTGTCGTAGATAAATATGTTAGTTTTGAAGAACTGAAAAGCAGACTGAAAGCATGGGACGTAATTCAGTAAAGACAAGCCAGGCACAATTAAATAATGAAACCTTACCGATAACTTGATGTGCGAGCTCATCTCTAGAGGATGCCAAATTTACTCATACTTACAAGCCCGGGGTACATGATATACACAGGTAACCTTGCAGCTGTAGTTTGAAGGGGGCTGAGTACCTGGAGATTACTTAGTGTCAGGAGACAAATCATGTTGAATTTTATAAATTAAAAATATGTGCCTTGGGCCTACTCTTTTCAGCCTGTGAAAAATAAACTTTCCAAGTTATTTAATTTTAAGTTTCTCTTTTGCATTCCTTTAGATACATGTCTTCATCCTACCCCCTTGACTTAATTAAAAATACTTGATATAGTCATGTTTACCTGGTGATTATAATCATGACAGAATAGCAGTTGCACCCAAGGTGCAATTGTAACTATACAAAAATAAGAGACAATGGAAATGGAATAGCTTTAAGGAATGTTAGTCTTTCTGGTATATAAACAGATTCCACAAACCATTGCCTGCTGTAACATGTATGAATTACTAAGAGAAAAGCACTGTTGTAGATGATCCCCCATGGTAGAATCTTTTCTAAAGCAGTTTTGGTTATGCTCCACAGTTCAGTTATGTTTTTTAAAAAAGCTTGAGCTGAGTGTAGCTGCTTTGAAGAAGGCAAGAGGAAAGGAAAACTTTGCTCTTGGGGCTTTCACTGAGCAAACACATAGGAAAGACAACGTTTCTTAAAAGTTAATGTTAAGATAAAAAAATTTAGGTGTCAGTACATTAAAAAGAATCTTGACACAACACTATTTTATTCTTCCCCATGCACAATGTAGACAAAAAGCCTTATGCAATTCCTGGCATTCCCTCTGCCATAAGGGATCTTAACTCCCTTCACTCCATTCTGTCATTCAGAAAGGTTTTTCACTCTCAGTAACTAAAACAGTGGGGTGGGTTGGTGGGTGCCTGAGGTTTTGTTTCGTTGGCTGTTTTTTGTTTTTTCTTTCTTGCAACATGCAAATGTTTTTTCTTTCATACTTGTGACACATGTAGGAACAAGAGACCAAGGGTGTTACACACATTGCACAAATCACTTTTTGGAAAAAGTAGATGTAGCAAAAAGGAAGGATATATCAGTTTTTGTTATGCAGCACTTAAACTCTGCATTAGGTATATACTAGACCACTGTGGAAGTAAAAGTGCTCAGGAAAATGATCTTATTTCATCATGTTCAAGATATTAGAGCCTGTACCCAGTCAACTGCACATGAATTTCAAGACCAGAATAACAATTAATCATATAGGCTGACCACAGCAACTCCAATAGTTATTGAATATGAGTGAAGAATTCCTCACATCTTTTGTATCCCAATGAGTTAAAAACATATAATTATAGGTGTACAATATTCTATTCTCAGTTATTATCCAGTATATTTGTACCATTAATTGCAGACGACTGTCTCGCTTGTTCTTAAAGCCTCCTCACATCAGTATTGCTGACTCTGGTGATTTTCTAAATTCTGTTCATGAATCCTTACTAATTAATAGTTTGTCCTGAAGTCTCACCTGTTTTTTTCTTACTGAAATTGAACCATATGGTTTTTAATTTTTTTGAACTTGTATTTCTTTATTGTAGCTATCTTTTTTTGTTTCTAAAAGCTATTATAAATCCTCCTTGCATATCTGGCTTGTGAGCCTACATTTCTTGAATCCATTTTTGCAGAACTACCATTTGCCCATTCTGTTTTCCATTTTATACCCTTTTTTTGCAGTAGGTTATTTCTGCCTAGATAATATCTCAAACTCGTTGTAAAATGTGATTCTTAGCTCTATGATATTAGTATTAAGTAAACCATCTTCTTGTGCAAAAAGTACATTAATCAGTTGACCTTTCTTGGCATCATCTGCTCACAGCATTCCTTTTCTATTGAACAGTAGACCAATGCTTTCCTTTTCACTTCCTGCTACTCCATTTATTGTTATATTTTGATATTTGCTTGTCATCAGCCTATATGTTAATAAGCTGCATGTTAATTTGTGCCTTGGTCTTTCTACATGCTCATGATGGGATTTTCTGTTCACCCTTATTCATCAGATATAGCTTCCACTTGCTCTATGCTCCCTTTATATGTTTGTAATCAATGGAAAGCTGTAGTTTAATCTTGACGTTTTATTATAAATGTTATCTTTCTCTCAGGGAAAAAATTATGTTTGCACCTCTAGTATTGTATATTCACACTGTACGTATTGTATGTATCCTACGTGCTCTTCTTGGACAATAAATAGCCATTCTAGGCAAACCTATTGAGCCTTCAGTTATTTATTATATGTTTCCGTATCTAATTCCTAGTTCTCTATCTAGAAACTTAATCTTTTTGAGGTCAAATAGCAGGGAAGCAAGGAACACAGACTTGTTCTGGGTTTTGATTTTGTTTTTCAGAGTACAGTGTAGTCTTAAAATAAAAATATCAGGTATTTTCTAACTACCACCAGCAGAAATACTCTAGCATTTTAAACCCTCCACCTATAGATCAAATTTAAGGTCTATTTTTCATAATAGTAAAAAATTCTCCCCCAACCTGTTCTTTCTTTTACATGACAAAACTTAACCTAGACAGAATTCTTAATAAAAACCACAGTTCCCTAAGGAAGAATTAAGGACTCTTAATTCTGAGCTTAGCTGGAGAAAAGAAATTCTGTTTCTAAGGGAAAAAAGTTTGGTTTCCTGAGTGGGAGCAGCTTTTATGACTCAGCAGCCACTGTTTCTCAACTACAAGGTGCTGCTGATTAAAACCATCTTTTTACTTCAGTGACTGAGTCTGTATAAGCTAAGCAGCCTTGCAGCTTGGGGAGAAAAGAATTAAGAGGCAGACAGAAAAAGCCATGTTCCATGGGAATGACAAACTATTGACGACTGATGTCTCGTAACTGTTATAGGCTACTGGAGCTCAGCAACCACCAGTGAGTGGCAATGACTTCTGGATCACAGCATCTGTTGTTTGTCTCAGAAAATGCTGAAGACTTGTGTGATCCAGCAGTTACAGTCATGTACAGTAATGAGATGTTGCCTAACAGGGTAGCCAGGTGTCACAATGAGTGCCACTGAAAGCTAGATTTCAGGTCTGTTCCACTACATATCACTATGTAGAGGCAAGAGATGACCTTCATTTACTTGGTCTAGTAATCTCCTTTTGTTTAAAATACAATGGATTCACAGAGGGTTGGCTCATACTGCGTGTTGGGAAGGTGAGACCTTATGTCTCTGAATCACAGAGTTGCCAGCCACCCACTAAGCTGAGAACTCAGCAGGAACTGTCAGGGGCTGCAGAAGAGCTGTAACACTGATCATTTGTCTAGAAACATACTTCCATTTCAGAAACTGGCCTCACAAGATCCCTCCATGCGCAGAAATCTAGCTTTCTTAATGAAGCTGAAATTCCCAAAAGATAATGGGTACATAAAATCAGTGGTTTTATTGGAAAAATCTACCTCAGTGGGCAGTTACAAAAAATAGAACACCAGAAACAAAAAGCTTTAAAGTAAAAACTGGAGTAGAGTAGAAAAAAAAGAAAAAAAAAACAAAACAAAACAAAACCCAAAACATTTTGTATCTCAGCTCCCCGTTGTAGGGAACAGAGAGTTTGAGAGCCTCAAATTAACGTTAAAGGGGTTGCAGGTGATGCCTAAGGCTACTCTAATTGCTACACAAACACATTATTGGGCTTTGTTTTTACAATCACTAGCACAAGGAGGTTGAACACCTGGCTAGTCCCTAGACAAAATAATAACCATGATTAATGATACTTATATATCTCAGAAATTATGTTTGGCTTTCTAACTTTTTGCTACAGTTAAATCATTTTTACCATGATGAGCAAAGCTAAATAAACTCAGTATTTCTGGTGGGTTTTTTGTTGTTTGTTTTTGTTTGTTTGTTTGTTTGTTTGTTTGTTTGTTTTTTCCTGGGGGATTTGGAGTCCTTTCTCTCCATTATCTTGATCTAAAATTAAATTTAATGGAATATTACTATTGATTTTAGTGGATTTTGAATGAGGCTGCCTAAGCATTGTCCTGGAACTGATGTCCCTCTTTTGCTTATGGAATAAACAACTATGTAACACATTATCTCTCCTGTAACATTGCAACATAAAAGAAATGTTATTCTAAAAAATACTTAGGACAAAATATGATACTGTACTTTTCAGCTTTAGAAAGGACACAGAGCTACAGATCCTTATTGCAGTCTGTTTCTTTCAGACATTGCTAATTTTTTTTCGTAAGATAAAAGCTCCCTTTCTTAAGAAGTATATGAGATTTCTTTATCACATGACCTAGGAGACTATTTGCTGAATGATATGGCTTAATAAGAACCAATTAAGACTCAAGATCTATTTTGCCAAACAGCATACAAAAGGAGTTGAAGAAAGGCTATGTCTCTCACTTTGGTTTACAGGCTAAAGATGAAAGACTGGAAAAGGTCCGAGAAAGACAATTTCTGCTATTTTATTTCTGAAAAAAAATGAAACAGTGTGAGAAATTAAGCATCTGGGAAATCAAACAACTTGCTGCAGGCCAATGACAAAGTAAATGACCATGACCAGATCTCAGGTCCAAACTGTGAATAGAGTAGCATACAGCTTGGATCATATTGTTTAATATAGATCATCCAGGAAAATCAAATAGGGAAACAGGGAAGAAATGACAAACAAAATGACAAAACAAATGACAAAACAAATGACAATAGATTTCAGAAAAACACGAGTAACTTGAAGGAAGAAACACTAAGGCAAATAAAGTACAATTTTAAAGACTGTAAATTGTTATTAGCACTGCAAGAACAAAACTGTAGAGAGTTAGATACAGGTTTGCAGATATTGAAAGAGTATGATTCCCCTGCATATGAAAAGCAAGAATGTTTTGAGAGAAAATAGATTAAAGAGATGGTGAATGTTGAGATCAACTGTTGAAAAAAATATGGAAAATTGGCCCAGGGCATAGGCCAAAACATTAAAGACTCAAAGGCAAGGAAAGTATGATTATGTATGATTATATGTTGAATAGGCAGCAAAGAAAGAACCTAAGAGGAGAGCTGGAAGGACATGACCTTAACAAAGTCAGCTGTTAAGAAGGCTGTTAAGAAAGCATTTCCAAAAGCATGAGAGGTTTAGTAATTTGTGCTTGCAATAGAAAATATTCTAAAATCAGTGGAGTATATGTTTCCATACTACAGTTCTCTAGATTATTTGGCCTGAATAGAGACTGATTTATTTAATAACTTTGAAAGATCATCCCAGTATTTTATTTACCTTTATTTTAATAAGAAAATGAAACAAATATCAGCATATAACAAACAGAGATAGGTGGATTTAAAAATTTAGTGAATTTTTCCAAGTACCTGTCAAAATACTACCTTAATTTCCAGGTACCTAAAAAGTTTTTTAGTTCTTTGAATCATGTAAGCCTTAAAATCCCTGTTTCTGAATCTGAACTTAAAAATTTAGACATTTTTCCCTAGTTATTCTGCTCAATAACAAGAATTCAACATCACAATAAACTTGTGGTATGTGTTACTAAGCAATCAAAGTTCTGGTCTGTTCTGAAGCAATTTAAGTAAAATGACTAGTTGCCTGCTGCAAAGTTGTGAACATGCTTACTCCCAATTAGTCTGTAAATCATCTAAGAAATTTTCTAAAATAATTTTACATATTTTATCTTTTGAATAAAAATTAAAATAAAGAGAATCTACATGTTTTTTTGGCCTATAATACATGGAATCAGATTCCCTAGTTTATGTAAAACAGCATCTGAAATGAACTAAAGGAGTGGAGATTTAGATTAGATAGTAGGAAGACATTCTTTGCTGTGAACGTGGTGAGACAGTGGAACAGGTTGACCAGAGACATTGTGGATGCCCCATCCCTGAAAGTGTTCAAGATAAGGCTGGAGGGAGCTTTGAGCAACTTGGTGTAGTGGGAGGTGTCCCTGCCCATGTCAGAGGGTTTGGAACTCAATGATCTTTAAGGTCCCTTCCAACTCTAAGCATTCTATGATTCTATGATTCTATAATCATAATTGACACATAAAATCCTGGAAGAAAAAAGCATTCAGTGACTTAATCTGTCAATATAAATTAAAAAATGCAGTTTGTGTTCATTAATAAGCAAGGATGACAATTATCTCAATGCTTAGCAATAAAGACAGAATAACACCGAGTACTGAAAATTTGTCTTGCACCTGTAGAACCTGTAAAGTGTGTCAGCACTGTCAAACTGAAAAATTTGCTTGAAGTGGTTTGTGAGATATTTAAAAATTACAAGTCAAGATTCTTACAAAGACAAAAAGAAGGTATGGTTTCCCAGACTTCTTTTGCAGTCTTCTACATTGTGGAAAGCAGAGGTGATCCAAAAAAATGATTTAGTTTCTGTTCTTCATTGCTTCTTTGGTCTTTGCATTGAGTGAGCTGAGAATTTTGCCCTCAGGAGACTAACATTGTCATAAGAGCCCAAGATCTAGATCTATGTCTACATCTATCTCATCTATATAAACTATAACCACATCTATGCCCATATCCATACCTATATCCCTATCTACATCTGTATAACTTATAACAGTAACCTGTGTCTTGTGCATACATGACAAGCTTTTGGTAGCAGAAGTAGCCTCTGTGAGAAGAGATCAAGAGCTGCGCCCATGCTCTTTTTTGTTAGTGATGACTCGCTATGCAAAAAAATCCAGTAGTGAAATTAAAATATTATTAACCTTTTAAATAAAACATAGTAATTAGATTAAATATTGTTGCTTTTTGCAGAAGTGACCTTCTGTATCTTTGAATGAAATAAGTATGAGAACTGTTAGGTTTTAAAAGAATGTCTTAACATAATTATTTTTCCAGGTACATTAAATTTGAATTGTTTTATATTCATAATATACTGCACATGTAACTGAAAATGTGATTTTAAGAGATCAGATTGGTGAGGGAGAGTCATAAAGGGCTGGATATACAACAATATTAAAAAGCAATCTCCTAGTGATAAAACAGTTAATGAAGTTGAACTGGTTCTTTCAATAGTATCTGACAATTTAGCAAATACCACATTTAAAGTCGTTTCATCTCTCCTCTCAGATATTTCACGACACTGATTAAATAATTAAACCCCTAAGTGGATCTTTTATATCCTAGTTTTCAAAATTTCACTCTTTATGTAGCTCATTTAGAGCATTAAGTTATAAAAAATGTTGTTGTTGTTATTAGCAATAATAATATTAATAAACCCAAACTTTTAAGGTTGAAATCAATCTTTTAGCTTTTTAGCATTGCTTTCTGAAATTTATCTGTATTCTTCAGCCTGTCTAAAAATTCAGTGGTACATTATGGGTTAACCTTAACTCAGAGGCAGTTAGCATTTAGATACAAGCCCTTTACCTCTACATGTATTCCAGGTTTCAGTACCATTTGATGGTTTTCTTAGTAAAACACTACTAATAGAACTATTCTGGAAACCATTATAAAAGCTAAGGTTTCCTTTGTAATTTAATTGAAAACTTTTCCTTGTCCTTATCTTTGCAGGTCCCAGTGTGCCTTTGCCAAATTTATGAGTGTTGAGCAATATCTCATTTGGATACATATTCAATTTTGTCAACTTTCCTCTTTTATTATATATCAACTTTTATGAAATAACTGCTTTAATTTTTCTGCTAACATATATTTACACTATTGGCCTTGTTCAGAAATTTTGTGGTTATGGTTTCTTAACTATAGAACAAAATACTCTTAGGCAAATCCTACTTACATTTCATATTTCTCAGTTCCACATATGTGCATCCCCAATGACTTTTGGACTTTATCTATACATCAACAAGTATATTTTGATGATTGTGATCATCAAAATTGTCACCTCACCCTACTTTCAAAGATTTCTCTGTAATACAAGTTCATGAGCTTCAAGTTTCTTGTCATTATTTACTATTTCAAAGTGTTACCATGTTACGATGCTCATGGTCATTTTTGTATGTTTGCACACATTTTACAACTTGTTTTTTCTTCACTGGTCTGTAAGGTCATGTTATATGCAGATTTACTTTCTATTATATGTTTTATATATTTTGGATACTTGTTCTTTGTTCTCTTTGATATCACCAAAACTGATGATACTAATCTCCCGAAGGTGCTTTCTTTTGATGATTAGCAATTGGACAACTGGTCAGTAACAGGAATATCTGGATGTGTCCCTATCTTAAAAGCCCTGTGGGCAATCACTGGACACTTGAAAAGAAATTACTAGCTAAGAAGAAAAAAAGAAAAGAACTATTAGTCCTACCACATGTTAAATTAAGTGAAGGATATTGGAGACCTTTCATACATATTAGATGTTGAATAGCTAAGAAAATCAAGCATTAATGAAAGATCTACTGAGTCAAACTAATACTACTCTAAAAGATGTTTTCTAACAATAACATCATGTATGGAAACAAGAGCCAGATAATTCCCTCATGTAAACCAAAGGACACTCATTGGGAAACCAGGAGGTGATTGCCTTCAACTGGGGATTTGCGTGCACCGTAACTACATGTCACTGAAAATTGTGGATGTTATTTTTTTTTTTGGTCAATTGCTCTTATAAAACATTTAGGCATTATTATGAGGGGGTGATATTTTTTGACAATAATGATTCCAGTGAAAGGAAAGGCAAAGTCAATAATAGCATCTCTGTTTCTCTGAAAAAGCTCCTATTATGCACTAACCAACTATTTATTGAAAATAGCCACAACCACAATGGCCAGTAAGCCAGATAAGAACAAAGAAAAATACATAATTCATATACTATACTACTCAGGCTACAGGTAATTTGGGTACTTTTCTTAAGACTGAGAAATATCACCCATTACACAAAGACTTCACAATACCTCTTGTGTATGTTCCTATTCCTTTGCTTCAACACAATTCTGGTGTTAAATATTTCAGGAAATGCATGGGGTTTTTTCTATAGTTCAGGATTTTTGTACAATGTTATGTTTTTTCTCATTTTTCAACATAGTTAAAACTGTATAACTTCAAAAATTTCAAAAGATGTAATTCTTTTGTTTATTCATACTTCAGGTTCTAGTTGAAAAGAATAAATTCTTCAAGGTTCTTCATCCATTAACATGAATGAGAGACAATGTAGTGTAAAACTCTACTAAATATGACTTTGTTCCATTTTTCAACTATTCTTCTTAAATGAAAAAGTACAAAACTTCATACATAAAAAAAGAGTGAAAGACTGTACATATTATGAGACTGTTCTCTCAGTCTCATATTATAGACATCAAAACCCTCTGACTCTGTAAGGTTACTTGGGAAAATCTAGACTAATCTTCCTCCTACCAGGACTCCTTTGCTACTATCCCATTATTCTCTCTCTGTATGACTGTCACACAGAGATCTCTTTTTCATATAAAGGTGCTGTGAATATAATTTTAATATAAATGTACTGTATAACTGATTACTGCATGTACAATGCATCTAACCAAATTCTCATATATAGGAATTAAAGTGGATTGCACAGATCAGACTCTTGCTCGGACTACAGAAGCAATAAATCCAGCTGGGCTGTTGCAGGTTCAGAAGGCCAGAGCAGACATAAAAAGTATGTAGGCTTTGCCTAAATAATATTTTTGGACAAGAGAAATGGGAAAAGCCTGTGCAAAATTTAATGTGTCTTGCATCCAAACCTTGGTCTATGTCATCTGCCACTCTAGGTGTGCCCGAATATTAGTGCTTAAAAAAGAAAATAAATAAATCAAACAACCAAAACTCCTGTTAAAACACTACTGATCCAAGCTTCATGCGTTAACATTCTTCACAAGCCATAGAAATGCAGAGTATAATTAGAAAGCAATTTATGGTTGTTACTAGAATATGAATATATTTACTTAGTTCACTATTAGTATTTAATCTAATATCAAAAGTCGCAACAACATACCACATAATTAGAAAAGAAAAACATGTAAATAATAAACATTTATTGATGGCAAGGCTTTCTTTTTTGTATCTACCAATTAAATGCTTAATAAAACCAGCTCTTAGTACAGAAAAATCCTTTAGGGAAACATGAAGAAGAAATATTTAGTTAAAATATAAACTGCAACATGGTATGGATGCCAATATTTATCTTATGTAATCAGTTTATTAGTTGTATGAGAAAATAATAAACACAATATAACTAATTTATTTTTACAGATAAATATTGTATTTGACATTCAAATTGAAAAACTTACTGATATACATAATAATGCTAGATAAACACTTGAAATGACTTGCAAAAGGGCACTGCTTCTCTAGTAGCCTTACTTGCAATGAAAAAGTACAGTGAGACAGCTTTCAATTTAATTTACCATGGCATGAAAGCACAATAAGTCTGCTGAAGCCAATACAGAATACCACTGTAAAACAATACTAACTCAGGTAAGGACAGCAGAACTAATGCTATGGCAGACCAGCACTTAACAATGTGATTAGATAGANTTATTAGATTCAGGAGAAAAACAGAACAAAGAAGAAATTCTTCCTGTAGAACCTTGTAATTAGTTTGCTGACAGATTTCTTCCCTGTGCAGTTTAGAATGTGTGTGGGTGTAACCAGAACTTTAGGATTAATAACAATGATACCTCTGATACACTTCAAGGAACAAACTGTTTCTACAGTTAATGTCAAAATGTCTTCTCATTATACTCCTCATTAGAAACCTGGTCTGGATAAAGACACTTGACAACACTGCTTGTCTTTTGCTGCTATAGAGATGACTGTAAGTGATGTGATTCTAACTTTATTTTGTCGTCTTTCCAAATCTTTCTAAAAAGATTGTGTGGGAAATATTTGAATCTATATGGTCACTATTGTAGATACGTGCAAATATTACTTCTGTCTACAAAACATGCAGGTTTTGCATTTCTGCTTCAGTTAAATTCTGCTCTGCTTCACTGTACAAAGAAATGTGTTGTTTCCATCATTATTAATTAATTTATTTTCTCTAAAAATGACTGCCAATTTTACTTATAGAGAAGATCCAGAGAATCTAATACTTTCAGTATAACATACACTATTTTCTTCATGGTATATGCCATGTTGGCTCTCTGGATTTGATGGCTTAATTAAACTTGGAAAAGTTTTCAAGCAACTACAAACTCAGAGGCCACTTAGAAATATTCAGGTATATTTCTCCTCTATTTACTTATCTCCACATAAGGGAAGACAAAAGGCTGCCTGACAACAGGAGTCAGGGTACCCCAACAAGCAAGTAGAGGTGAAAAACATTAATTTCTCTTTCAGGAAAAAGCAAATAAAATACAGTCAGCTGATCACATTGGTAGTTCCTGGTTTTCTGGTATCTAGAAGCTAATTGTATAATGCTTGAACCAATCTTCACTCTCCTGTTGTCATTCACTTGAGCAGCTTTATATCTGGCTATCTCAACCGAAACTTGAAGAACCAAGAGAAGCTTGGTTCATATATAGACAGTCAGACATTCACAGATCATCATTCTTGCTTTACAGAATTAATGAGAATTAAAACAATCAAAGAAAACCCAGAACAGAACAAAAAACAGTGAGACAGAGAGCTTTAGGGGGAGGGGAGTTTTCCTTACCTTTAATATGGACTTGTGTCAGAAAAATTTTAACTACGTACTAGTTGATCTGCCATGTAAGTATAACAATTATAAATGAGGTTGCTACACAGAAAAATATAGTAATTTATAGCTAAAAGAACAATATGGAATGGATAATATGGTAGACGACTACAAGAAAAATAAATACACAAAACGACAACGCAAACTGTAGTTTCTGCGCACATTCTGTTTTCTCCCACATTTGCTCATTCCATCAGAAAAAAAAAAAAATTAGAAATGCATTTATAAATGTTTTTGATTCATTAGTTGTGTAATCCTTGGATTATCCTTTCTCACTTTGCTTGTTACATTATTTTAGTGAACAGCTATTATATAAAACATGGTCAGTGACAGTACTAGGAAATGACACCATTCAGGTCCCTAGACACTTGGGGGGCGGGGGCGGGGGC
>VXBJ01005764.1:63615-86204 GCA_013400055.1 Nycticryphes semicollaris | reverse complement strand
CAGTATAACATACACTATTTTCTTCATGGTATATGCCATGTTGGCTCTCTGGATTTGATGGCTTAATTAAACTTGGAAAAGTTTTCAAGCAACTACAAACTCAGAGGCCACTTAGAAATATTCAGGTATATTTCTCCTCTATTTACTTATCTCCACATAAGGGAAGACAAAAGGCTGCCTGACAACAGGAGTCAGGGTACCCCAACAAGCAAGTAGAGGTGAAAAACATTAATTTCTCTTTCAGGAAAAAGCAAATAAAATACAGTCAGCTGATCACATTGGTAGTTCCTGGTTTTCTGGTATCTAGAAGCTAATTGTATAATGCTTGAACCAATCTTCACTCTCCTGTTGTCATTCACTTGAGCAGCTTTATATCTGGCTATCTCAACCGAAACTTGAAGAACCAAGAGAAGCTTGGTTCATATATAGACAGTCAGACATTCACAGATCGTCATTCTTGCTTTACAGAATTAATGAGAATTAAAACAATCAAAGAAAACCCAGAACAGAACAAAAAACAGTGAGACAGAGAGCTTTAGGGGGAGGGGAGTTTTCCTTACCTTTAATATGGACTTGTGTCAGACTTCAATTTTTTAGGTTTTTTTTCCCACATAGCAGGTGATAGAAACATACTTTAAACCCAAACCAAACAAAGCATGCTGAGAGTCCATCTTAATTGTGCCATTTTAGGACTTTGGGATCCAATAAAAATAAATATTTTAACATTTGTAACAACACTATGAAATCTAACCTTCTTTTGAATTTCTGCAGTGATAAATCTGCAAAGGTTTAGAAATATTGAGTAAACCTTAGGATACAGTACATCAGTTAGATCAGTAATTCAAATTATTTTGGAATGGAAAAATGAGACATCAAGGACAATTCAGACTACAGTTTACGCAGAGAGAAGCAAGCTAGCTTAAGTCTTGAAAGCAATCTAGCTGGAGCAGGAACTAATAGTCCCTATAACACAGGGACTAATAAGTGTTGCCAAAGAGGACTAGAACATTGACTTATACTGTTGATACGCATTCAGAAAATCAAAACAATTTTTCAAAACTTGTGATTTTTTCATTAATAATACTTTATTTTCAAGATTAAAACCTTAACAAAACTGATTTGTATTATATGTATAAGGTTCGTAAATCATCACAGAAGTGTAGCAGGCTTGGTAAAAGAAAGCATTCTACTCTCCTACTGCTTTTTGATCTGAAATACACTAAATCATTGGCATTTCTGTAGTAAGCACTTTTTGCATACTTCTGTAATATGCAATTACTTTATATTGCATATTACGAGAATATGCCAAATGTAGCATATTACAAAAATGTAGCGTAGATTTCTGTGATGTTCTGAATTATGATTGTTGTACTAACAAAGCCCACTTCATACTGGGATTTTAGTATGTTTTATGGTCATTCATCCATGAATATCTGTCAGCCAGCAGATGTTAGGATTGTAGAGTGTTCCTGCATCAAATACAGTCTACAGCACTTATACACTATAGTCCACAAAGATTAACAATCTCTTTGAGACCACTTCAAAGTGGTTTAGCAGAAAAAAAAGCTGCCAGTAGCTCATGACACTGCTGCTCATGTCTGACAAAATATGTTATTCTGGGTTTGACCTTTCCTAACTGGAAACATTGGAACACACTTATTGTCATGAAGTTCTAAGATTTCTTGATCTTGTGACCTATTTTTCATGTGGGTAATTCTCAACACCAGTTCAGTGGTTGAATAGCTCCTACACTTATATAAAACCTGGAACAATTTTTGGTTGCCTGGGAAAATTTTACAGCTTCAACAGGAATTCTATGTCACAGAATAAAAAGGTTGAGTCGTCCTGTCTTCTTCCTCCTATCAATGACCAACATACACACATCTCTTGAAATTCACCTTCTGTAGAGCCTGGAAACCTTGCATCATTTCCCTTCTTTATGATTGCTAGTTCATGTGTAAAGGTGTTCGAATAAGCCCTGATAAAACTATTTTTTAGTGTGAAGCTGCTTCAACAGAACTGAAACATTTTCTTGAAGCCATTAAAAAAAATTAAAAGTCAGTCAGATGAAACAGTTTCATCATTTTGGAAGTGGAATCCTAATGAAATAAATCAAAAGGGAAGTTTGAAAGGCTATAACTTTCTTCTCACTAAAATACTATCTTTTTGCTAAATCTTCTCAGTGTAAAAATATACATCTGTCGGGCCATTGGAAAGAGTGACAGACCTACTTGATTTTTTAAATTATTTTTATAAAATTATGAAATAATTTATATGCCATCCTAGCAGCATTCTACATGTTAAGTCAAATTAGTTGTGTATATTAGTTTTTACTGTTAGGTTTTAAAATCTACTGACTCTTAATTTCACAGGAGACACAAGTAAGTACAAGAAAAATATCTCTATTATCTGTATGCTGTGGCATTCCCCAGTTGCTGTAGACATTGTGAATACTAAAACTTATTGACTCCATATTATTCCTAATGAAACTCATAATTTGATTTCTGCCAATATTAAATACTAAGTCACATTACAAACAGGAACCATATCTTAATTAGTTCATTTAATGGCTCATGTTATTGTTGTTAAAGAAGAGTATAGATCCAGTGAGACTAAAAAACAACAGTTGCTTTCAGGTTGCAAAGTACTGTGCCCTTTTTTAGTAAGTGGACTAAAGTTTGATGAACATTCATACAGTTTCTCAGCAGAACCTTGAGGGACCACACAGCTATCCATGAGGCAACTCCATTTTTATAAAATGATATTGAACAATCTCTTTTTGGACAATTTTTTCCTTTTGCATGATTTCTCCCCTCATATAAGTTTCAGTAAGTTTTAAAATTTTATTGAATAAAAAATATTTGCTTAGAAAGGGACCTTATAGATCATCTAGTTCCAACCCATCTGCCTCCCACTAGACCAGGTTGCTCAAAGCCCCATCCGGCCTGGTCTTGAACACTTCCAGGGATGGAGTTTCCACATCTTTCCCAGCTAACCTATTCAAGTGCCTCACTACCTTATTGTGTAGTTGAAGTCGTAAGTCACAAAAAAAACCAAATTTCATGCCCGTGCATGGGCAATTGCACCGACAGCTTTCCAACAGAGATAGTGTGGTGTGATTTAAAACAAGCTGGCAACAAAGCACCATGCATCTGACTCTCTCCTGGTGGGATGGGAGAAAGGATCATAAAAGTTAGAAAACGAATGGGTTGAGACAAAGACAATTTAACAAGTAAAGGCTACACATCCAAGCAAAGCAAAACAAGGAATTAATTCACCATTTCCCATTGGTAGACAGGTGTTCAGACATCTCCAGGAAAGCAGGACTCCACCATGCATAACAGTTACTTCAGAAGACAAAATATCATAACTGTAAATGTCTCCCTCTTTTATTCTTCAGCTTTATGTGCTGAGCATGATGTCATATGGCATGGAATAATTCTTTGGCCAATTGGGGTCAGATGTTCCAGCCTGTCCCAACTGTCTCGTCTCAACTTCTTGTGCCCTTACAGCTTACTGTCTAGTGGGACTGTGATGAGATGCAGAAAAGGCCTTGACTACTTAGCAAAAACCAGATAGATTAGTGTGCTATCAATGTCACTCTCATCCCAAATACAAAACATAGCACTGCACCATTTGCTGGTAAGGAAGTCAGCTTTGTTCCAGCTGAAACCATGACATCATGTCATATTATTTTGCTGCGAGGTTTTTTCCCTTCTTAGAACTTCACACATCCTTTTCAATAATCTGCATGTTTTCCATCCGTTTTGACAGTTATTCCCATGCCTATTCCTGATCCTCAATTGCTTCAGAGTAGAATATGGTCATGAAATTGTGTTTAAATGATCTGCTAAATCACTACTAAAATGCAGTACTGTAGTTTTAATTAATAAACAGCTATTTTATTATGTGTACATAATACCTGTCTACATACAACCGCCTTGAAAAATCTAATATTTCAGATCATGAAATGGGCATTTTTTTGACATGCATATGGAAGTTTACTGACAAGCAATTAAGGTTTAATGCTAAAATAAATTAATTTGATTTCTGATTGCTTTGATTATAAAAATTATACACCTGCAGACAAAGCACAAAAATGAAGTTCAGAACGGCCATTTACCTCGGGTAGCTAGGTTTTTATGCAGTATTTTCATTGTGTTATCACTGACAGTGAAAAGACAAATTTATTAAAATCAAATTATTTTTAATTTAATAATTTAGCTATTCCTCAGCTGTATCTGCAAATCCTGGATCCTACTCTGAAAGTGCATGAAAGTACTACTGGCCCTAAGAAAATAGCATGCTTTGTGGTATTTCCATTTCAAATATCAGAAATACAACCTTTTATCATCACATCCTATCCAAAAAATCTGCAAGATGTGGATCAGAATTTTCCGCTTCTTTTGAAATATGTAGTGCATAGCTATATTGAGTTCAACACAATATTCAAAAAGAGTGAAAACTGTGATTTCTGGCCTCTATACTTATAACTTTCCACAGGTACCAATAACAGCAATTGTTATTTTTACAGTTATTTGCATTGTACTAATACTTAATGACAATGTTCCTGACTTTTATGAAAATATTATATAGTATGTCAAGAAAACTAAATAGCAAATCCTTTGAAACCACACAGAAGTGGTACATGTCAAATATCTTTCCTCTTCTTATGGGAGATATAAATCATGTATGCAGATCAGAGAATACCTTCTCAATATATTATTCCACAAAAAAGAAAATTACTCTCAGACCTGTGTCAGGCACACAAAATGGGGAAACACAGTCTTCTCACTTTTTCAACATTTAGAATTATAGTTTAACCACCACAGAACATAAATTGTTCAAAACAATTTCTAAAGTCACATTTGACACACTAGTTATTTAAGAGCCAAACTGTTAAGTCAGATGCTATCACTTAAACAAAAGCAGGTATTGACATTTGTGAAGCTTTAAAGTATCCCACTAGCCTCCAGAAGTTTCTTCACAAGGATGCAGGTCTTCAGGAATCTTGTGCTCTTTCTGCCAGCCTGATTCAGATATGTTGGTCATCCTTAGACATCTAAAAATATATCAGTTTCTTTTATGACAAATAAATCAGCCTGATACAGGTAAATGAGGAGTTAAAATGGTCTGTTATTTATATATTAGTGAATCAATAAGTTTTTATTCATACTGAGAAGGTAACAACCTCAAAACAGTCAACTGCTAGATGTCAGAGAATAAATCTATATACCACCAGAGAAACCTATTTCTTCATTCTCTTTAACAAGCTCAAATCTGCCAAATGTATACATTACTAGAAAGAGAAGAAGAAATTGCTTGCCAGATCACATGCATCCAATGCTTATCCAGTGTGTTGGCATTGTTGCAGAAGAAGGAAAATCTGGATGCATGAGTGTGAACATGGAAAGTTTTATAATCTCCCTTGAATGGTAACAATGCCCAGGATGAAGAAAGAGAGATGATCCTTATTTTAGTTTACCAAAATCAAGATTTAACAAACTCTTACTGAAAACCTTCCATCCCTTCATGACAATTAAATAGTAAGAAACAGATAACCATCATCTGCTCCTTCAAAAACAATAAGTAAAGGAGTTATTAATAGACACAGAAGGTATGAGAGCTTCAGTGTATTAAATGATAAACATTTCCTGACACAATCAAGTTCATCCTGTTCTGCCATCTTTTGTGAATACAGAGTACCAGCAGGGCTTCAGCAAAGTTACACCGGAGTTACCTTGTGACATCTTGGAATTTGGCCCCAGATTTTTGCTGTTGGCTCAGATCTAGTTAAGTCAATGTATCAACCAGCCTGACTGGTATCTGAGAGGCCAGATTTTCCATCCCAAAAACCTGTGTAGCTGAGAGGCAGAGAATGGATACCCCATGCCTCTCAGATCCAAATGAAGAAGACACTTCAAGACAGTGCACAGCTTGGAGATAAGATGTTTAGCTGGGTACAAAACTAGATCACAGCATGATACCAGGATTAGTATCCAATACCAACCAAATTGCCACATTTCTTCATGCAGGTGAGGATTTATCCAACAGATTCTGTGCTGGTGTAGCCTCACTTTTAATCATGTGATGTAACAGTAGTTATATCTGACTTACATTTCCAACATCATACAAATGATTGTGATGAGTAGATGTGAGTAGTGCCTTACTGTCTATGTCCATCCTGTTGAAATTTCTTCTCTCTGCTCGGCTAAACAGAGCTGTTGCAAGGGTTTAGTTCTCTCCATATCTTCCCTCATCTAATTATTTTTTTTTATAGATCTTTCAGAAGAAAATATCACAGTTCTTGTCAGAGGCATAAGAGAATTTGTAAGCATGCTAAAAAGTTATGTACCATATGCATTCTTTGAGTGTTAAATCTAGAAGGAGTTCTCCTATGGCTCTCTGGTCCTTTGCCAAACCTCTCATTGCATGGATGTCTCATGCAGTGCAATATGTAATGTGCTAGGCTTTGGGATCATAGAGTGCATGTGGGATACACCGTACTACCCCAGGAGGAATTAATTCAATTTGCCTTCATTTGATGCTAATCACATTTTCATCTGTTATTTGCAGCACTGAGTACCTACAGCTTAGAGTTTTAATTAACAGCACGGTTAGAGCTGTAACTGGGGGAATATCAAAAGTGCATATTCACAATTCAGTTGAACTTCATACCCTTCTTTAATTTTATAGGACACACCACCCCCTTTAGTTTTTATAGTACATAAATGGGATTCTATGTTTGCATCTTCACCTAAATAAAAAGCACTTCAGCAAAACAGGATAGACAAAGTCAAACCTAAGGTTTTGGATATGCTACAATATAAATTTAGTTGCAGTTGGTACTCCAAAAGCTGTCTTATAAATTTAATTTGAATATGAAACAAAAGAATAACTTCAATAATTTCAGTAACTTCAGAATTTCCTCAGAAGACTACTTCTTCTAAAGTAATCATTATTCCTCCTCTTGAAAACTGTCCTTCAACTACTCACCTTAAATTTTGCAGCAAAGGGTATCACTGGAAAAGAGCAAACAGGAACAGCTCAGAAGAACACTCTGTTACAAAGCAAGGAAAGAATAAATTGTTTCATTTCTATTCTACCCAGTAAATGAATGCTCCTTTGTTATATAACTAAAATAAAAGTCATACTGATGAAATGTAATGTGCATTCATAATAAACAACTTCTGGTTATTGAAAATGTTAAATTTTATTTGCCATGTAATCAATCGTAGGTGATTACCTCTCAGGAACAAATATTACTCTTGCATATTTTATGTATAAATATCTGTTATCAAGATTTTTTTAATATTGTTTCAGAATATTTTTGAGTTATTAAGAATTAAGCTTAAATTATTTACACTTAAATAAATGATGTAATAATACTCCAGGCAAAATATTCCACTGTGATGCTAAAAAAAAAAAAAATAGTAAAAGATCATTTCTGACCTCTGAACAACAAAAGATAATGTTTGTTAGGAAAAGAAGGTAAGAAAAATTACCAAGCAGTTTGTGAATTGAACTAGTGAAAAAAGGGAGCTATTGAGGTCAAAGAGCTGTTTTTGTGATATCATAAACACATTTAAATTCAGTCTTTCATTTTCACTGAGCTGTTCAACTACATTTTGTCCCACAGAAAAGTGGAAAAAAAAACCCCAGACTTGATTGTGAAGTAAGATGTTAATAAATAAGAAAAAGAAGTGAAACTTGTTTGGTGTATGCTTCTTGAGGAGCTATAGCTAACTCCTGGGTTATGTGAATCGTCTGTGCATCACATTGCAGCAGCATTTTGAATCTCTTTAAAATAAAATCAGTTTCTATTTTCTTTGTGGTCAGAGCTGCACATACATGTATTTTTTTCAGCAGTGAGAAATACTACAGCCCATGAGAACTTTTTTTAGTATTTAAGTGTTCTGCTAAACAGGAATGCCTTAATTAAATTTCTGCTTGCAGAGGCTGTAAAACTCATTTCTATTCAATGGATTACAAAGGGCTGTAAATAGGAGTAAATACCAATCTTGTTTGCAAATCTAGTTTCTAATCCAAGTCCATCAGAGATTCATGAGCAACCAATTTGTTTTATCTAGGCTAACAGTCTATAGAAGTATTTGACAAGCATATGCTCCTTGATGACGAGCACTGGAACAGTGCTGACAGAGAACCACTATTAATGAGCTCAATTGGAGGTTAATTTTTCTAAGGCATATTTTTCTGCGAAAGCAACAACCGGAAAAGAGAAATTTATGAGGGTCACACAATTTATGTGGGTCACAAGTCAATATATTATAATATTGAAAAACTAATTCCAATATAATAAGATGATATCAGAAGTACAATAGTTATACTGCAAATGTATTATGACTTCCAGAAAACTCAATTTTACTCATATTTGATTTTGCTCTTTTGCCATCTGTTGTCCTTTGTTATAGACAATTTACTCCAGAGATAGACTGGCGCTGATCTACAAAAAGTCTTTTGGTTCTGTGTTTGTTCAGCACCTTGACACTGGGTTTAGGAATGTGGCATAGATTACAAAGCGTTATGGCTATCCAGATGGTAAATATATTAAGAAAAAAACCAAAAGCACTTCAAAATGTCACCAGATATCTCAGATCAGTCATAAAATGCTACTACTACATAGCTATTCTCTGACTGCAGAAGCCAAGTTCTGACAGATGCCCCCACCAAAGAGCTGCGTTGGTTTGACAAGTTACCAGACACTAGACTATTATTCTACAATGCTGGGGATTATTGCCATCCCCAAAAGCTGAATATCTTAATGTGAATGGTACCAAATCTTCCCCAGCCCAAACCAGACAGTGTTAATGTCAAGGGGCATTTTGGACAAATCCATCCAGTTTTGCCCGAATTAGAACAGGGGTAGTTGCCCAAAGTGCTCCACTTTCAGAGATGTGGGATGGTAGCCTCCTGCAGAACAGCTGAAACAGGCTGCTTAAACATCAGTATTTTAAGCAAATTGAGGACATAAGACAATCATTTCATATGCAGTTCAAACTGATGCAAGGAGAAAAGTAGAATAAATAAATAAATAAATAAATAAAAACCACACAACTTTTAAGTTTGTGTGCTTCCTTAAAGTCAACTGGTTTTCCCCTTGACTCTACCACTAGTGTGACATTTCTTCATCTTTGTTGAAATTTTTCAATGCTTAGCCCCTGACACTGATGTCCTTACCTAAACCTTAGGCATTCTTTTACACCCCTGTGAAAATGACTATAAAGTGGTGCCAGTGAGATATGCAGTATTTTAAACAAATGACACGTATAAATGCCTTTCACTTCAAGGTGTGATCTTCCGTAGCTTTCTTGCACAACTGACTTGTGAGGTCATTTCAGTTCTAGAGAAAGTGATGGCACAAAAGATTATCTGATTAGGTGGGTTTTTTTTCTATAGCACATCAGGTAAGAAATACTGTGCATATAGAGTAAATACACTTTCCTATCTTTCCCCATACCTCTATCTTGCCTTTTGAAAGACAGCTTTGTCTCACAGGAAGTGATGAGAGGACAAATGCAGAGCAATCACAAGGTACCTGAAACCCTGAACTTTGTATTTTCTCCCTTATTTGTCAGTTACATTTGATATACTACTTGTGACTGGACTTCTGTCAGCTTGCTGTTATACCATCCGAGTCATGACAGTAGCTTTCTTATCTTTCTTATTTCTCATTCCCAGTATCACATTTCCCCACCCTCTCCCCCACAAACCCTTCTTAATATTAAATATTGCTGTCAAATATATCACTGCCACTTAATTAGTGTTTTCTGATTCTGCAATTATGGAGCAGTCAGATTTACTGAGCCTACAGGTTTGCTAGTGTGAAATGCAGAGACCCACTAGCAAATGGGATGTAGTTCTCTGCCCTGCATCTGGGCTCTGGAAACCTTTGATAGTCCCGTTAGATGTCACACCTGCCTGGTCATTGAAAATCCCTGGAGGAGAGCTGGAGCTTGGAGCCCAGAAGTCCTAAGACAGCTATTGTGACACCAGGTCCCAGAGGTCCCTAACAATATTGCACTGAATCCTGATAGTCTTATAACCCAACTGCTGATCTTTAAGTATACTACACCTTAAGGGACCACAGCATTACTTAATGGTTAAGTGGTGACTCCCTTAAGAAAATGGCTTTTCCAATTTGCATTTGCATTGAATGTGGAGTCAGTCCCGTTCCACAAAAAGGGATATTGTTAGAACCCTATCTTTACTTGACACATCCAAAATTACACAGCAAGCATATATCAGAGAAATAAATTGCAGTAAGGATTCCTAAATAGCTGCTTAGCTCCAAGCCTGCTTAGCACCAAGCCAATTTTTGTCTCCGTAAGGGTACACTGTTTTTTTCCCGGGAAGGAAAAAACATTCTTTAGCACTTTTCCACGTGCATTTCTTTAAAGACTCTTTAGGAAGTGAATGAACAGGAAAATGTGTGCTTCACTACAACTTTATCACCTTTGCAGATCGAAATCACCTAATTTGTGTCTAGTGTGTAAACACTGAAGTGTTTAAATATTGAAAAGACATACTTTGTGATGTTAGCTAAAGTTCTATATTATCCATGATTGAAACACTATTTCAGCTTTTCCACATTCTGGTAAAAGATGATGTGAAACTATTTCTTTAAAGGAGATATGGTAAATTGTAAATTTTTCTGGTTTTATCTTTTCAGTCTCATTCAAACAATGTTTTCACAATATGTCAAATATACATTACCAATAAATTAAAATCAGTTTATAACATAGCATGTGGCTTACTCTAACTGAATGCTACATTGCCTGACTATTTTGCTTTTCATATTATGTCTTTTCTGATTTTTCAGCATTTGGATTATATGTGCTAAACCTTCCTTTTTCTCAAACATAAAAGAACACATTTTCGATGTAATATACAACTAATTACCTTACTTATTTACTTATTCCTAAAAACTTTACTTATTCCTGAAACTGTATTTGTCACCTTGCCAGAAACTACGGCCCGGGTCCCCAGGCCAACTAAAATTTATTGTCTACAGTCTTACATCCTCACTGTATATATTATACAGGACCTGGAGCAACCTGTCCTCTGAGCAGAAGAGAAATCTGACCAACCACCATCAAATTGCATTTGAATGTGACTGACACTATGCAAAGATTATGTGTTGTGGGGACCCTGTGAATACAGGGGTTTTGCAATCTGCCCATATTTTGCAGCTGCTTCAAAAAACCCCTCAATAATGAGTCAGCAACCTTTTCCATTTAAATACCATATTCCTTGTAGCAAACCTAAGTTTGTGCATGTTTATTTTTCTCATATAAAACTTCATTGATTAAAAAACATTCTGCTCTGCACTAATGAATGTACAGTTAAGAAAATCCATTAGCACAAATATAACCTAGATAAAGTATTTTATGCTGTTTCATTAGAAAATACTGATCTTCCCTGCTTTTGCTTTCTGTTGTTATGCTCTCCCTCTCCTTATCTATGGTGGCTTTAAGTGGCTTTAAGAGAGGTCCAAGCACTAATAGATCAATTCAAAGGACACTAGGAAAGAACAGATTCATGCAATGTTATTTCTCTTCTGTAAGTGCATATTTTCAGGCAACAATAGTACTTCTGCCTAGCTTCACTCTCTCTGGGAAAAAAAAAAAAAAAAAAAAAAAAAAAAAAAAAAAAAAAAAAANAAAAAGAAAAAGAAAAAGAAAAAGGGAAAACTAGCACCTTGCTAGTGGTCAACAATACCCACTAAGTGTGAGTCAACTCTCGGGTTTCCCATGCTTTTTTATTGTTTTACTCTATTTCAAAACTGCAATTTTTCTCTTGGCTTTTCTATGTAAATGTCTTATGTGCAGAAGATAAATATAGTAGCACTCAAACCCTACACATTTGAAATAATCATATTTGGAGTGATTTTGAAATGAGATGTAATGGAGTCTATTAAGCAAAGTCTCAAAATGTTAAGGTAGTTATTTTATTTATATGAAACCTATGTATGTGATACAGTCATGGTTTACAAAATTATGTATTTCTACTTATACTTTTGGGTAGAATTGTTTTTACCATTTTGGTGTATTGATTAGATTTTTTTTTTCAGAAAAGTATACACAAAAAGGCAAAATCAGTTACCATTATTACATACTCAATGTCCTGCACAGTTTGGGGAGAGGGTTTATTCATGTAAAGCTTCTTCTGTTAAAAGAAAAACAAACAAGCAAACAAAAAGTCACAAAAGACAGACCTGTGGAGAAAGTAGAGACTGCCATAAGCTTTTCTTTTTATTCCGATTTAGATTTTGATTAAGTAATTAAAAATCCTGTGTGTCTGAGGTTTGCTTCAAGAGAGATTCTTTTATATAATGTTGTCATTTGATTAACCTTCAGCATTGCCTTTCTTTTGTATGCAATGAGTCAGAAAGTTATTTATTTTATTTCTTATATGAACCAAGGCAGTGTCTGTCCACAAGAACAGTTTTAACCTTTCCCTGACTATTGAAAGTGATTTCACTCACATGTTTGTGTGTTGAAACAGAAGGGGAAGCTCACAAAAGCTCCTTGCTATATGCAAAAATTACATGGCTACTGTTGAGTGTCAAAGACTTCTAAAACAATAGGAGTCCAAAAATGATGTTAAAAGGATCTGTGGGTGCCTCTCTCAGCCTGTGGTTCCTACCATGGTTCCTAGTATCCATTTGCTGAGGTATCTATTCATGTTTTTTGGCATACATCTCTTCATCTGCAGCCTTCTGGCATATCTGTTTCCTTATCCTAATTCTCAGGTAGGTGGTAGAAATGGTTTAAAATCAGAAGGATTAATTTCTAAGATAAGGTTATTCAGAAACTCAGCTGAATGACATAGAGATTGTGAGAAGCTACAGGCATTTAAAACCTGGCAGGAAAAACAAGAGGAAGAGAATAGCAGTGCTGGAGAAAGACTAGTAGAGATGACATTGATCTTGAAATGACCTCACTATCCCATCAGGAACTTGTCAGATTCCCGGAGCTCTGATTGAGCTCTTTATAAAAACTGTGGCACCTCACTATGGTGTACAGTGTATTTAACCAGCACAGATGCTTGTGGTGAGGACGTACGCTGCCAGTACAAGTGCAGTGACATGTAAGGCCTTTGATGTCTTTATACAGTTGCTTTATGAGCCTGATATGAGCTCATAGACTTTGTATCGAAGAAACTCTCACAGCTGTGACTTCCCCTATATAATCTTAAACTACATAGCAGCATCTAAAAATAATAATTTATTTGGCTGAACAGCAGCTACACCAGTAGGTCAAATATTCAAAATAAGTGACTACTGCTGTTAGAAAAAAAAGATTACTGGTGAGGAAGGTGTGAAGCAGTCACTTAATCGTAATTTTTCTATTAATCTTTGGTGTATTATGTAACATAATAAAAATACATAAAAATATATTTTTAAAACCCCAACAATTTTAAGATAAGATACATTAATGTGAGTTAGCAAACTGCAGAAACTGCGGGCAGCATACATTCAATTTAGTTTCCATTATGATAGTAGGAAGTAAGGTGACGGGAAAGCCTCAGAGAATTATAGACTTGTTAATTATCCATGTAACAGCTAATTTTTAATAGAAATGTCAATTAGTAATAGAGACATAATTATTTTATAATAATTGATAACACTAAACAGATTACAATAATTTTCTATTAATGACTTGAGGAAAAAAAGCCTTCTGCTGAAAGATAGTTATCTGGCTATCTTTTCATACACAGGCTGCAATCTTCAAGTTCCTTAAAACAATATTTTGAAACTTAATCTTAAGATAAAGTTAAGTAAGAATTCTTCCTGAATAGATTTGCCAACAAAAAAAATATTCTGTCCCATTTCTTATTTCTTATTTATTTCTTATATCTCTTATTCCTACTGAATTATTCTTTATTTCTTTGCCAAATTGTATGGAGGTGTGGAAATACCCTGCAGATAATTTTCCTTGTTCTGCTTTTATCTTATGCACATTACTTTCTTGGATGTACAATACACAGAATATTTATTAAATCTTCAGATTATACTAGGCAGAAAAACTTTGAAGGATAGGATTAGAATTGGAGAAATTATAAGAAGTATCAAGGACAAAAGTTAAGAAAATACAAGAACAATGAAGGAAATGGCTTGGGTCAGCTGTTACTCAGAGGACATGGAGCCTAAAGTTCTTCTGAAACTAAACACAAGATAACATATTATTGAGCAGAGTAAATCAAAGTTGATATTGAGGGGAATTAATAGGAAAGCTACATTGTAGAAGACATGAATAAATATTTCTAGTATTGGTAATGCTTCTAGTATTCTGTCCACCGCTGTATCTCTCACTGACCTGAATTTTCTGTTCTGATGCATGGTAAGCATGCATTTATTCAACATGAAATACGAGCTATAAAAGATACATTCTTCAAACTAACACTGCATAATTTTGACTTGAAGATGTTTTTAATGGTACGTAACCACATATTACAATGGAATTATTTTCAATTTACGTTTTTGTAATTGAAAGAAGAATCAATACTCTTCGTAGTATTTCTCTTCTATTGCCATACAAAATATCTTATTATTATAATCTTATTAACTTCTTATTATTATCTTATGTCATACAAAGTATCTTATTAATGACAGCAATTCTCATGATCTGTCAGGAAAAATAATTTAAAACACAATTGAAACAAAATAATGCCTCATAAATTTCAATACTTGCTATTCTGAAATTGTCATTCTTTTCCTAGTGTTAATTTTCCTCAAATGACCAGTTCTTTCTAGACAACAGATTATATTGTTATTCTGAGGTATACGAAATATTAAGTAATTTGCCTTACTTTTACAGGTCTCTAGTGCAAAATTATAATTCAGGCTTCCAACATGATCCATGGTATTGTGTATTCAAGGTAATTTAATATGCAAGTGTTAAGGACAATTTTTTTCTGGACATAGTAATCTGCACAATAAATAACGTGTAAGAACTAATCATTAATTAGCAGAAGTGTCATTGAGGAATGAATTTAGTAAAGTTTACTTTAAAATTTAGAATTTGCCTGGCTAGTCAGTCTTCTGAACACTCCCATTACAATATTCTCCAATTCTCTAACTGTTATACCACACCCTCCTTCCCGCAAGCATATTCAGTTACTACAATCAATTGTGCAGTTTGTTTCCGATCTTCATCAATTACCATGTCATCATGAGACACACTGTGCAATGGAAAATAATTCATTATCACTGTTGCAATAGAGTGACATAAACAATATCCTGTCCTGGTTCTCTTTTCCTGACATTCTGGCAGGTCATCCATCATATTCCTCATGTTAGATTTCCTTAGATTTCATGATTTCACCAAGACTTCAACAGTGGTCTTTAACTTCCCAATTGATTATTTTAACTGTGGGAGTACTAAACAAATCTTCTGCTGCAGTTAATCTACTGTTTCATTGATGATTATCACTGGAACAAAGGAGGAAGACTATCTCATTGTGTACAACGATAACATTTTACACCAAAGTCTGAGATTCATATTATTCAAGATCCAATAAAAGTCAACACAAAGAGGAAAAGATTTCACAGCAGAGATTCACAACAAAGTACCTTGATAATTAAGGCATTTTTGTGCACTGTAAAAGATCTGCTAAAGCTCCATATTCAAATTATCCGTAAGGAAAAGAACAACGCTCTAGTCTCCCAAATTCGGAAGAAAATCCTAACCAATAGACTTTTACTGTTCTGTGAAGGATTAGTCACTTCAGTGATTGTCAGCAAATTCTTGAAAGGTCTATTAATACATAGAACATAGTAAGATTAAAGAGGGTTATTAATATTTCAAATATACTTTTACCAGTGACTAGTAGCAACCACAACAACAACAAGAAGGGGAATCCTAGGCAAATCTGAAAAACAAGTCATGGTCTATTTCTGGTTCCTTAAACTTCCGAGACTATAAATATATCAGCTGAAATCTAAGGACCTTCATTTCCATAGAAACAAGTAAGGAATAGATTTTCACCAGCTGACAGTGTGTGTTCTGTAAGGTCGATACAAGGGGGAACAGGCATCCATAAGCAGTGCAACTGTTTTTTGTAATTTTGCTGGAGTTCTTGCATAAGCAGCATACCCAGGCTTGAGCTTCTCCTCAGTCATTGATTAGTACGACATTTCCATTAGCTGATTCATTCTTTTCATCTTTCTCCACTGATTAGATAGGATATTGACATTTCTGTGTTTCTGTAGTGACTCAGTTTCAGTACGATGAATCAAAATCCTAGAGTTCCTAGTTTTTTGCTTAAACTAACACACAGAGAAGACTGCCTTCAAGAAATAGGGTCGAGATGATCAAAACATATAGATTTCAGAAAGTATTTTATGGCAGATGTTCCTAGGAGAACACATGACATCAGCATTAAAAAAAAAGAGATTTGTGGGGTTTTTTTTTTCAGATATCTGAAGTAACCTTAGAATATAAACACAGGTAACTAAAAGGGGAACGATTATTCAGCTGGGGGCTGACTAATGTTTACAAAGTACTTTAATAAGAACACTCCCCCAGAATAATATGGGAAGTGACATATATTAAGAGGTTGAAAAAATATATTTTTATGTAACTTTCAAAATCTGTAGTGTTATTTGTGATGAATTAAATTTTAATACTTAATTGCACACTACAAGTTTTAATTAACTATTAAGGACGAAACATTTTCATGCCCCAAAAATATTTTACCTTCACAGAAGCAATTGCAGCATGTGGAAATTATATCCTCTGAGATAATCTACATAATCTACATGATCCTCTGAGACTTGGCTTCCTTTGTGGCTTCCTTTAATTGCTATGATTATCAGAAAAATTAAATCTGATATTGTAGAAAGCTAATTTTACTATTCTTTTTTTCAGAATTATATTTTGTGAAATGTTTTTCACACAACTAAGGTGAAATTGAATGAACTTTTTTAAAATTTTGACTATTTATATGCAGATAAGCACAAATTGGCTTAAATTTTCTTTTTTTTTTTTTTTTTTTTTTTTTGTAATGGCATCATCTAATGTCAATAACCTTAAAAAATAACTTCTAGGAATTTGAAGTGTCATTGCCACAGCTTATGGGAAATGCATACATCAGGTTATTTATGTATGACTCTGACATCTTTTACATGACATTATGACATTAAGGACATTTCTAAATTGTCTTGCGTCATGATCCTATATGCAAGTTGTCCATGCAGCTTGGTGCTGCTTTAACATAAATATTATTCCAAATCATGCACAGAGTGTAAAAAAGGCAATTCCTTTTCAATAGGAGAAACATTGGTAGAACAAGAGATTGAAATAGCATAGAAGTTACACAGCATTTCTTGACCACAGCATTCAGAGAGATGATGTGATGCTTAGACTGGATGGTCTGGCACATGTCTCATCTTTCTTCTTTCTACTTATCTACAGAGGTAACAATGATCCAATACATGGGGATGGTGACTGAGAGAACTCAGTGTGTATTGGTACAACTGGCAGTTTCCCAGACGACTGTTTTTAGACATCAGAGCTCTTTTAAAAGAGGTATAAGATATTATCTTTTCAGAAAGTTTACTTAATGATCACTTAATGAGACAATAACCAAAGAAGAAAATTAGTTAATTGGAGTTACATATCCTTTCCTAGCATATCTGTATTTTGTTACAGAATTTTCATTCCTAGTACTGATGAAGACGACATTTTTCACATCTGAAGTATTTAGGTGTAAACTTTACTGGGACTTCTGCCTCTCCATGAAGTGCATTCAATTTCATCACGTTCCTTGCACAATATGTAGCTCAACATTCCCCGCATCCTGAAGATAAGAACTATACTTTAAGAAAAATAATAATGAAAATTCTTCATGTTAATGTATATCTTTATAATTTTTATTTTCATCCTGTGCATGAAAACTCTCAGCAGGATAATGCAGAAATTACTGCTTCTAGGATACCATATTGAAAGTTCAGAAAAATCAGTGTTTAACTGACTTCAACTCATTGCTCCTTTACTTTTCTCCTGGATGGCAGGGTTGTCTTTCACTCACCAGAAAATGTCTATGAAGTTGCATTTCTTTTATCTTTATGTGAATGACAATTAAAACAGAGTGATGTCACATTTTGGGTCTGAACTGTGCATGGAAAAGAAATAGCCAGAGCTGAGTGTTCAGTCTATCCTAAATAAGAAACAAAGTCCAAGAAGCAACAGACATAATAGTTTTCCTATTTCAAGCCTGTCACAGTAGCATAGGCAGGTGCTTAGCTCAGTTTTCCTAGGAAGAATAACAAAAGTAGCAAGATTTCTGTGCATTGAAATGGTTTAGCTGTTCTATTTAAAATAAAATCAGATGAGATTTTATTTTTTTTACATAAAATCCCTTTATCAGATCCAATGAAATTATAATGTCACAGCTCATGAAATATTTGGAACATTTGTATGACAGAGGTTGTGATTTTCAAGGAAATCTCTGGGAGATGGAGATTTCAAGGAAAACTTAGGAAGTTCACTGTCTGAGGTATTTTGCAAGAACTGCTGGCCTTCATGTGAGCTGTGGAACTACCAGGTTCTCTGGCATCACAAAGGAATTCTGTCCTGCTCTTCTGACAGATTTGCCAGTTTTCACTCCCAAATGTTTATTACATTACAGTACACATGAAAGCACATTACTGAAGATAGTATGACTCTTACTGTTTTCATTTTCCTAACACTTAATTGGCTGACAGAAAAAAATAGTGAGCATCTTAGCTCTCTGAAAAACCTTTATTTTAAATCAAAAAAGGACACTTTATAAACATAAATTTAGATATTAAAAGTCACAGACAATATACAGGAGGTGATTATCCTAGAGAGGTAGACTGGTATGCTGTTCATACAGCATAATTTAGAAGACTTTAAAGTAAAGTCTCAAACATTCTTTATATGTATATTTTAAGTTACAAGGGGACAGTGTTGGCATACACAATGTAAGAAAAATACATTAATGGAAAAGATAACTTCAAAAAATTATTTTATGTCTATCAATTTTTTTTTTTCAGAAATGAAGACAAAAATAAGTGAAGAACATGAAAGTCGCTTTTAACATAAGATGGTGTCTTACATTTACATAGGACTAGTTTAGTAGTAACCCAATAAACACTTGCTATGAGTTTGCCAACTTTTAGACTGCAGCATAATCAACTTTCTCTGAAACATTTGATAATTTTAGTGAAAAGACTGTGACCTAAAACTGCTCTGATGGATTTACACTTTCTCCAAATCTTCCAACATTTTCTGACCACCTTGGATTTAGTCTTAAAATATGGAACATCATCTTTTAAAATACGGATTCTATTCCCTATTTCTCAATTCCTTCAGTTAAAACCTAAAACATAGAAATGTGAGCTCCAATATAGATATAAAATAAAATCAAATTCAAGTGACACCAATTTTCTAACCCCAGAAAAATCAAATTACAGAGCAACAACAATAATAATAATATACCGCAGAACTAGAATAACTGCAAATTTAATGGAAAAAAATATTCAGCATACTGGGATCAAGGCATGATTTATGGTAAATTCATAAATCATAGCAACTGAATATATAGAAGAAATGTAAAATGACTATGCAGGGAAGGAGTCTCAGGAAGGTTAATGTGAAAAACCCACCTACTGACATACAATTCAGTCACAAGATATCGCCTGACACTCCTTTGCAGAATGGATATTTTTTAAAAAAAAGATATTTAAAAAAATTTACAGCATTACTTTGATGAGGAAGGTATGAAGGAAAGGATAGGCTAGAAAGGTTTTTTTTGAAAAACAATTTTAGTCCTGAAATTGCAAGTGCCCACAAATGGTAAGTTATTTTTCGTATTATCTCTATTTGAAAGCATATTTTAAAAAATATTTGTCAATTAATTAGTAATTACAGAAATACAAGTTAAATATAAATTTTCCTGCAGTGATAGTTTTAAGAAGGGCAGATTAAAAAAAAAAAATCCTTTGTTAAGGACAAGACAGGCTGAGAGAGTTGAGGTTGTTCAGGCTGGAGAAGAGAAGGCTCCAGGGAGATTTTATAACAGTTTTTCAGTACCTGAAAGGGGCCTACAGGGTTGCTGGAGAGCAACTCTTCGTCAGAGAGTGTAATGACAAGATGGGGGAGTAACGCTTTTAAATTGAAAGAGGGGAGGTTTAGATTAGATACTAGAAAGAAATTCTTTACTGTGAGAGTGGTGGGATACTGGAACATGTTGCACAGAGAAGTTGTAGATGCTTTGAGTAACCTGGTCTAGTGGAATGTGTCCCTGCCCATGGCAGGGGGTTGGAACTTGATGATCTTTAAGGTCCCTTCCAACTCTAACCATTCTTTGATTCTACATATGAAAACCAGGAAACACTACCAAAGCAGTATCAAAGCAGTAACGAAACACTGCATACATCTTAACTTCAGGCCAACATGTTGAGCTGAAAATAAACAAACAATTAGATATTGATTGGATAAAGGCTATCTAATAGCCGTGTCCCTGTTAGGTTTCAACTCACAGTTCAGTGTGTATTAATAGTCTTTCATGGATACTGTGAGATTAGATATGCCTACTCTAATGCAGTCACAACCCTCATTATAGTACAGACATTCTCACTCAGATTAAGGAAAACCTCACTGTGATCCATGACAGTTAGTTTTTGGTTTGGTTTTTTTTTCAGTCTCAAAGACATCTATATCAACTGTTTTAGATGAGAGATACTGGGTAAGGTATAGCAAGAGAAAAAGAAAATTTGCTGCTTGTACCAGAGTGTCCTGGAAAATGAAAATAACATGGTGTTCTAAAGATGTAAGAAAGACAAGTTTGTTTTTAAAAGCAGTTAATAAAGTTGGGGAGACAATAAAAATCAGATCTCAGACAAGAATTTTGGCTTGAAGGAAAACATGGCGGCTAGTTTGAAATAAGACTGGTATGCTAAAATTCTCTTCCAATTATCCAAATTCAAAGGGTGATCTTATGAAAAAAAGTCATCTCTCCTTTCCAACCTCCCTTGCAAGAGTTTCCAAGAGTATACCATAACACGAAATGCTACTATGAAGTTAACTTTTCATGACAATAATAAGAATAGACTAAGGACCCACTATCAGCTAAACTCATTCCTACTTTTTATTTCATTTGTTGTGTGATCACTACAGGATCAAGACATACAGTTAGCATTCACTGTAAGTTATAAATTTCAGTGGAAAAGATAAGGAGTCTGCAGCTACGTGCTCATCATTTAAAAATAGATGTGTTAACATTTATGCTGACAAATAAAATGTGATGGTTTACATACAAATTTTAGTCAAAACAACATTCTGAAGAGAAGATGCCTGTGCTTCCAAAATTTTTTCTCTATATAATGAGCTGCATTGTTATTTGCCATCCAATGCATTTATGATTATACTGTCAATATAACCAGTTTATTTATGTCATGATAATTTGATCAGCTGAGTAGACTTTGTTGTTTAACACTGACTGACATCCCACTCAATGTGGTAAGATTTATGATCATTCCTCTTTCATTTTAAAGAGTAAAACATTGCTTTCCATTATAGACCAATTGGTTTACAACATGCACAGGCATACCTTCTCAATATATGCTTTAGCTTTTTCAATATTTTAATTGTTTCAGTCATAAACCATCAACTTACATACTTCCAGTAGAGAGAACTTCCCTGCTATTGGTTGCTAGTATAGTTGATGAATTGTTTATAACTTTAGCAACCTTGTTCTTTATCATAGACTATTAATTAAGAACCTATTAACTGAATTCTTGTAGCACTTACTCTTAGGAGTTACTGCTAAATAAGAGATAAGAATGAATCAGATTAAAAAAAAACTTTAAAGATATTTTTACAATATTTTAATAAGGATGGGGTAAAATAATCTATTTCTACTTCTTTTCTTTTCAAATCAGACATCCAATTTCCTTTTTATTTCAATGAGTACAGAAGCTTTATCACAGGAAAAAAAATGATAAAAGAAAAGTTGCCAGGTTGCTTCAAAAGAGAGGAAAAAAAAACCTTCTCACTTGTCATAAGAAATATTCTAAGAATGTGAATCCCACATGAAAATTGTATCAAAAGATAACACATCTTTCCACTTACAGTTATCAGTTGTCAAAAACCATCAGTTTCTGTAAATATGGTTAAATCTTTACCTCAGGATCTGGTTCCAAACACAATTACTTCACACACATCGCTCCAGAACAATGAACAGCTGCTCAGTTTTGTTCTATACTGTAATGTTAGTTTACTTCTAGACAAAAATTACTTCTTAGAAAATAAAATAAGTGGAATAGTTACAATAAGATGAATGAAAACCAAAAGCTGTTTTATAATTAATTAATTCTAGTTAATTATACTATAATTAAATTTCAAAAGGATTAATTGAAAATAAAAATAAAAAATAAAAATTAACAGTTCTACTACTTCTCATAGGAACAGCAAACCTGAAAATTATTTATTTATTTTCATTCACAACTTCTCATAGGAACAGCAAAACTGAAAATTATTTATTTCTTTTCATTCACAGTACCCGCCTTATAACTTATGAGATTAAAAAAAAAAAAAAAA
>VXBJ01005764.1:132-62926 GCA_013400055.1 Nycticryphes semicollaris | reverse complement strand
TAGTGGAATGTGTCCCTGCCCCATGGCAGGGGGTTGGAACTTGATGATCTTTAAGGTCCCTTCCAACTCTAACCATTCTTTGATTCTACATATGAAAACCAGGAAACACTACCAAAGCAGTATCAAAGCAGTAACGAAACACTGCATACATCTTAACTTCAGGCCAACATGTTGAGCTGAAAATAAACAAACAATTAGATATTGATTGGATAAAGGCTATCTAATAGCCGTGTCCCTGTTAGGTTTCAACTCACAGTTCAGTGTGTATTAATAGTCTTTCATGGATACTGTGAGATTAGATATGCCTACTCTAATGCAGTCACAACCCTCATTATAGTACAGACATTCTCACTCAGATTAAGGAAAACCTCACTGTGATCCATGACAGTTAGTTTTTGGTTTGGTTTTTTTTTCAGTCTCAAAGACATCTATATCAACTGTTTTAGATGAGAGATACTGGGTAAGGTATAGCAAGAGAAAAAGAAAATTTGCTGCTTGTACCAGAGTGTCCTGGAAAATGAAAATAACATGGTGTTCTAAAGATGTAAGAAAGACAAGTTTGTTTTTAAAAGCAGTTAATAAAGTTGGGGAGACAATAAAAATCAGATCTCAGACAAGAATTTTGGCTTGAAGGAAAACATGGCGGCTAGTTTGAAATAAGACTGGTATGCTAAAATTCTCTTCCAATTATCCAAATTCAAAGGGTGATCTTATGAAAAAAAGTCATCTCTCCCTTCCAACCTCCCTTGCAAGAGTTTCCAAGAGTATACCATAACACGAAATGCTACTATGAAGTTAACTTTTCATGACAATAATAAGAATAGACTAAGGACCCACTATCAGCTAAACTCATTCCTACTTTTTATTTCATTTGTTGTGTGATCACTACAGGATCAAGACATACAGTTAGCATTCACTGTAAGTTATAAATTTCAGTGGAAAAGATAAGGAGTCTGCAGCTACGTGCTCATCATTTAAAAATAGATGTGTTAACATTTATGCTGACAAATAAAATGTGATGGTTTACATACAAATTTTAGTCAAAACAACATTCTGAAGAGAAGATGCCTGTGCTTCCAAAATTTTTTCTCTATATAATGAGCTGCATTGTTATTTGCCATCCAATGCATTTATGATTATACTGTCAATATAACCAGTTTATTTATGTCATGATAATTTGATCAGCTGAGTAGACTTTGTTGTTTAACACTGACTGACATCCCACTCAATGTGGTAAGATTTATGATCATTCCTCTTTCATTTTAAAGAGTAAAACATTGCTTTCCATTATAGACCAATTGGTTTACAACATGCACAGGCATACCTTCTCAATATATGCTTTAGCTTTTTCAATATTTTAATTGTTTCAGTCATAAACCATCAACTTACATACTTCCAGTAGAGAGAACTTCCCTGCTATTGGTTGCTAGTATAGTTGATGAATTGTTTATAACTTTAGCAACCTTGTTCTTTATCATAGACTATTAATTAAGAACCTATTAACTGAATTCTTGTAGCACTTACTCTTAGGAGTTACTGCTAAATAAGAGATAAGAATGAATCAGATTAAAAAAAAACTTTAAAGATATTTTTACAATATTTTAATAAGGATGGGGTAAAATAATCTATTTCTACTTCTTTTCTTTTCAAATCAGACATCCAATTTCCTTTTTATTTCAATGAGTACAGAAGCTTTATCACAGGAAAAAAAATGATAAAAGAAAAGTTGCCAGGTTGCTTCAAAAGAGAGGAAAAAAAAACCTTCTCACTTGTCATAAGAAATATTCTAAGAATGTGAATCCCACATGAAAATTGTATCAAAAGATAACACATCTTTCCACTTACAGTTATCAGTTGTCAAAAACCATCAGTTTCTGTAAATATGGTTAAATCTTTACCTCAGGATCTGGTTCCAAACACAATTACTTCACACACATCGCTCCAGAACAATGAACAGCTGCTCAGTTTTGTTCTATACTGTAATGTTAGTTTACTTCTAGACAAAAATTACTTCTTAGAAAATAAAATAAGTGGAATAGTTACAATAAGATGAATGAAAACCAAAAGCTGTTTTATAATTAATTAATTCTAGTTAATTATACTATAATTAAATTTCAAAAGGATTAANAAAAAGGAAAAGAAGAAAGAAAAACCAATAAAAACTAAAATGGAAAATAGTTTCTTCTACAAGTAATCTAGAAGGGTTTATAATAATACTGAATCAGTTATAAAACACTTAAACAATAATGTATCAGCGTGGGTTTTCACCTTAATATTTTCATTTACCTTGACTTGCTGAGCACGGAGATACCTTAATATTTCTCAATCTTTTTTCTAGTGCACTGTGACATTGCTATGAACTTCTTTATTCCTCTGCTGTGTTTATAAGCAAGGAGGCAGAGTGAATCAAATTAATTCCTTCTGTCTCTCATTTATATTGTGTAAACAATAATTGCTTGGTAAGAAAACCACATTTTTAGTTGTGTTTGGATGACACAGTTTGTTTTTTTTTTTGTTCTTTGAAACTTCATTATTCCTGTACATATTAATAACACTTCTTGTTTTACTCCTTTTTTCACACAGAAGAAATAAAAGGAGTTACTCTCCCCACATTACACTTTGATATCAGCTGTGTTTCGTGTAAAAATCTTTCAGATGCATCCAATAACATCAGCTTGCTCTCTAGTCTGTTGAAATGCAAAGAACTTGGAAATTAGACACCCCATGGAGTATTAGTCATTCTCATGGCCTTATAAATATTGTTAATTACAAAACTGGTATGTAGATGTATCTCTGTTGCAAAAGATATCATAGAAAGCACTGAAAGAGATTTTCCCCAACAGGGTATTCCNGATTTTCCCCAATGAAAAAAAAAAAAAAAAAAAAAGGAAATGAAGAAAAGAAAAAAGAATCCTGCAGATATTATGCTACCTTGCTGTGAAATCAAGGAATTTTGCTGAATAGCTCACTGCTTCCTGCAGGGAAAACATTTTGCAGAAATGTGTCAGGCACAGCCTGGTATTGGATGATAAAGAAAATTAAAGACTGAGATTATAGTTATATCTGTCTTTTAAAGTGAAAATAAAAAGACATGGGTTGAATACTTTGATTTGAGCTTATGGTCTTCAAAAAAACAGGAAAACATTTATCCACTAAGTCAAATAATGTCAGATAAAGCAGACTCCCACACCAAAAATACGAATTTTCATGAAGAAACTTAGCTGATCCCATCTATAATTGGGAATCAATGACAGGAATTGTACCAGGTGGCAATTTAGTCTTCTGTACTCACATTTCTGGATTTGATGATGTACCCATGGATGTCTTTGCATAGAGAAACTAGTACTAGGGCACCATGGACCTCTCAGCTCCCAGAGGTCAGGAGCACTGTGGGCTCCCCTGTGTCCATTAAGGCCAGCAGGACCTGGCAGCCAGGACCCGTCTCACTGCCCTAACCAGGAACAGAGTAGCCAGGAGACATTGAGTACCTCCTTGGGGATGGGCTGAGGTCCAGCTGCGACATGGGTGCATGGGTGCCTGGCTTGGTGGGGCCCATGGCTGAGCTGGGCAAGGCTGTGGGGAACTGGAGACCACCCCTGCTGCAGCTTCACTGGTACAGTGGCTGATGGCCTTGGAGGGCTGACATGGTACTGGGCTGTTGGCAGTGTGGGAGGAGCCGTGGAGGAAGTTCAACAAGGACAGTCATGGCTGGTGCTCTCAGGGCCATGATAGGACGTAACTGGAACTAAGTCTATAAGGATTTTCAGAACTTCTGAAGTTCCATATTTGTTTTTGTAATAAGTACAGTTGCCCAGGTTCTGGCAAGGGAAGCTGCCAGAGATCCAGGGTGGGCCCCTGTGGTGAGGGGCTGGGCTGCCCTGTGCTAGAAACAGCCTGTTCCAGCTGGGTCCAACGGTTCCACCACAGGGCACGCTTGAGCCCTTCTGCCACCTGTGTCACAAAGGGCAAAATGCTGCCTGACAGTCAGGGCTAAGGGAAACCCATTGAGAAACAGTCCTGCCAGCCCCGAGGGGAGAGCAGAAGGACAGGAGATGGGGCTCCTGGCACCCTTGCAGAGAAGCCCCTGCAGTCCCTTGGAACGACTAATAGAAACTGCTGCTTTGGCAAAAGTGTTCATCATGAACATGAACATCATGAATATGTTAATGACTATAACAACTTGTCCTGGTTTGAGGTAAAATAGAACCAATTTTCTGATCAGTAATTTCACATTGCTGCTAAGCTTCTTCTAAATAACTGAACTCCCAGAATATTGTTCAGACACTGTTCACTCCCAGAGAGATAAGACCTGATTGTTTCTAATTTATGCCATGAAATGGTGTTCAAGGAGGCTTTTGCTTATACTTATTGCTGTAACAACAAAGGTCAGCTAACTTTGTTATTTGCCCCATTAGAGGGTCAAAGTGGAAAAGCATAGAGGGGTTGAATCTGCAGGATGGAGTAGACAGGACAGATGACCCAAAACTGGCCAACAGGGTATTCCATCTCTCCATCTGCCTCATGCTCAGTATAACAGATGAGGGATCAAAGGGTCAACTCTCTTTAATGGACGACATCCAAGGAAGACTCTGTTTATCTGCTTTCATACCTCAGGAATGCAGGATCCATGCATTGCTGATCCAGTTCCAGAATCCAGTTCCCATCTGTTGCTGAGTCCAGTCTGGGACTTTCCCAGTGCCTGCCAGTGATGTAATTGTCATCCTGGGAGCTTGATATGGTTTCGTATATATAGCATATATTTCATTATTTTGTTTTTATTTTATTATTAATATTCCATTAGTTATTTTTTTTCTGAACTGAGCATCTGTCATTTGTTTCAGTGGTGAGTTCAGCCCATACCATGACAGAGCTGAAGAGGATGTGCATCTAGATGATATGATCCTTCTAATGTGCATCTAGATGAAGGAGTCTACAAGAAGGACTCTATTCAAGACAAAAATGTATTCAGGTGTTGCTACTTTTTGTGACAATAAAATGCATTAGTGACTTTTTATTAGAAAAAGAAAATAAATTAAGGTAGAATAAAATTTATTTGACTTGAAATAAGCAACTTGCAAAATGGAATCTCAAATGTATGCTTCAATTTACAGCAATTTAAAAAATATATTAAAAGGTCTTTTTATTACTTACATATCTTACTTGTTCTAAACCATAGAATTCTATTTTTGCTTTACATATAACCTAATTCAAAAACCTTTCCTGTGAAAAATAGCTTGTACAAAAAATTGAAATAAGTAATCAAAAGCCTTAAAGCATAGAAGCTTAACCCATTTTAAAGCCAGCAATACACTTTCCTTGGAGAACTGCACTTTCATTTCACTTATTTCAAAACGAATTACAGCTCCACACTTACTATTAGTTTAAATGGAATTTCCATGAGATTTATAAAAAATTACTTTATTAAAAACCTTTATTTCAACACCAACTAAGCTGCTTGTTTCGAGAGGGAGAGTTGTCTCAGTAACAACAAGAAAAAACAATGTTGAGGTAAAATACAAAGGAATTTATTATATTTTGGTGTGAATAGCTGGTATGAGTCTCTAAACAAACAAATTGCACAACTGTCTTTCAAAAATAATGAGAAGGAATAAAATCTAAAAAAATCATAGTGTGATAACTTATTTCTTTCTATTCATGATTTGTCAATTGCTATCAGATTAGCAAGCTGGAAATCACTATTGTACAGGTACTTTGGCTGGTAAGAAATGAATATCTGATTTTAATAACAGGATTGTTAGCACTAACAATAGGATTGTTAGCACTGAGCTCCCACCTCTCCAGCATCTTAATTTTAGTTGAAGTTGTTGAAGATTTGAGGGTGAATTTGGGTAGGGAGCTACTATTTTCCTATGCTCGGTTTCAGAGCGAGAGATTTTTTGAAATGTTTGAGCAAAACTGTCATAATCGTTAAGTATCCAGGATTTGGAGACTCCTTCCCTCATTAGTATTTCTAATCAAAGCTAAGTCTTCTAAGGTATACTAAAGTAATAATAATAATACCAACAACAACAATCATCATCATTCCTTAATCTTTTTCTTTATTTTCCCTTTTTTTCTGTAAAATAAAAATAAATTTAAAAAAAAAAATTATCTTTCATGGGACATTCAGGCCCCGACATAAGGAAAGATATTTCCCAAATTGTACAATAACTTCTGTCCTCTCATCTTTCCATTGCAGCCCAACATACACCTTCCCAACATAAATCTAACTTTTAAACTGGATCAACCACTGCATATTCATGTGTCAGACAATAACAGAATACAGAATCATAGAGTTACAAGACTTGTCAACCTATGATAACAAGAATGGTTCAGTAACCTGAACCGTTGCCTCATTTGCAAGTAGACCACTATCATAACAGAGTTTCATAAGTATATAAAACACAGTGGCTGAACCCACTAATAACCTAAATGAATAAAGGAACAAGATGATCATCATCTTATCTATGTCAACAAATCCAAGAGAAAAAATATTTATATAAGAGTGGGAGACACAACAATAAGGAGGTTCTTCCACAGATTTTTCATGGATAGCACTGTGAAAATAACTTAATAACACTCATGACCATCAGTATAATTTTTTATTTCCTTCTATTCACATAAAAGGAATTATCCATTTCAGCTCCTGTCCTCTAATCATGTAAAATACACAGCTCTCAAAAATCAAGAACAAAACTTACACGCAAAACATAATTATCAATATAAAAGAGTGATTCATAGCAGCAAAACATATTTTGTAATTACAGTAGAATCTAGACAGCAAAAATGATATTTTTTTTCATGCATTATGACAACTGCATAAGAGTTTGACAAAAAGGAAAATACTCAGGACTGTAGGATAAAATAAAAGAGCACACAAATAGGACAAATAGAAAAAAAAATATAATGAATAGTTAATATGATGGGATATTTGCTTTATAATACCAAAGAAAGCCTCCACATATGTCAGAAATGTGCTGCACTGGGTATCATTGAAACCTTTGGCAGCCACTTTAACGTTGCCCCAGAATTCAAACAGCCAAACTGTCAGGGGAAGGAGAAGGTCCCCCATGCGGAGAGTGGAGTCAGGATCAATGGGGGTGTTGCAGTTCAAGACTAAATGACACTGTGTAGACTAAATGGATTTCAATACCAAAACTCCTCAATTGCAGATATATGTACAGTTTCACAAATTACATGACTTCCATGTTCTGTAGCAGAGATGACGTGGTCCAGGAGAAAAGTTGGATGGGTTAGCATAGCTCTTCCAGATATGAGCTGCAAGGTCCCATTCCAGCCATAGGTATGTGCAGTCACTAATCCCTTGGAGTTCCTCTGCTGTTCTCTGTCTCCCCATGGGTGTTGCAGGGGTGGTCCCAATCCTAGGGCAGAGTAATGGGCACCCCTTAGTTCCCCAAAAGTCTATCAGTTTCTCCTTTATACTGGGTTCCCACCACTGCCTCTCTCCTTGGAGTGTCTCTTAAATTTATTTAGTTTCCCAAGTTATGGGATTGGGTAAAGAATATTTTCTTGGTGACAAGTGTTTTCAACTTGGACTGTTGTTTTCTCATGTGCTGCTGCATTGCTGATACCATAATCAAAGTGGTCAGGACACCTCTGGACATGTTTGAATAGTTCAGCTTTATAGTTCCTTGAACACAGAAAAACCATTCAAGTTTCATTCTGGTGTTTGGGAAAGGTGTTGGACAGAATTTGTCTCTTCTGCTAAAACAAAAAGTTGGTTAGAGCTCCCAGGTTTATACTAACAGCTATGCCAACTTGGGTTGGATTTATGCAAATGGCTACACAATGCCCATGCGCCAGTGGGCCCCTGCCTTGCCCTCCTCTCCCCAACTGAGCATAGTCTGTAGTACTGAAGGAATTTCTGTGGAGGTGCTGGTGATATTTTTAGAAGTCCAGTAATATTATACAAACATTTGTAGTTCCTGTGGAAATGCAAATATTTTTGAAAATTAAGTTGTATTTCAAATGAAAATGCTAGATAATAATACGTTTAAAAAAAGCTACCAAACCACAAGGAAATGGTTTTGCTATTAATGCATATAAAGCTATGAAGGTGGAAGACTTTTAGTGTGTGGCATCAGCACTGTCAGACATTCAGTTCCCAGATGGGTTCTAAACAGGAATGTAAGCTTTAAACAAAAACATCTGGTTTTATTTCACATTTTCATCCACCACTAGGACAAGATTTGTCTTATATTCTCTATATGAATACAGTTTTATAGGGAGATTGTAAGGATTCACTGTAACAACGTAGTTATTTTACCTTCAGAGAAGTTGTTTATTGTGATGCTATTAGCTAGCTCCTTCTCTCACCTGTATAACTATGTCTAAGGAATGAATCACTATAAAGCACAATGTACTATGCAGTTATTCAGATTTAACGTATTAAGTGTAAGACTGAAGGTCAACAGCTACGGCAGTATGTAGGCATAAATTATACCTTAATATATTCACATTTAGAAGAATCTTAATGAATGGTGTAGGACTGAGAACAGGAACATAAAAAGGCCTTTATTGGCATAAGTTAAAATGACCACATTTCTTATAANAATTTTAGTTGAAGTTGTTGAAGATTTGAGGGTGAATTTGGGTAGGGAGCTACTATTTTCCTATGCTCGGTTTCAGAGCGAGAGATTTTTTGAAATGTTTGAGCAAAACTGTCATAATCGTTAAGTATCCAGGATTTGGAGACTCCTTCCCTCATTAGTATTTCTAATCAAAGCTAAGTCTTCTAAGGTATACTAAAGTAATAATAATAATACCAACAACAACAATCATCATCATTCCTTAATCTTTTTCTTTATTTTCCCTTTTTTTCTGTAAAATAAAAATAAATTTAAAAAAAAAAATTATCTTTCATGGGACATTCAGGCCCCGACATAAGGAAAGATATTTCCCAAATTGTACAATAACTTCTGTCCTCTCATCTTTCCATTGCAGCCCAACATACACCTTCCCAACATAAATCTAACTTTTAAACTGGATCAACCACTGCATATTCATGTGTCAGACAATAACAGAATACAGAATCATAGAGTTACAAGACTTGTCAACCTATGATAACAAGAATGGTTCAGTAACCTGAACCGTTGCCTCATTTGCAAGTAGACCACTATCATAACAGAGTTTCATAAGTATATAAAACACAGTGGCTGAACCCACTAATAACCTAAATGAATAAAGGAACAAGATGATCATCATCTTATCTATGTCAACAAATCCAAGAGAAAAAATATTTATATAAGAGTGGGAGACACAACAATAAGGAGGTTCTTCCACAGATTTTTCATGGATAGCACTGTGAAAATAACTTAATAACACTCATGACCATCAGTATAATTTTTTATTTCCTTCTATTCACATAAAAGGAATTATCCATTTCAGCTCCTGTCCTCTAATCATGTAAAATACACAGCTCTCAAAAATCAAGAACAAAACTTACACGCAAAACATAATTATCAATATAAAAGAGTGATTCATAGCAGCAAAACATATTTTGTAATTACAGTAGAATCTAGACAGCAAAAATGATATTTTTTTTCATGCATTATGACAACTGCATAAGAGTTTGACAAAAAGGAAAATACTCAGGACTGTAGGATAAAATAAAAGAGCACACAAATAGGACAAATAGAAAAAAAAATATAATGAATAGTTAATATGATGGGATATTTGCTTTATAATACCAAAGAAAGCCTCCACATATGTCAGAAATGTGCTGCACTGGGTATCATTGAAACCTTTGGCAGCCACTTTAACGTTGCCCCAGAATTCAAACAGCCAAACTGTCAGGGGAAGGAGAAGGTCCCCCATGCGGAGAGTGGAGTCAGGATCAATGGGGGTGTTGCAGTTCAAGACTAAATGACACTGTGTAGACTAAATGGATTTCAATACCAAAACTCCTCAATTGCAGATATATGTACAGTTTCACAAATTACATGACTTCCATGTTCTGTAGCAGAGATGACGTGGTCCAGGAGAAAAGTTGGATGGGTTAGCATAGCTCTTCCAGATATGAGCTGCAAGGTCCCATTCCAGCCATAGGTATGTGCAGTCACTAATCCCTTGGAGTTCCTCTGCTGTTCTCTGTCTCCCCATGGGTGTTGCAGGGGTGGTCCCAATCCTAGGGCAGAGTAATGGGCACCCCTTAGTTCCCCAAAAGTCTATCAGTTTCTCCTTTATACTGGGTTCCCACCACTGCCTCTCTCCTTGGAGTGTCTCTTAAATTTATTTAGTTTCCCAAGTTATGGGATTGGGTAAAGAATATTTTCTTGGTGACAAGTGTTTTCAACTTGGACTGTTGTTTTCTCATGTGCTGCTGCATTGCTGATACCATAATCAAAGTGGTCAGGACACCTCTGGACATGTTTGAATAGTTCAGCTTTATAGTTCCTTGAACACAGAAAAACCATTCAAGTTTCATTCTGGTGTTTGGGAAAGGTGTTGGACAGAATTTGTCTCTTCTGCTAAAACAAAAAGTTGGTTAGAGCTCCCAGGTTTATACTAACAGCTATGCCAACTTGGGTTGGATTTATGCAAATGGCTACACAATGCCCATGCGCCAGTGGGCCCCTGCCTTGCCCTCCTCTCCCCAACTGAGCATAGTCTGTAGTACTGAAGGAATTTCTGTGGAGGTGCTGGTGATATTTTTAGAAGTCCAGTAATATTATACAAACATTTGTAGTTCCTGTGGAAATGCAAATATTTTTGAAAATTAAGTTGTATTTCAAATGAAAATGCTAGATAATAATACGTTTAAAAAAAGCTACCAAACCACAAGGAAATGGTTTTGCTATTAATGCATATAAAGCTATGAAGGTGGAAGACTTTTAGTGTGTGGCATCAGCACTGTCAGACATTCAGTTCCCAGATGGGTTCTAAACAGGAATGTAAGCTTTAAACAAAAACATCTGGTTTTATTTCACATTTTCATCCACCACTAGGACAAGATTTGTCTTATATTCTCTATATGAATACAGTTTTATAGGGAAATTGTAAGGATTCACTGTAACAACGTAGTTATTTTACCTTCAGAGAAGTTGTTTATTGGGATGCTATTAGCTAGCTCCTTCTCTCACCTGTATAACTATGTCTAAGGAATGAATCACTATAAAGCACAATGTACTATGCAGTTATTCAGATTTAACGTATTAAGTGTAAGACTGAAGGTCAACAGCTACGGCAGTATATAGGCATAAATTATACCTTAATATATTCACATTTAGAAGAATCTTAATGAATGGTGTAGGACTGAGAACAGGAACATAAAAAGGCCTTTATTGGCATAAGTTAAAATGACCACATTTCTTATAAGTGAATGGATAATTCTGACCTTTTGAAACATCTATGAGAGCAGAGGGAAGCATTTTCTGCTCTAAATTATGATGACATGACTTTGGATTAACTTCAAAGATACCTTGATGGAGTAGGACAGTGCACAATATAAATTATACAGCCTGAGCAATTTCTGAGGAAAGATGAAGACCAAGAAACAGCTAAACTACCCTGAACCATCTTCAATAACTGCTGCATACGCATTGTTTGGCATGTTGGGATCTTCTCTAGCGTACTCAAATGAAGTGAAAAGTAAAATGAGAACTTATATTTTTTATATAAATAGGACGATTAAAACTGCTTGACTTGTGTAAATAGTTTCAGTTCAATAGTTTAATTTCACTATTTCCTGCATTCATATTGATAATATATGTAATAGAATCATATATTACATTATAAGAATAATGGAAGAATATTTTTTCTTGGGAAAATAAAGATTTGGGCCTCCATAAAATATAAAAAAAAAGATTTGTGAGGGTTGGATCATTTCATTAAAAAGATTTTTTAATCAAAAAGTTAAACCTAACTAAACCTTTGGAAACTACTTATGATGACAGTGTAGTCTCTCAGTTATACTGCTAATAAGCAATACTTGGTGAGTTTTCTCCGTAGGTAGTAGGACTTTTTCTCCTTGAATTGCAACTCTACTGTACAGAGTGGATTTTGACTTATTTGTGATTTTTAAAAAACAAGATTAAGTTTTTAAATGCAACAACACAGACTTTTATGATGCAACAACTTAATACCTTCAATCGTTGAAAGACTATTGCTTTCTGAGTAATTGGACTCTTGAAAGCGGCACAAGAGGAATGCTTTAGAAGATTTTAGACTATTTCACAGCTGTTTCCTGAGCATCAAAATAATATGGAAATCCTTTGCAAGTGCTGGAAGAGCATACGAGGATAGATTCAAATCTGCATACATGTTTCACATTGAAGACTGTAAATACGCATACTACAGCAATCTGTCCTAAAGGCCACTTAGGAATGAGAACAGAAGGATATGCTGTAAGAAAATAATTTCCTAGTGAATCTTCATAGGCTATTTCTTGCTATCAGACCAACTCACACAGCTATGTCCTTGACTTCTGTATATCAAGCCACACAACTACCTTTTCCTTTCACACCACCTTAAGTTTCTTCTTCTCACTGTTCATCCAGTCATTGTCCATGACATCCAGTGGCTTTCCTATGGTTCTGCCTTCCTTCCCACCCCCCCCCCCCTTTTTTTTTATCACTGCTTCTACCTCTTGCATTTACTATTTTAATTTCTTCCCACCCCTATATTTGAGCTGAGTTTTTTTTGTTTTGCTTCTTCTCCAGCACACTTTGTTGTCATAAACAAAAGAGAGACCTGAACTCATTCAGAGTCAGCAGGGAACTGTGTGTATCAATAGAGGGGAGGTTTTGCCCAATGCATACATCCCTGAAATGTTTAATTTCTTTGTGAATCTGCAGCTTCTGTTTAGAGAGAGTATGAGCTTTGGTGAATTAATTTACCAAATCCTGAGAAATGTGGTAATCCATGTATTCAGCAGACATTTGATTTCTCTAAGCAACTGAAAATAAGATTTTATCACGAAAAATGTCAGACGGACTTTACAACAGACATTTCCTGCATGTCTTCTAAGGTAAAGCAGTATGTAATATGCACTTTAAATTTTTAAGCAATTATTCCCTTTTTGGCAAGTACATAGGCTGTAAGCATGTGTTATTGACTAGCTCTCCCAGGAGTGCAAGTGCACACTAACCAGTCTAAAAACTGCTTCTCTTTTGAAAGAGAAAAACAGGCACAACCAGAAGATACCACTGATGATAAGGATAAAAAGAATAGTAGGTATGCATGTGTATTTGCCTACAGGTCTTCAACTTCTACCTATAAGAACACGATCTATTTTTTAATTGTGGGTCAAAAAGTAAAATTTTAAAATTTTGCATGGAGAATTTTTATCAAGTTTGTGATAATTCACCAAGCAGAATTATTCCAGATTCCAATATTAAAGTGCCTATATGTAGCTGAAAGGCAATAATTCCATTAGACAAAGTTTATGAAAATTTGTAGTTTGTCGATTACAAATTTGTATGAGAAGCCTTGAAAAATCTTGTGGAAGATCCATCAGGTAGTCATTGTTTGTTTAGAAGTGTGTGTCTAATAGACTCTGCTGACTTCCTTTAAAGTAATGAAGCTTTCTTCTGTTTGAAATAGTGTTGTCATCACTAGGTTCTAATCACAAAATAATTTCAAGATACAGCACTCCATTCAATCAGGGCAAACTACCCATGCTCATGCATTCATCACAAGCAGTTGGTTTCTCTTTATTCCAGAATTCCTTCTAATGGCTTTCATCCTATCTGGTGCAGCAAAGATACATCAAGCAGTCTGCTCATCACCATATTTTTTTAATCTCATATTTCTTTTTCTCTGTTTTGTCATTGCCAAACTGTCAACCCATTAGTTTTCAGGGTTGGAACTTTGTTTACTGCCACAGGTCTGCCCAGAAGTTTTATACTCCCTCTCTATTCCTTCCTCCACATTCTTTTTTTCTGAGTTGAATCAGAGATTTGCAGTACCTGCAATACTGGAAATGTTCTAGTCCCAAAATGTTAGGTAACATTACTTGATTAAGATAAAATCTCCTCAGAGCTGTGAGATGGACCACATAGCAGTAATGAAACCATACCATGCACACCAGAAAGCAGAATCTGTCTCTTCCCAGTGCTAACTTCAGTTTCACTTAATGTATCGTATAGTTCTGCGGCAAGTATTAAGTGATAGTGCAAGGAACAGCTTTTGTATATGATTCAGGAAGTATACTTTCAGGACACACATCTTACACGACATGAGGCAGCACAAACGAACAAATTCATAAAAGATACTCAATGCAAACATGTTATTCCTATGTTCTTTCTTGTAATCGGGCCCAAATGCTGTCCTGTTTTGCCATGCACCAAAGAGAACTTTTAAAGTTAAGCTTTCTTAGACCATAATGTTTAACTCTAGGCTATTCCCTTCTGAGATTGAATAAAGTTTTTAAAACTGTAAAAACTGATTATCTCAGTAAGAAATCTAAGGATTTATATTACAGATCCAAAGCAGTGCCACAAGTTCACAGGAGTGAGTTCAATCCAAATTTGCAAAATCAATGATATCAAAGTGATACTAAGGGGACCAATATTCTACTACTTTTTCTGTCTATTGCAGTCAGAGACTCCATTTTTCTGCTGCTCAGCAACTTCTTCAATCGTTATTAGAAAAAATGGTATTGTAAAGTACTAATTTTAACCAGCTGAAGGAATTTCTTTTTAACAACTTCCAATTACTCTTTATTCTTCTCTCTAGCTATAGAAGATAACATTAATTTCCTTTCATGCCCAGTGATATCAAAACTCTCTTTTATAGTGGTTAATCATTAGACTGAATCAAAGAAGTAAAAATGGTGGAAAAATCATCATCAAATTGCTCAATCTCTTTCCAAGTAAAATTATAAATTTTAGAGACAATATAGACTCATAGAATCACAGAACTGTTTGGGTCAGAAATAACCTTTAAAGATTATCTAGTCCAACCCCCTACCATGGGCAGGGACATCTTTCACTAAATAGGCTACTCAAATCCCCATTTAACCTGACTTTGAACACTTGAAAATATAGGACACCCACAAGTTCTCTCCTGTCTCACCACCTGTATTATAAAATTTTCTTCCTTATAAACAATTTAAATCTACTTTCTTTCAGTTTAAAGTCTGTCTCCAAACACAGAATCACAGAATCAGGCAATGATAGGGGTTGGAAAGGACCTCTGGAGATCACCTAGTCCAACTCTTCTGTCCTAGAGCAGGTTGCACAGGAATGTGTCCAGATGGTTTTTGAATGTTTCCAGAGGCAGAGAATTCACAACCTCCCTGGGCAGCCTGTTCCAGTGCTCTGCCACTCTCAAAGTAAAGAAGTTCTTCTTCAGGTTTAGATGGAACTTCCTATATTCAAGTTTGTGCCTGTTATCTTTTGTCCTGTCAGGTACCACTGAAAAAAGACTGGCCACTTCCTCTTGACACCCACCCTTTAAGTATTTATGGGCATTGATGAGGACCTCCTCAGTCTTCTTTTCTCCAGACAAAAAAGACCCAAATCCCTCAGTTTTTCCTCATAAGAGATGCTCTAGTCCCCTGATCATCTTTGTAGCCCTTTGCTGTACCTTCTCCTGAGGCTCCCTGTCCTTCTTGAACTGGGGAGCCCAGAACTGAACATAATACTCCAGGTGTGGCCACACCAGGGCAAAGCAGAAGGAGAGATTAACCTCCCTTGACCAGCCGGGTACTCTCTTCTTGATGTACCCTAAGATGCCATTGGCCTTCTTGACCACAAGGGCACATTGGTGGCTCATGGTCATCCTGTTGTCCACCAGGACTCCCAGGTCTTTTTCAACAGAGCTGCTCTCCAGCAGGTCAGCCCCTAACCTGTATCAGAGCTGCTCTACCAGGTGCAGCAGCCTACAACTGTCCTTGTTGAATTTCATCAGTTTTTCCTCTGCCCAGCTCTCCAGCCTGTCCAGGTCACCTCCCTGTCTTTCATATGTTTCATCTTCCAGGAAGATTTTTTCCATGATGTTAGAGCATTCCAATACTATTCCATCAACAAAATATCATTTTCATCATGGACCACATACTCTGCTTGAACTTTGAATGTAGAATAACTACTATACTTGGTGAAATCTGTTTTAGATGCAAATACTTGTTATAAAAAGTAATGAAATGTGACCAGTGGACTACAGGAAAATCATGCCACTGTGCACGTAATTGCACTATGACATTTGGATCTGAAAATCACGAGTAGGATGGTTTTAGCAAACAAATTGATTCACATCCAGCACATATTTCAGCACAAATATTTAAATAAAATCACTGTTCTTTATAATAACAAAAATCAATGAGGTGTACTTTAAAACACTAAGGTGTTCACTATTTTCACCATCTTCTACATCTTTACTTTTTCAACCAAAATACACGTCACTGTTCAAAAGCATGTCTGAGCATTTCAGCAACCTTGGTACCCATGATTTCTGCTAACAAATAGTATATTTATAACCTGCCCTTGAGAAGAATTCCTTTTCTTCCAGCCAATTAGCTTACAACCATCATGCTCATGACCTGACTCCTCTACTGTGGAGTCATTGTGCCAAAGAGCACAATAGACAGGGCACTGTTTGGGTTGGAATCTATTTTGCAGTACTCTGGGTCTATTCACACACAGAGTGGCCTTTCAGTGATGCTACAAAATCAAGATATGACACTTGTATTCTTCCCACACACATGCCATGACAATATATCAATTTTTAGCATGGTCTTTGATATCACAGGCTGCACTTCTCTTCTTGTGAGAAGCACTTTTAGGGGCCTGTAGACCTCTGCAGAGCTGTTCTGCCATGTCTGAAAAACTATCTGGGCAGATTCTTGGATTTATGGACTCTTACCCTGTGTCTAAGGTACATATGGTATAGGTGTAAAATTATTTCTAGAAAGGTCCAAATCTGCTCAGTGTACACTCCTTAATAATTACTTATAATATTCCTAAGGTAACTTTAGGGCTGTTGAAAGCACGTTGTATTTGTATCGTAAAGTGTGATGCTAAGATTATTTTTTTTTTATTTGCATTTTCAGCAAAGATATTGTCATTGTGGAAGACTATAAGGTCTGTTAACCAAATTCTGGGAAGACTGGGGCTATGCAGCTGAGTGAGATGTGGCTTGGTCCTGCCACTACTGTCTATCAGAGTGCTTGCTGATGCAAACCAATCCATTAAACTGCTTCTGACTCTTGCTTATGAAAGTATAGTTCCCCTCCAGAAGGGATCCTGGGCACAGCTGTTCATATTAAGAGTTTGGAAATGAGTACCAGGGAGCAAAACAGAGAGATTTTTATTTACTATCTGATAATCATTTGTCAATACTATTATAGTACTGTATATACTTCTATGGTACTACTACCATTTGCATGTTTATTAATCTAAAACATCCTAAAATATTCACATCGTTGTAAACCAGTGGTGCTTAGGTAAAAAAATCTATTAGAAGACAAACTAACTCTGACATGCATGAAGTACTATGGTTTGGAACTGTATTAGTGGAAACTTGCCGACACACATAATGTCCAATATTACTTGTATAATTCACTACAGTAAGGTTATCTCCAAAAATATGTTATCTTCATATTTGGGCTTTTCATCAGACCTGATACTTAACAAAATTAAATACTTGCATGGAAAGGTGTTTGCTACACTCCTAACTGAAGTGGAAAGCAGAATTAATTCCTGAATATGTGCAGTATTCTGCCTGGCCTCTAGCTGCTGCTTGAGGAGCATCCGGGCCTTCCATGGATTCTCTGTTATATCTTCCAGTCCTGTGCAATGCCTTGGTTATCTGGTGCTATTTCACACTCCTAAATTAGAGCTGTGGCAGATGAAGCACTTCTTATAATGTTGAGATCTCTTGGGTATTTTTTTTTCTCATAGTCTCAGAAGCAAGCGGAATGCCACAAATCTAATATATGAAATTAAAAAAGCAGCCCACAAAGGGGAAACCTTAAAAAAATCATACCAAAAACCAACAGGACAAATATCAGAGGTGATAATATGTGCAAGAGTGATGAATTGTTTAAAAGAAGCGTACTAGATGTTTTGAAGATACTGAAGACCTCTGACTCCAGTATCTCTGTCTCTGTCCTGAATGGTCTCAATCTTCCAACTTATATTTTTCAAAGGATGAGTTTCTTGACAGCAGTGTTTACACTCTCTGAACAGGCATTAGGGTTTCTGTGCATTGGACAATGTAAATTGACTTGAGGAAATCTATGCTTGTGATGATATCAGATGCACTTAAGCACACTAAACTGAAGTGGCCTTTAAAAACTTTTTATTCAAATTTTTATGTGGCATTGTTCCTTAGAAAACAGCTAAAACCTCTCACTAAAGGTCATTGCCTCACAGGTGTATTTTCACCAATGTTAAAGTGCTTGGATCAGGTCTTCTCATAATGCAGCTGTTAAAAAGAGTAGATATGGTACACACATGTATATATATATGTACAAATACACATATGATTATTTAAATGAGTAAAGCCTGTAGAATTCTTGAGATCACATGGCTCTACTGCAAAAACAACCTCAGTCCATTATGCATCTGCTATTGCCATTGAGAGGAACACAATTAGAATGTAAACTGGAAAACAGTGACTTTTCCGAGTGTCTTCACTGTAAAAACAATATATTTTGATGAAAAAAATCTCAATTTATTTTTAATGGAGACAATTTACGTAACTTCTTGCCTTTCTAGTCCAAACAAAGGAACTGGAATATTTGATAGACATAATATGTAAACACCTATTGAAAATGAATGTAGGCCTTACAAAAGACTAATGATACTGATTTTTGCATGGATTGAGAAGATAGGTGTTATACAAGTTTACCATGTAAAACAGCAGACTGAAAACATAGTCTTGGCAGTAGTTATTTCAGTTCTATTAACATCACAGAATAAAGCATCCTGAATGAACTATTGTGCTAATTTGCATGGTTATTTTGAGATGTACACAAATTGGACAAAATGGGACTATTTTCCATCACAGAATTTATATCCAAATCTACAGACACAAAGAGCAATATCTGTCCATCCTGGGCAGAAACTGCTGCATTCCTCCCTTTCTTACTTTCAACAAGAATTCTAGCACAAGCTAGAATAAGAAAGCTTCTCTGCTTAGTGGAAAGGACCTTATGCTCAACAGATGGGGCATGGTTACAGTACATGAGCCTAGACTTATATAAGTATTTGGTGACATTTTAGAAGTTAAGATCATTTAAATAGCGTTTGCTTTCAAGAATGCTGGAAGAGAGGATGTAGCCAAAATAAAAGTGCATAACTGAAGACCCATCAGTTTCAGAAGAGTTCACATTCAAATTTTCATGCTATCTAGAATATGGATGCTAAGAGGAAAAACATTGGAAAACGTGAAGTCTACCCCCTAAGCAACAGCTATATAGTACAAAATGGTTGCCAAGATTATATGGGTGGCTCTGGCATGTAAACATACTGAATAACAAATGACTAAAAAAACCCAAAAAACACAGTTGGCAAAACATGGAATAAAATATGCTACTTATCATCACTGTGTTTCAGCCATATAGGAGGAAAAAAAAAAAAAAAAAAGAACTGGAGTAAAATGCATACTGCAACTAATTAACATTCATCTAGAATGCTTTAGAAATTAATCATGCTGAATTTAGCTCTTTTAACGAAAGTAAATAAGTTGGAAATGAAGACTGGCCAGTCATCTTCTAGGGGGCTGCCTGTTAGCTCCTTGATATTTTAGAAAACAGTAAATGTTTGAGTGTTTTTCATAGTTTTTAAGTGGTAGTGAAGCACTAGCAAGCATGGATACCATATTGACATGTCCTGTTTTCTCTGTCAGCTGAGGTTCTTTCCTTTCTTAGAATCACAGAATGGTTAGAGTTGGAAGGAACCTTAAAGATTATCGAGTTCCAAGCCCCCTGCAATGGGCAGGGACATCTTCCACTAGACCAGGTTGCACAAAGCACCATCCATCCTGGCCTGGAACACCCCAAGGATGAGGCTTCCACAACTTCTCTGGGCAACTTGTTCCAGTGTCTCACCACCCTCACAGTAAAGAATTTCTTTCTAGCATCTAATCTACATCTCCCCTCTTTCAATTTAAAACTATTACCCCTTGTCCTATCACTACAATCCCCAACAAAGAGTTCCCCTTTCAGGTACTGGAAAACCATTATAAAGTCTCCCTGGAGCCTTCTCTTCTCCAGCTCTCTCAGCCTGTCTTCATAGCAGAGGTACTCCAGCCCTCTGATCATCTTCATGACTCTCTGCTGCACCTTTCACAACAGTTCCATTTCCTTCCTGTGCTTAGGACTCCAAAGCTGGACACAGTACTCCAAGTGGGGTTTCACGAGAGTAGAGTAGAGGAGTAGAAGGGTTCTTGAATAATTCCCTCTCTAAACAAATCCACATTGTGTTTTAATTTTCTAGTCATTAGTCTAACCAGTGATCAAGGGCAGTGATGAGTGTATGCAAACGTAGTTTATTATAGCAGGGCTTGACAGTTTAATTCTTCCTATTTTAAGTATTTTATTCCAACACAGCTGGGGAGAAGGTATTGGAAAAAATAAATCCCTTGTTTTTTAAAGGTTTTGATGAATTACTAGATAAGTTCAGTGAAAGTCAACTGCTCTGCACAATCTATGCCAAATATACTTTTCAATTGGAGGCTTAATATTTCTATTTTCATTCAAGTGATGAGAAGCAAACAGTTTTTGAAGAACTCAGTGATAAACTGCATTGTCAAAATCTTTTCACTATTACAATTGAACAGGCATTCACAAATTGCACTACAGTAAACAAGTAAAGAGTCAGTACATTGGTACCCCTTGTTACAAAAACATAAATGGGAACACCAGTTGCATAATGAGCTATCAGAAAATGTGTGTTTAAAGACATGACCATGGCATAGGAGTGTATGCAGGATTTATTCAACAACGCTGATTTTGATTTGCCCTTGTTCTGGGTCCTTTGTAGTTATGTACAGATAAGCAAAATTAATGTAAAACCAGAACAGCAGTATATAACCTCTGAGACATGAATGATGACATGCAGTTTGCTGCAGCAGAGAAGCAGGAAAAAAACCTGATCCACTACTGATTAAAAACCTTCTTACATACTCTGAGAGGCAGCAGGCTCATTTTAGTAATTCTCCTGAGCTCGTTCCTTATGCAGACCCCTTTCTTTCTTTCCATGGTAACCATTACAGCTATGCATTGCTCTTCTCAGAAACACAGGATTTGCATCAATGCAGATAAGCTGTGCTGAAAACTAAAGTCTACTCATGTCTTGAAGCTAAAGCACAGAACTAACAGCACTGAAAATCAACATGAACATCATCAAAAGTGATGGCAGCAAAATATTCTACATGCTCCTGAAGTTTCATCTAAACAGTTACTCTGTCTCAAGACTGACCACACCTTCTTGTGAAACAGTATAAATAGGAAAGTAATATAATAGAGAATGGAAACCCTTTAAGTCAACTATTTCTTCATCTAATCTATTCTAGCTTTTGGGCAAAGTAGCATCAAAAGCTAAGTATCTCATAACCTTCCAAAAATCTTTAGATCCAGTCTAAAAATTCAGTCATATTGCTACATTAATTGTTACACCATAAATGAGAATAGTACAGCCATTTCTTAGAATAAGAAAGATATTCGTCAGGTAATATTTATAGATACTAGGTATGACAGTGTGCACAGATGTGACAGGGTCTATCTGAGATTCCATGAATATCTGATATTTTTCCAGTACAGCAATTAATAGACTTGAGTAGGGTTTGAAATCAGTCCGAGTAGCACAACCCACTGTGTCAAACTAGTTATTTTTAATGAGTTTATGCGTTTTGCATTATGCTAGACATTCCTTGTCACGCTATTGGATCCTTAATGCAATAGGAGAGAGGCTATTAATCTTAGTAATAAAATGTTTGAATACAGGATATACTAAGTTATGTGTAGCAGAAACCATACAGAAATTAATGGACCAGATTTATCACTGGCTTAATTCCACTCAAATCACTGGAGATACTCAGGTCTCGGTCTGAGTTAATGACTTTTGTACTATGCTAGTGAATTTTTGTCATACATATGACTTGGCATAATTTATTGTATTTGAAACAAAAAATGGCATTCCCTGCTGAGTACACTATTGCTTATTGTCTCAGCTATTCAAGTCAAAGACACTGACATTATACAGAAGTGCTTTTCATCCATGTACATGATGACAAAGTAAATATTTGACAAGTTAGAAAAGGGTATTTTTTATTGAACTATGAATTATAATGAATAGTAAAAAATAGCCACTAGATTCTGCGAAAAACAGTGGCCAAGATCACTGTTTTGTTAATAAGGTTAAAAAATCAAACCACACAAACCAAAAAAGTTCCTTAGAGAAATGGAGAATAACTTTGTAACAAACATGGCCAGTTTATAATGAATTGATGATTGCATGCTCAACTTTTTCTGTTGCAAATAGTGATACCTCATGGCAGAAATTTGCATTAAGTTAATATACTAATTAAGAAATAGCAGTTGCTAAGAAGCAGAAATCCTGCTTAATTGCTTAATAAACAAGCATGAAAACATTTCAAGTGGACTAGACACTTAGTGAACAATCACCTTTTGTGACAAGAGCTCTCTAGACTCTATAGAGAATAAGAGAAACCTTCCTGCTATTCTACTGGAGAAAAAAAAACAAAAGAAAAGAAAAAGAAAAAAAAAAAAAAAGAAGATTGATTTTTGCCCAACTAAATTTTAAAATTTTCCTTATCTGGAAAACCTGTTCCAGTGTCTCAACACCCTCATCATAAAAACGTCTTCTTTACATTAAATCTAAAGCTACCCGCTTTCCATTTAAAGCCATTGCCCCTTGTCTTGTCATTACAGATTGTGCGAAAAAGTCTATCTCTTTCTTTTCTTATGAGGTGACAAAAAGGTCGCCCTTGAGCATTCTCTCCTCTAGGCTGAACAACCCAAACTCTCTCAGCCTTTCTTCATAAGAGAGATGTCCCTTCTTTAGACTTGCACCAACAAGTCCATGTCTGTCTTGTATGGAGGAACCCAGAGCTGCATGCAGTTCTCCAGGAGAGGTTTCATGAGGGTGGAATAGAGAAACAGAATAAACTCCCCAGATTGGTTGGCTATGCTTCTTTTATGCAGCCCAAAATAAAATTGGATTTCTGAGTTGCAAGCTTTCATTGCTGGCTCATACATAATTTTTCACCTGCCAACATCCCCAAGTCATTCTCTGAAGAGCAACTCTCAATCAGTTCTTCACCCATCTGTACAGATATCAGAAATTGCCCAGGCCAGGTTCAGAACCTTGTACTTGGCCTTGTTGAACTTTATGAGGTTTACATGTGCCCACACCTCAAGCCTATCAACATCCCTCTAAACGGCATCTTTTCCCTCAAGTGAATCAACTGCACCACTCGTGTCACCTACAAATTTGCTGAGAGTGTACTCAATCCGACTATCTATGTAATTGATGAAGATATTAATCAGTACACACCCTTGAGGGACACCACTCATTACTGGTTTCCACTTGGTCATTGAGATGTAGGCTATAACCCTTTGGATGTGGCTGAAAAGCTACCGATTTTATTTTTATTGCATGTAATCAGCTTTATTACTCTAACAAACAGACTCTTGTGGCACTCTGGCTTTTCTTTGAACTGCAATATGTTAACACAGCCATCTGCTTTTGCAAGAAAAGTGTGAGTTAATGAATTTTTTAAAAATAATTCTTACCCAGTGCAGATACCATCCCTCTTCTCGCAATCAGTGACACTCTGCAGTGTGGCACAATTTTTTTCCCAGTTTCTACCCATGCTAAAATATATTTATTTCATGCAACCTGGGCTGCATCAAAATAAGCATGACCAGCAGATTGAGGGAGGTGATTCTAACCCTCTACTCTGCTCTCGTGAAACCCCACTTGGAGTACTGTGTCCAGCTTTGGAGTACTAAGCACAGGAAGAATATGGAGCTGTTGAGACAGGTGCAGCAGAGAGTCACGAAGATGATCAGAGGGCTGGAGCACCTCTGCTATGAAGACAGGCTGAGAGAGAGCTGGGGTTGTTCAGGCTGGAGAAGAGAAGGCTCCAGGGAGACTTTATAATGGTTTTCCAGTACCTGAAAGGGGCCTAGAGGAGAGCTGGAGAGGAACTCTTTGTTGGGGATTGTAGTGATAGGACAAGGGGTAATAGTTTTAAATTGAAAGAGGGGAGATGTAGATTAGATGCTAGAAAGAAATTCTTTACTGTGAGGGTGGTGACACACTGGAGAGAAGTTGTGGAAGCCTCATCCCCAGGCCAGGCTAGATCAGGCTTTGTGCAAACTGGTCTAGTGGAAGATGTCCCTGCCCATTGCAGGGGGCTTGGAGCTTGATGATCCTTAAGGTCCCTTCCAACTCTAATGATTTTATGTTTCTATATTTGCACATACAGCTCTCTTGGGAGATTCCTTACATGATGTTTTAACGGGTTTCTTTCCTTAAATAAAAAACACCCTATGTTTGTTAGCATACAGTATCATGCCATGCATCACAATGCCTTCAGCATCACATGCTTCTTGGTAAAACAACAAGTGATTTATTCAGCAAGCCTTAATGTCAGGGTCTTAAGTGCAAGATGAGAGCCAAAGGCTTGTAAATATAAAAAGTAGTCTAATTATACCTAATAAATAGGTAGCTATTTCTGGTCAGAAATTCAAAGACATAATCCACAGTCAGGGGTTCATGGTGACAGGTGAATCCTGCCTTTGCTTGTGCACATAGATAGTAACTGTGTTGCTTTCCAGACTTGGGTGTTCTATTAAAAAAAAAGTGTTCATGGAACTATTCAGGTTTTCCCTCAAATTCTTAGTGTCTCTCTTTAATCCCAACCATTTTCTTCCCACCCATTACACATATAGTCATGGACTTTGACGCATTCCATTCTTCTGTTACGTCCATGAATTTAGGCTGTCTATACAGATGAAATAATTCTTCTAGGAGTTAAATGACTTCCATAGTATAATGTGATTTCTTTCGTCACCTTTTAGTCAGGGACTAACTATTTCAGTTTCAATGGTCCCCTACACGGAACTGACACTGCAGTGCAATTATAATGGGTATTACGTAATTTAATATTATATAGCTATTATCTGTTTTCTCTGGAGTGTCACCAGCTTCATACAAAGAAACCACATAAATCATTACTGATCAATTTCATAACATGTTAGGTAGCACATGCTTATGAATTTCTGTTTCTTTTGGTAATCGTTTCCGTGTCACAATGGCTTTCTCTTTGTTCTCCCTCAAATACTAGGAAAAGAAGAAAGCACATTACATTTAAAAGAGATTTGAAGTAAAAGTTCTTGTTTTACTAAAGCATGTAGCCTGAACTGCCCTGCCTTTGTATTTCACTTGAATCCAGTGCTCCTGAGAAATTGTAAGCTTGTCTTGTAGACAAGCAGTCATACATCTGTTCACAAAAGACATAAAGACAAAAGGGAATGATAAAATATTTTCAGCCTTGGCAATTCATCTGAGGTATTAGTGGGATCATCTTTAAAGAGGCGGTGATCATGCTAGCTTAGTTGTATTTAATCCCTGTGAGAGTCAGGATTATGAACACTCAGGTCCTTTTACTAAAGTCTGATCACAGACAGCAGACAGTTTCAGTTGCTAATGACCTGGCTTGGTTTTCTAAAGAAGTCTAGATAATAGAATCACTTCAAAACTACATGGCAAATATATATATCTTAGTACAAAACTTAAGCCTATATTTAGGATTCTTGGTACTTATTTAAATGCTTATTAATTATTCAGAAACTTAACAGAAATCCCCATAAACTCCAAAATAATTCTCTTTATCAATTTATACAGTTCTTTGTTAATAGCTACTAGACAGTGTTGATGTCATTTGAAGAAACTTTAGAAAAACAGACTTGTTCTTTATGTAATTGATTTAAGCATGAAAGAAAAAATTTGCAAGGATTTTAATTAACCTACACTAGTACAGGCATTTGCATTTTAAAAGGACTTCAGGATCCCAAGTTTCAAAAATTAATCTTGTCTAACCAAAACATAACCAGTCTTTTAAAAACACATCTATTTATAATCCATCTCACTTGTTTTTCCTTCCACCCAGTAAATACTTTAAAGTTATCTGCATGCCATGATTTCTGTCTTCAACAAATATAATTTTTGAAATCAGATAATGTAGGCACTATCTAATCTTACTTGTCCATAAAACTATCGCAAACACATTGAAGCATAAACAAGGATCTCTGTGTTGTTGTAATTAAGACCACATTTTGTATTCCAAATAGCAGCAATGCATTCTGGGAAGATTCCAAGTCTCTAGAAAGGCAAGCTGCCACTCACTTACCTTCTAGCCAAACAATCAATATACTAACCTATTGGAAGAAGATGAAAAAGGGAAAGGAGAGGAGAGGAAGGAAGGAAAGGGGAAAGAACACAAGACAAGATCATTTCTGGTAGCTCCTTCAGAACTCTGAGATAAACCCCATCAGGTCCCATGGATTTGTAAACATTCATCAACATAATCTTAGGTTTTCTGTTGAGAATTAGCATTTTTTTGCATATCACACAACTGTACATTTCAACCATACTTTTACCCAGATGGAGGCCACTCCTTATATCAATCAACTGGGGAAACTACCACTGTGTAATAAGCAACTTCTCTGATTGCTAACCTAGAGATACACACTACTGCAAGGATTCATGTATCTTGTAGATCATTTTAGAGTAGTCCTACAAGAAAGAGAGGATAATTTGGAAAAAAATAAAGGTGGGGCAAGGAGTATTTATAACTAGCTATCAGAGCATTTGAACATATTTATTTTCCAGTTTAGACAAAAAAAAACAACCAACCAAACAAACAAAAAACAAAAAAAAAAAAAAACCAATCCCCAAACCCAAAACAAAAAGAAAACAGAAGAAACTAATAAAAAAGAGTCTGTCATGTGACCCAGATAGACTCTCAGACTGAGTCACTATCAAATTCATTCAGTATTGGTTTTCTGTTATGTTTTGTTCCATTACATAAAAAAAATAAATAAATCAGTGTATTTTTTTAAATGCAAAAATTGTTAGCTGATCAAAGGTAGGTCTACAGAGTGTTTTCAACATAACAGCTGGTATATTTGTTTAAACACTGCATGTACTTATCCATAGCAGATGTTCAGCCATACTCATCACTGCTGCAGAAAAAAATCTGTTAGTACATTAACGAGGAAATTCATTTTATCTATGGAAATATATAGCTATGTGTTTCATTGTTGCTTTTTTTTCTTTTTTTAAGTAGATGATATTGCCCCTTTTCTTTTTGTGACAGTTTTCATTGAACAACTAATTCAGTCTAATTTAGTCCACTTCAGAACAACAGTGTGAACATTCTGGCATTATGCTGTGAACCTGGAATGGCTTTAGCTTCCTCTCAAGGCATTTTTTTTGACCCATCAGCACAGTCTTGTGCTTAATGAGTTAGTTAAACACATGAACTACTCCAATTCCCTACATTGCAAAAGCTTTTCATTGAATGCAAAACACCAGAAGTGGTAACTTTAACAGTTCCAGAGCAACTGTAAAAGATTTATTGCTCTTTTTATACCTTTCATCAGTAAAAATTCTCAGTCATCACATTTGCATAAAATTTGCTGCTTGTTCATGAGTTTTTGTTCTAACTAGTTTTGGTCCAACAAGACAGGACATTTTAAAGTAGTTGTCTTTGCAAAAAGACGCATTCTGGATTTAAATAGTCTGGCATGATCTCACCAGCAGTTTAGACGAGGAAAGAAAAGTTTACGATACCCTTATACACAAGAGGAAACAAAAAAAAGGGGGGAAAGGGAGCCAGGACTAGGTTTCCTTATCAGTTGGCATGATCCAGGGTGTGGGTTACATCATGATTGATTGTCCTGGCTCCAAAGGAAATGCTTTCAGTAACTCAGCAGGTGCCTGTTCCTGAATCCTTGTAAGTGTCAGAGAGTGAAGTTTGACTTACAGTAGCAGAGTATCAAGGTACCACAAATGTATTAAAAGTTATCCTCATCTGGTAAACAGATGAGAACAGCATGATCCTGCTGCCCTGCCTATAGCCCCTAATGATTTGCAGAACATCTCCTGAATTTGGCACTGAGATGCAACAGCTACTGTTCTTGAGGACAAGGTAAGATTTTGCCTTTCTGAATGACACATTCATCCTGTTGAGCTCAGATTTCATTACAGTGGTGGTCTGTTGTCCTTCACAACTTGTGTTTTTTGAGTGGCAGAGGCTCCCAGGTATAAGATGGAAATCTTTTACAGAAACAGTCTTCTTTACTGTACTTTTCATAAGGGATCATACGCTTTTTCTCCAAAAAAGAAAAGAATAGCTACACAAAGAAGCAGAATTTTCAGGTGCTTGCTTCATTGATTTAATTTTCTTCTGTGTGATTTTGGTATGTAATATGCACACACTCCCTTCATTAACAGGCCTTACTTTGTTTAACTCTATTGCAGAAGACCAGTAATTAATACAATTAATATTTTACTACTGTAGTAAGCGATGGCTCTTGGTGAGACTCTGTAGGTGATGTTCAAGTGCACAAAAAATGTGGTATGTATCTAACCTTCACCTTCATATTTCAGAACCTTTCTACTCTGGTTTAAGTGGGTTGTTTTACAGTACTGTTATACAAGTTAAAGGGGGACTGTAAAAATTGAAGAAATAGTATGGTTTTCTTTTAATATGTATATATATATATATATATATATAAATACCTAATTATACAAATAATAGCAATGAAAACTTTACAAGAACAACACAATTAGTTCTCTTAAGGAATAAATGGTCATCTGGAATTAATTAACTCCCCAGAAAACTATACCCAAATATCAAGTGGTTTCATTATAAATAATACAGAAGTAGGAGCTAATGTGACTTTTTTTTTTTTTTTTTTGGTAGCATACAGCATATTTGACTCAAAATCATGTTAATTACATGATAGGATGTATTTTTAATTTTCTTAAAGACAGGTGCAGCTTTAGAACATGCTCCTTCATTTGCTCCATGTCTCACACCAAGTAAACAATTTGTCATCTTCCAATTAAAGACTATTACACATTAGTAGCTTTACCCATGGATTAATTAATTCTAATTTCCAGGACTGATGAGGACTATGTACTAGCAAAACCCAGAAATTATTAAATGACCACAAAAAACATCTAACTTCTCCCACTGTCTGTTTTCTGTGCTTATGTGGCATAGGTATGAAAACAATTTACTAATATTTCACTGGGGAAGAAAGATATAAGTAATGTTTATAAAAATCAGCTTCTTTTCAGAGCACTTGAAACTAATTTGTCTTGCTGCAGAGGTCTCTGACAATAATTCTGTTCTTTCTTATTGCTTTGTTAAATAGCGCTCAAGAGTAGTCACTGATCTGATTCTTTCCTTCTTTCCTAATGACAGAATAAAATAGAAATTCAAAGATTTCCTCCTGATATGGATGATGGTGTAATTTTGAGAAACTTACAGATTTCACATTAGTGTGTAAAATTAGTTGAAACAAAACCAAACAAAGCACTTTGCACCCAACCACACCCCTCAACCAAATTCATGAAAATGGAATTACATCCTAGAATATTCCATTTACATTTGTTTAACTGTTTAGAATAGACCATTTCTCTTATATTGTGTCCACACTAAACTGCATAGTGGTTTCCAGTGGGGTCATTCTACACCTCCTCCATCTAGAGGCATTGTGAGGCTAAATTCAGCCTTTCACCAAGATACGTGGTTTGCCTGTCATAAGTCAAAAGAAAAAAGCCTCCATGAAATCAGGAAAATAATTAAGAGCATTGAAAATAATCTCTTGCATCTCCTTCTTTAACTTAAAATAGTAATGAGTTTTTATAGTAAATGACATTATGGGCTTTCCCAAGCTTTTGTGGAAAAGATATCGCCAAGAGTGTTAACATTTTGTCTAATGAAAAATGCAGTGTAGTTTACACTGAATACTAAAATGAACATACTTGTGGTCCTTACACACTAATTATAGCTCACATGATATTCTTAGCCTATTTCCAGGTTTGTGTGAAGAACTTTCTATAAATAAATAAAAATTCAAATGAAAGCCAGTTTGAGTCTGATAGTAAGTGCATTATTATAAGGAAATGTCACTATTCTGTACAAGGCGGAAAAGAGGCAAAAAATATCTCTCGTCCTCATTTACACATAAATTTTTCAATTACCAACTGTTCAGTGAAGAATATGATTTCAAAACAAAAAAAACCTCACATGCAAAATGTACCCTCCCCTTTCTCCAGAGCCCTGTTATACATTACTGAAAGACCACACCTTGTACCAGGACAGTTTAATCTGTTTGGGGTTTTTTTTTGGTTTTATTACAGTATCTACATTGTGAGTGGTTGTAGTGTGTTTATGTATTACATAGATGTTTGTCTTATTAATTTAGTGGCTGAAGAAGCACAAATTTGTACCCACCTATACTTATTATCAAAGTCAATCCAATGCACACAACACTTCAGGCTTCTCTTAATTATGTGTGGTAAAGTTTTTTTTGCATAATGGTTTAAACCCGTGCTGTATATTTTTTTCAGACAACCAGTCTATTTTCTTCATACCTTGTTGGCAGTATCTTGGGAAATGGCTCAAATTATCTGTGAACGTAGAGTCCCTGTGGCTCACTAGAATAAGGCAGTAATATTAATGTGAAACTTCTTTGACTAACAAGAAGCATTCATATTTTTATTCAGTGCTATGACTGAAATGACATTTGAACTACATTGCTCTCAACAACCGGTATCTTTTTCAGCACCATTAAGAGAATCTTCTCAATGTAAAAATATATTTATTCCATCCCCTGAAACTGGAGCCAACATATTTCTCTGGAAGTACAAGTTCTTGCACGACACTGAGCCAGTCATCTCAGGACAACAACTTGGATACTATAAGGCAAACTAAAGAGCTAATATTGGGCATTTCATCACTATATGAAAACTCGTCCCTGTCTTTCATTTTCATTGAGGTCTGAAAAATATATCTTTGTGATACAGCCAGACACCCAGTATAACAAGCTCAAAGAAAACTTAAACAGGACATCAAAACAATGATCACAGAGGTGAGCTCTTCATGTACTGTTTATTTGTGATTGGTTCCATCTACACTAAAACTCTGAAAGATGCCATGGATTTGCTCAGCAAGTCTTTTTTCACCTCTGTTATGTGTTCATTGTAATGAAAACAAGAGGAGCCTGGCACCTGTTTGCACAAACCTGGTAATTCTGATTTTGCTTATACAGAGTAATAATATTTTGTTATTCTACTGTATTTGCAGTTCATACATTTTTACTTCAGAGAAATCCATGCTAACTTACCTATTCTCAAATATTCATATATTCTTAGATGACCCCATATTTTGTCCTCTATCATGTTAGAGCACATTTTTTTCCTGCTGTTGACAGTTAATTTTCCGTGTTTCTTGCCACTTACTTTGCAGCTCCTCAATAGCTGGCTACAAAATCAAACATCACAACACTGAGCACTTAAGTTACCATTAGCCGATCTGTTTACTTTGATTTCTTAAGAAATTTCTATAATACTAAAACTGTTCAAAACACCTTTGAATAGTTTTGGCAATTAATTTCAGAAACTTTTGAATCCCCAAGTAATGAGTGTTCTCCTTCTGAAGATTCTCACTGTTTCTTCTTCACTGCTTCTGTTAAATCTCTTTTAACACCATTTCTGCAGCAGTGTTTCAGCTTGCCTATATATTTGCCTTTGTATACTTTGTATTCTTTTTTCTTATTTTTGTTCATTATTAGCCTAACTTGTAGTTAAATTCCTTTGTTGTAGATACATCAAAATTTCTACTTTTAAATCATTTATGACCAAGCTTGGCAGGCTTCGATTTTTTGCATTATCACAACAGGTCATTTGCCTGTTTATAGATGGTTATACTGGTTATAGGGCTATATAGTTATATTATGGTCTCAAATTAAGACTTCCATTTTGACTGTAGAAGACTCTTGATGAACTTTTCTTTTCAAATGATGCCTTATAATTATTTTTAAATTGTCCCTTTTTTCTTTATATGTGGAGTTGTTCCTTCAGTATTTTATGTTTACTTTTTTTTCATTTTGTATCGATATCTTCAGTAGGGATTACTGGACATAACCCTGCATTTCTCAGACATTTTTTAATGCTCCTGAGAGTTAATTTGTTTCAATTATTTCCTTATTGTGGCAAATTTCTCTTTTCTCTTAAGTACCGTCCTTAAGCAAGTCAGCCAATATGCAATAAATTCCCCATAGGTTTTTTTTTATTTCTTGGGCAGTGCACCAATTAACGGGTATATGCTCAATCTGATTAACAGCAAAGAAAATACTGCATAACATACCATGAACATTGCTATGTGGAAGGACAGTGACAAAATGTGATACATTTAACTATCCTTTGTGTTATGAAAATACATTCCTTTTTTCTTTAATACTACAATCTCTCAGGATATCTGTGATCATGACAGAGAACTAACTGCTTGCCACAGCATGTATTTTGTATTTCATCATCTACTCTTGGTGAGTACACATTCATGGATGAAGTTGATATTTTTGCAAATGCTTTTTATCCCTAAACAACAGATCGATCACCAATTAATTCAGAACAGTGACTGCCTATCATCTGACATACATTTTTCAATTTTATTTTTTTCCTGACTGACTTTTTCCCTACAATAAAGTAGTGACATTTTGCTGTCTGTAAAAGATCCAATTCCTGACCATTTCCTATATGACTGCCATGTGTACACAATATTCTATGGTTGTTTTACTCTGTTCAGGACTTAACTTGACTAAAGGACTGCAAAGTATTCAGTTTCCAGAGTTTTCCAGAGTTTTTGGATATTAGCATTTGTGTTTTTCCTAAGCTTAACAACGCTGCTTATTAAAATTTAAAGATGAGTAATCCTTGATTCATTCTGCAGTCTTGGCAAACATTAGATTTGTCTTCAGATTTATCACTGAGCTTCTAATTTCTAAGCTTGGGAATCTTACCGGGCTAATGTAAGTCTTGTGTTTCATTGCGTTTCCAAAATAGAATAGTGGGATGATGTCACATTTCTTCTGAAATTATATACTGCTGGTGTCTTCAATGTTAAAATATCTAAATTTTATACCTCTAAATGTTGTGCATAAGAAGACCTCAGGTAACTTACTCTGTATCATTCTTTCACATATCAAATTTACATAACAGCTCTCTGATTCATTTATGAAACAACACATGTACAAGCACTATCACCCACTGAAAAAACCCTGAGTTACCTGATCTCTCAATATCTGAATCAATGAATTGTCAGAGCATATTTTATTTGCTTGTATGGGGCTTTGATAGGACAGACTGAAAAAGAACAAAAAAACCCAGACCAACCAACCAATTCCTGAAGGCACCCTTTCCCTACTTGAAGAAGCCTTTCTTGTTGCTCTTCATGTCCCTTTCCAGATTCAGCTCCAGATGTGCTTTGACTTTGCAAACCTATTCCTCAGCCTTTTACAGTGACTTTCTATTCCTTCCGGGTCAACAAATGCTTCTCTCAGCTTCTCTACAATTCCTTTTCTTATTTCAATTCTTTCAAAACTTCATTCCTCCATTCCTACATTCCTCCCATTTCTACCCAAATGCTCTTGGAAATAATTTTCTTCCCTAGAACAGGGCAGGATGTTATCCCTGTGGATCTCTGAATGGCCATTTGATGAAAAGGTACGTCATGCGGGTGGGGGTACTAAAGTTCAGCACTGACTGGAAAATACTCTTTTTGGTTCTTAACTCTCCATGAGAAAAAGAATGCAGGTTAATTATGGGAATGACTGGCTTGTGAAGGCATATGGCTTATCATTATTGGAAATATAACAATATCATAAAAATAATAGTGTATTCAGTAAGAAACTACATTTCACCATATTCTATCTAAGATCTACATATTTCTACCAATGCCTATCTATTTATACACCTTATGTATAAATACTTATGTACCTTCTGAATTAACTTTACAGACATTCACTATTCAATAATATTCCTAATCAAAATTTTCAACTTTTCTACAATAAATTATATGGCTTTATATTAAATCTTACCTTTTTGTAATGGTTACCATTTCAGTTCTTAGTACTAATTCTGTCAATGAATAGACTATCTTAAAGAAAAACTACAAAGAAAGCAAACAGCAAGCTCTTCATAATCTTAAATATTAACTGGTGCTCATTGACCAGCTCTCCAGTTTATCTTCACTGGTGCAATACATGGCTAAGATAAGCTTATTTATTTTTCCTTGAACTTAGAAAGCTTCTGATTAAAATAAAGGTCATTTGTCTGATGCTGTAAAACATAATTCTGTACATCATTTACAGTACTGTTGTGTGAGTCATTGCTGTTCAAGGTAGCAGTATTTATGAATGTACATTAAGATTTAGTTACTTCATTAGCTTCTCATTACTGTTTACTACTAGTTCCAAAATATATTATTCCCTATGTCATTGTTGCAACTTAGTGTTTGTTCTGAGTTTGTCTAATGGAGTACTGCCATCAATTAAGGTAATTAATTTACCTCAACAACCTAGGTAAGATATTCTACATCTACCATGGTACTGTGGTAATAACTTCTAGTACTGTCTCTGGTGATATTATCTACCCTTGATTTATATGTGCCATACTGGTTTCACTTTTCTCTAGACAACTGGTAACAGTCTAACATCAAAATATTTCATAGACTTTAGTGTTTGAATAAGTAACTCTAGGGTACTTTGAAAGAGATTGATCACTAGAACATATGCATTTTCTTTATTAAACTGCAGAAACAACATTAGATGTTAGTTTGAATTATATTACTACTAATACAACACTGAATTTTGTAATTATATATATGTTGTAGTTCAGTAGCATAATTTCCTGAATCCCTGCTACCCTATAACTGTCCACAGAAGTATGTGTTACATGCTTACTTACATGTAGATCTTTGGCCATTAAGGACAACAATTTTCTACGGGACATCTGCAGTGATTTATATAGGTATAGACTTTTTTTTTTCCTCCCTCTCTCTTGAGCTGAAATAAATACCAACAGGAGTTTATTTTATATGTTTACCACTCTCTTTATTTCTTTGTTAACTAAATCTGTATTTAGATGACTAATATGTAGTATTTTACATCTGAACTTGAAAATAATTTACAGATTTTTTTTTTAGTTTAGGTAAATCAATTTCACATAGACCATGCAAAACTGGTAATAGGCTCTATTTGCAAGAGTTAGTGCAGGAGTAGTGCTTAAGAATTTTTGCTTAAGAGTATCAAGTACAGGAGAGTTGTGTCTCAAATCTTACTTCCTTTTCCAAGACAGATTTCCCTTTGACTTTGAGAAGACCAATGTGTTGTGATAGTCAGCAGAAAACATTTATAAAATCAAAGCAAATCTCAGAGGTGGTAGTGTAAAAGTGCTGTTTCTCACTACTTAAACAAAGTAAAGGTAGAAATGAATTTTTTAAAATATTGGGAAATCATCAGTTTAGACAGTACTTTTACTAATAGTTGATCATGCTTCTACTTACTAAAATGTCTACTGTGGAAAAATGTCCATTCCATTTATTTTAGAAACAAGTTTACCAGAGATCCAGGCAGTCAGGGGGACAGTCCTGCTTGGCTTTCTCTGTCCTCCTTAACTCTCCAGGTATGTGATATCCACATTCATTGTGCTGTGCAGACATGAGGGTCAAACCTGTCTTCCCTCAGTTACATGGCATTTTAAAGGTTTTTGAAAATTATGCCAACAGTTCCATACTTGAGGAAACAAAGAACTGAGAGTACAGGTTGACCTGTACATCCTCACCTGGATTTTTGACAGTAATTAAGAAATTTTTATTTTTTAGCTTTCCTCGGAAAAGCACCCATCTATGATAAAACTGATGACAAAGCATTTCAGGCAGAGCTGATGAAATGTGGTCTTGCAGCAAGATAAATGCAGCAGAAATTTTCCAGAAATTTCACTATTATAAAAGAATCATGTACTAACAGAGAAAAAAGAAATACTACGCTGTTCAAATACCTTCTTCCTCACTAAAACACAACAAATTCCACATTTTTCCTTAATTTTCAGAATAAATTAAACCTTATTTCTAATATGAAGCATGCAAGAGTAAATCTGATTCATTACTGAAGTCAGTACCACTGACTTCACTTGAAGTACTCTAAATTTCGCTGTTATAAATTATGCCAGCTCCTTGCTCTCTGACAATAAAATGGGTTATTTAAAATTAGATTAAAAACTAGATCCTCATTAAATTTATATTTTTAAAAGCAGAGTAAATAAAATGCACGTGTTCAAAGTGCTCTGGTCCTGTTCACATGGAAGACTGACCTCCAATAATTGGATATGAAAATCAAGATTTTGACAATTATATTTCAGTAGAACAGGTGGAAATAAGTTTACTATGGTTGAAAATCTTCAGAGGACACAATATGTATTGTATATTTGCAAAAAGTGGAAACATTGACTACAAATTTCATAGTTATTATAATGACATAGGCACATGTCTGTCTTGTACTGGGGAGCTCAGTACTGGACACAGTACTCCAGGTGTGTCTTCACCAGCGATGAGAGGAAGGTTCAGCCCCTTCAACCCATTGTCAACAGTCTTACTAACCCATCCAAGGATAAAATTAATTGTAAAAATCAGATCAAATAAAAATTTCCCTTTAGGGTTTTATATAAATGTATATAAAAATATTGTCATAAGTAATCACATTTATTTTCTACTTGAAAAAAAATAAGTGCAGAAAACTTTCCACATAAAACCTGTTCACAATCTTTAGAGACAGTAGACCAGAAGATAATTCAGTGTTAATACAGAAAACAATTTTATGATAAAGAAATATCAGAGTTGTATTCTATATATTCTGTTTTGTTACGATATGTACATTTATGTACACACTTAGAGAACAGACAGAATGGCAGAATACATTTTGCTGTTGCTTTATCATGGGATAATAGGAATTATTTCCTAAGGTAACTTTTTATTTATAAAAGGGCTTAATTTTTCTCGATACTTTAGATTACTAGCACTCCAAGGTATTACAACTGGATCCATCAGACCAGAGAATATTTACCTTTTTTCAATGTCCTGGTTTGGACTGGAGCAGAACTAACTTTCTGTTTAGCAAGAGAGTCTCTTGTTCTCACTTGTTGATGTGGACACCATGGTCAGCTAACTAGGATGTTTACCCTGTGGAGGCATTGCATCTGTGGGGAGGAGTGGACAAGTCAAGTGACCCAAACTGACCACTGGGATGTTCCATCCCATCTGCCTTCCTCAGTCTAAAATTTGAGGGATCAAAGCCATTAGGCTATCTCTTCTTCAAGGACTCTGCTTCTTCTTCAATGGCTCTCTTCAATGACTGACATCTGAGAAGGACTGTGTCAGTTTGGTTACCATTAATACCTACCAGTATGTTCCAGAATCCAGTTCCCATTGTCACTGAGTCCAGTCTGGAACTTTCCTAGTGCCTGCTGATGACATCTCCTTGAAAGTGTGACACTGTTTTGTATGTATTTGTATATATTGCATCTATTTCATTATTTTCAATTTTTTATTATTAATCATAGAATGGTTAGAGTTGGAAGGGACCTTGAAGATCATCAACGTCCAATCCCCCGGCCATGGGCAGGGACACTTCCTACTAAAACAGATTGATCAAAGCCCCATCCACACTGGCCTTAAACATTTCCAGGGATGGGGCATCCACAACTTCTCTGGGCAAATATTTTATTAATTTAGTTTTTTCTAAACTCATAAGTCTCTTTATGTCTCTTCTTCGTCTACTTGGAGCGAGAGGTGGGGGAGAACATCTGTCATCTTGTCATTGTCTGATCTGGCCTAAACCACAACACCCACTTCAGAGATCAGAGTTGTGGAAATTCTTCCTCCTCTCTATGATGGAAGATGGGAGTTGGAAAATGTGCAGTCACAATGTCTTTGGTATTGTCTGTATCTTAAGGTGTATTGGCATATTACAGGAAAGCCCAGAGAAAAGACTTATGTTTCTCTCTGTCTAGGTCTACCAGAAAATAGGTTGCATAACGTGGAACAACCTGTATATTGATCAACTTGTCTGTCCTACAATTTATTATCCTTTTCCCATAAAAGAGAATAAAACTGAGGACTTCCAAAGCAGACACCCAAGGGGCCATCATTTGAAGTCTCCCAACAGGAAAAATATATTGTTACAGTTTTCTACCTGGAGAAAGAAAAAGGTATTTCTTGTAACAATATAATTCCAACAGATTATTCCTAACTAATTCCCCTGTAGCTATAACTCTGCTGCCACAGACTTTTGTGAAAAAAGGTGATTAAATAGCAGAACAGTTTATTTATAAGACGTGAAATTTATCTGTAACTGGGAAATCCTCAAATGACCTGTAAAATTGTCAGCGATGGACTCCCCAGTCCTTTTTTGACAAAGACAAGGATTTCACCCATAAACTGTAAGAAGTCTGGCAAATGACATCTTACTTCTAAGATAATTGGTGCTTTTTTAAAAATATTACTAAGGTTAGGTATCACCTGAGGTCTTGTCTGCTTGCTTTAACTTTCCAGTTAAGTTTTGTGGAATCTGAAAAATCACCTGTAAAAATAAAATATGGTGTAATCTGCACAAAGTATTTTTTTTCCTGATTACATCAGTTAGTGAGTGCCTTGTATCCAGTGGCCTGTTCATACATTTACAATAATTAATTAAACCTGTCTGCCCTACCTTTGGTTGATCTTGCTGTTAAACTAAGACCCTACCCTTTGAATATAAACTGCACTATAAACGCACTGTTTGAATATAATATTTTGTGTATAGTGTGTAAATATGTATTTCTATGCATAATGAATTATTATAAGCACAACCACAACATTCCATGTTGCTAAAAGGAGAAGGAAGTAGTCTAATATTAAGTCTCATAAAGAGGAAAACATTGTTGCTTTCTGTTAAATTCTACTTTTCAGAGGGTCAGATTTTTGGAAGACAATTAATGTAGTGTTTCTGGCTCCAAATATCAACTAAAACGTATGTATCTCATTTCAATTTCTTCTTCTAATATAAGTTAATTACCATCTTTTGCATAACTAGTTATCCTAGGAGACCTGTCCGTAGCAGTTGAGCCTGGCCTCACACTTGTGGAGATGCGATGGGAGGTTTGAGAGATACTTTGTCCATTAACACCTTGCAGAGGTGCATTTAGTATAACCGCAGGGGGGAGGGGAATGACATATATTGAGATCTCTTTTGTTCCTGCACTTAAAACCATTTCCAAAGGGAATGTAAAAGCCAGTACATATGGCACAAATGTAATTCTGGACAGAGACTGCATATGAATTACAACTCAGAGTCAACACCACCATCTGTCCAAAAAGTCTTTTCTGATCTCCTTGCTTCAAATACAACAGAATTAGAAAAAAACCTGCAACAACACGAGAGAAACAGAACAAAGCAGCTGGCTTTTCATTGTAGTGAAAAATTAAGCTAAAAAAGAGGTGTTTGATAATAAGCCTTCAGATCTAAACTTAAATTGTTCCTTGATAGTAAATCACCTAGTCATTGACTGAATTTCTTCCCCAACCCTCAGCCTCACTTAATACTTTATAATGACAGTCTGACAGTCAAAGCTTTTGGTATGGTGAGAAATTTTTGGCTCTTCCACAAAGAAAAAAAAAAAAACAAAAAAAAAAAACAAATCCAAACCACAAAAAGTCCTCCTAGAATACCTGTGAACTAATAAAAAATATGTTCAGCTGTTAGCTCTGCTCTAGAACATCTTATCCCACAAATAACCACAACGCATTCAACTAGATCCTGATGTATTAAGGTATAATTCTTTATCAAAAAAGGCCAATTTTGATTTGTTGAAAGAAAAAATGTGTTTTGATAAATATTAAATTGTTTATGTTTAGGAGGAGTGAACTAGGTTGAATAAAATAAGGTCCATATTCTCCTGCTACAAACCTTTATCTTAACTACAGCCAAAGGACAGTAAGTAATCAGGTGGCCCTAACATAAAGCCATTTAACAAGTGATGTAATTTTTCATGTTGTTCCAATGGTTAGAATGAATCAGACTTCTGGTGTTTATGTTGTCTGAAATTATGTCCTGAGAAGTCAAAACAAAAATCTAGAGAAAACAGAATCCTTTTCCAGTAATGACCTAGAGCTGATGCCCAGAGGAGATCAAGAAAATAGTAAGAACGTAGCAAAATTTCTCCAAAAGATAATTCTTATCCTCTAAGAGTATGTGGACCAGAAAGCCCAGCTTGAAAGATATCTACATTACTTGTCAGAACAAAATATCTTAACTAGTTTGGATACACTTCAATATGTGCATCCAGAGGCTTATCCATGAAGAGCGTGTCAGCCATCTTTCAAAGAATTTCTTTTTGAAAAGTATCTGCATACACTACTATTAAACCTTGTTTACATGATATAATTATTTGCCTAACAGTTAAGGAATTAGGAAGTGTGGGAAAGTAAGGAAGATTGGCAAGGAGGATTGTAAGTATGCTCAAGTGACTCACACCTGGGGTGCTGGGAAACACATATATCATACAATTTTTTTTTTAGTTTTGTATGCTTGTGGGTAGAACATCTGCGCTTAGATAACATAAGTCTGTGATAGACTCAGGGACACCTCATCTGGCCGCGTGAGATTCCTGACCTGTTGTTGAAGATCAAGTTGCACTTGACACTAACAAGTCTCCTGATTTCAATTCAAATGTTTTATCCACCGATAACAATATATCTGAACACTGGTTATCATACAGGACTCCTGTTCTTGATGGACCTTCTAAAGGCAAAAGGATATAATAAAAAATAGATCACCAAAAGATATAAATCAAGCAGTTAAAAACTCAAACCAGCAGCAGTTTATGGCCACATGCTGTGTCTAAAAATTGATGGGTAACCATGTGTTCTGGTTTCATCTGGGGTAGAGCTACTTCTCTTTCTAGTGGCTGCTCTGTTTCAGATTTCATATGAAAGGAATGTTGATAACGCATATTGGTTTAGTAGCTGCCAGGTGAGATTAGTCATGGACTTTTTTCAGCTTCCCATAGGAGATGAAGTGGAGCATAGACACAACAAGCTCACTACATAAATGGGCATTGGCTGGGGGTGTGGGGGTGTCTGTAATCACTACTCGTGACTGGCTGGGCAATCACCAAGTAGTGAGAATGACTTGTGTTGTATTACTTTGCTTTGTACATTCTTTTACCATTATTAATACTTTATTTTCCATTATTGTTCTGTTAAACTGTCTTTATCTAAATCCGTGAGTGGGAGGTTTTTTTTTTCCCCTTCCTTTTCTCTCTCTTCTTGGCAGGAAGGGGGAGAATTGAGTGAGTGACTCTGTGGTCCTAGCTGCTGGCTGGGGTTAAGCCATGACAGTGTGTAAAGGCATTATCACGCTGGTTGAAAATAAGAATCTGGGTCTCAATTAGTTGACCAATTATGTTGCCAGCCCATATAAATGATTTACACTATGGGATCTGAAAAGCACTCTGCAGAGTAACAGCATATGACATTCTATTACAAAACTAACATTTAATTAGCTGCCTGGAACTTGACTGATGAATCAAATATGCTCATACATTTAGCATTAATCCAATATAAAAATCATGCATAATTTCAGTCAAGAAGATGACATTGCTATTATAAAACCCTTCAGCTTTAAATCCAGTTGAGACCATAGAAAGTATTTCTAATGTCGAACATTTTTTGCAATACTGGATAACAATTATAGTATTCTTGGGTATATGTAGCATACATATTACAGAAATATATTTTGTAAATTAATTTCTGGAATTTTATTTTATTTCATTCCCGTGTCAAGAGTTTCAATAGATTACAGATGTGAAGCAAAACTACAGAAGCTATTTTTTTTGTATTCTAAAAATGAAATTTATTTTTCTAAATTGAAAAATAAATATAAAATACAAAATCTCGATTCTTGTTATTTTATTCCTTTATATACATCTTAACTTCTCTTGCTGGTTGCATATGTTTCCCCACAAAACTCATCATAAGTCGTCTTGCTTATTCTATTAGTTGCAAAGATAGGTCCATATATACTTTTCAGTCATGAGAGGTATGCAGTTAATTTGTTCTAAAATATGTCTATATTGAACACCTTTAAAAATTAAGTTAGGAATATTTATAGCTCTATATATACTCATATATCTCCACTAAACTTAAAAAAATATCAAAATATGAAAGCATATGCTTCTAGTATTATTTTTTTTCAGATTCAAGTGATTTAAATTGTTTAACTAAAAATCATCAAAGTACTAGATCACCGCCTGATCTGAAATATTTTAAGTCCAGAAGTCACTAAAATATGATCCTCTTTGAAATAGTCGAGAGGATATAAAATCCTAAGATATCTCTACAGTTTGAAAGGATTTCAAACCCTCAGGTACGCTTCTGATTGGAAGATTTGAAATCTAATCAGCATGGTAGTGATCATGACACATACAGTGTACTTTGTTTATCTCCAAAAATTGAAACGGCGTGTTGCAGGATCAGACTGTGCGTCTTATATTTGATTACATCCACTTCTACTGCAACACTGAATGACAGAATAAATAAGCCAACAGAAATTCAACCCATATGAAATGCTCAATTATAAACATCTGGAATTTTTTATTGCCATTTTCACCCTGCTTTCAGTTAAAATATTAAATATGAAATAAAATAATGAATTATTATTCTTCTCACTATGTTCTTATACATGAATCTATTGTGAGCTGACTTCTAAAATGTTTATGTTTCAAATGAAAATTATATATTCTATTTTTAAATTCTGTCAATAATAGTGATGTCTGTATTGAAAAATAAATGCTATCAAAATTAAAACTGAATTCTTAGTTTGTACCATAGTTACATTTTCGCCATAATTTATGAAAGATAAATAATGAATGGCAATGACAGAAAAAAATTAATAGCAATGAAATTAGTTAATCCTGTTATCCAACAGCTTTTACTCAACATATTAATTAGAACACTAGAAAATTGCCAAATAAAGTAAGGAAGGAAGTAAATAATTCAATGTCTCCTCAGAGGTTTGGAAGGGCTCATCAGAGAACTTAAAACTGGAGAAATTAAGATTAGTTACTCCATAGATGAACCATAGAGACCATCTTGGCTGGTCTGGGTCTGGAAGAAGACTTGCTTTATACTATAGTAGCAATTGTCTAATAACCAGTTATCTAATATTTATCTGAGTAAATGAAAGCACTGCGCTGTTTTCTTTGACACCTTGATATGACATTTTTCAAAAGTAAACATAAATTCCATGGCAATACACCACCACTAAAAAATTAATATTTCCATATTTCATGTGTCTTTTTTTTTCCCCCCCATTAGCAGTCGTGCCCTTGCTTTGCTGGAGGCATAGTCTTGTCAAGGTATAAGAAAGCACCAAACCAAGAACTACATAAATTTTTTAAGCATCCTCAGCAACACTGCTCCTTGGGCCTCTTGTGCACAAGAGAGAATATTTTGGTTTTGCCCCTAGGAAGCGAAAGTATCTACATACAAATTCTGAAAGCTTTTTTGATATATAAGTTGAAATAAAATGCAATAAATGCTATTTCTAATTAGCTTAATACATCCAAAGAACATACAGTTCAATTAAGGAACCCTGTTAAGTCAAACAGAAACACCAACAGCAAATGGTGGTGGCTTAGTGGTTGAATATCTTTCTCAAGATTGCTGCAGTCAGTGGCAAAGTTGAATCAATAATTTTCTGGATCCTCCAGACTGTAATTGCTCTCAGTTGGCTATATCAATGACTAAATGAATTCTGACAAAATGTTCATAATGACTTCCCCTTTCCACTGTTTTATCAAACAAAGCAATAGGTATGGGTTCAGTTTTATTAAGATTTAAAGCTCTGCAATTTTTGGTTAAAGACAATTGTATTTTTTATTTTTATTTTTTAAAATGATGTGACAGCATAAATATTAGGTTTCTATGCATGATCAAAAATTAAGTGTTTGGGTGTTGCAGTACTAAGTAAAGCCACACATATACACCCTCAAAATTCTGACTGCTAAACCTTAAAAACTGCTTTATACATAATAATAAAATTAAATTTATTGAACTGTAGAGCCAGAATGATTGTCACTATTTGAATATATAATTAATTAGTACAAATAGCACATTTTGTGTCTAATTTACCTTAAGGTGTTGTAAAGTTCTAAGACAATTAATCTTTTGTGAGATTTTCTATGTATAAGTCATTGAGAGGTAATTTTGCATTCATTCTAAACAACAACTAAATCAGGTACAATATGAAACAACCAGAAATTTCTATTTTATTCAGAGGATTTTTGTGTTTGCTTGGTTTTTTTTCTAATTTATTCTTCATCTGTTCCAATACCTTTTATTGATTCTTGCACTGTTATTCTGAAAATTTCTTAAATGACAGTAGAACTAATATAAAAATTGTGCTATAATATTTTATTGCAGGTACAACAATATATTAATTCATGTTATATTGTTTTTCCTCCAGTTTCTAGTAATATTTTTCATTTCATTAATTTTTCATTTACTTCTAGTACATGTGAGCGCAACAGAGAAATAATTACCAGTGCAGTGTTGGATTGACCACTCAAGAAAAAAGCAATTGCATAAATAGATACATCTCTCACAGAAATATTTAATCAATTTCAACTAGTTTTGATAGTTCAACTATAAGTATAGGAACAGCTATTTTTTCCTTCACCTCTCGGCTTCTTGAAATCTCTTGTTCCAGACCATACTTTTGTCCACATCTCTTTCCAGGCAACTATAATATTGTCTCTCTGTGAGTATCTGTAAGTGCCTGACCTCCATTAATTATTGACACAATATTATTTTTTCCCCAGATTTTTCTGAAGCTTGGTATTTCTGTTTTTGTCAAAATACTGGTATACTTTGGAAAAATAATTCTGCAATTACTAAGAAACAAGACACCCCATGAATCCTTAGCACCAGTTGTATCTATTTTTACTCGAGTGTTTCTTCATGCTTAACCTATCAGTCTCACTGTGCCTCTTAAAATACTTATTCTATAAGTCACTGGTAGAGCTGGATTGTCATTTCACATTTATTTTGTATCCATATTTTTCTATTTGTTCACTTACCCCCTAAGACAAAGAAAATACTATTTTTTTATTGAATATAAATCATGACAGTGTGCTTTTGTTCACAAGTTGCACAAGAATCTCTTAGATAAATTCAGCTAATTGACAATTCTATTCCTAATTAGTTAGCCAAACTGACACTATAAAAAAAAAAAATTTAAAAAAATTCACAGACCAGAAGTAAGCGATGAAAAATTCATTAAATAAAATAATTTGAAACAGAAAATATGGTGTAATTTACAGTAGTGTTAAAATCCATGTAGAATATGTGTATGGGTATACTTTTAATTTTTATCTTACAGGCTTGGAAATAAGGATTAACCAGGAGATAAAAATGAATGGAAATTTCAGCTACTACAATTTTATGAACAATAATTAATTTCTTAATTGAAATTTTCCATTCTAAGTTCATGCTTTTAACAAACGTTTCTATCAATTTCTTTTAGCATAGCTTGATTTCACTCTAATTCAGACACAGATATGAACATCTAGTTTTAAAAACTCCAGCAAGACAAAGTGCATTTCCTTATTTCATTTTATCAAAGTTAATATCTTTATCATTAATTAGAGTTTCATTTTCCTCTGAGCTGGGTTTATGGAAGACTTTGTCATTCTGCAAACAAGGCTACATATTGATCTATCTGTGTGATTAATCGTGAAAGTCCAATAACTGAAGCCATCATAAGCTATGCCCAGGAACCAGGTTTAAGAAAGATGGCATCAGTTGCAAGACTATGATTCCTATAAAATATTATGCCATTATGAAAATAATTGCCTTCAGCAATATAATAATTTTAAAAAAATCTAAAAGTCTGACTATGATATTTTGGCCAAAATATATTTTTTTTATGTCTTTATCTATCTTTGTGGCATTTGCAAAATTTGAAAATTTTTGAAATCTTTCTTCCTAAGCTAGGGTGAAAAGAAATGTAGCATCGTAAAAACTCATGTGAGGGTACTGGATATCACATTTATAGTTTCATTCAGCTTTCATAAGAAATATTCACATAAAAGTATGGATTGTCCAGACATCACATCAAACCACTCTGAAGAAAAAAATGTGTGGTGTTTTGCATAGTTTTCATGTCAATGATAAATATCAGGCTAGAAGCTGCGAAAGATCAAGTGTACTACTAGTTAAAATAGTGAAAACTTCTTTCTCTAGTTCAGACTTACCTGTAAGGTGACAATATTGAAGGTTTCACTTTTATGCTGATATAACTGCTGAATATAGGCTACTTTCCAGCCAGATGATTCTTCACAGACACAGAGAGGTAGCAAAATCATTTAGAGAACAAAAATATGTTGTTAGACTAAAGAACTTCAGCATCAGAATATAAACTGTAATTTGTTTTCAACCATGTTTCTTGTAAATTTAGACATAAAGTGAAAAGACAAACTGGCTAAAAAACCTGTGGGTAAATGCAGAGTTCATTCTGCTTACTTCTTAAGGAGAAAAATGATACCTTCTTGTTAGTTGCCCTCTTGCAACATAGTAAAATGAGCAGATGAGCAATGGAAGAGGAGGATTAACTGTTTGACTGACATATATTACTATAAAATAAAACTCCCATGTGCAAGTAATATGGTGGGCTGTGTCATACAGAATACCTGATTATAATTCTGATTTTACTACTTGGAAATAACTACGAATTGAAAGGAAACCTTTTTAGTTTACTAGTTCTACTCAGTGTCTCCAGCTACTTTCATGCATTTAGACATGAAACTTTTTCCTGTTAGTTGGTTCTTGGAAGTAGCTGATCCAGTTCTCTGTATTACTCACTGAATATGATATGATGAGCTGTTTACAGTGGTAAACTGTATTCTTACCTGAACAGTATTTGCACAAAACATGCTAATAAGGCTTCTGGAGTGTTTAGAAAATCTCAGTCCTTGCTACTTATAATTTCTTTGTTACTTTTGTTTATTTATTATCACTTCTTATTCAAATATTTTTGTCAGACCCTTTTCTGGGCATAATTCAGTCAGTGCATTGTTCACAAACAATTCCTTTTCAAAACATGCTGGTTTCAATCAAAGTTAGTGGAGTAGTCATATGGATTACAGAGACTTCTGCTGCATGGTCGGATGGCTGATTTTTCCAAAAAGGTGAAAAAGAGTTAAGTGACTTCAGACAGCTCACATTACTTGTGTAAAATCTTTTTAGAAACAATCAAAACCCACAAACTAAGCCCCAAATTTCTAAACACTGGAAAAGTGTACTGAAGTATTTTATGTTTTCAGAATAAAGGTGTGGATTTTATTATAGCAATGCTTTTTTTAAAAATTCCATCCAGTCTTCACAGACTCTTACTAAGAAGTGGCAGAGTGCCAAATTTAAAAGCTTAAAATTTAAGATGGAAATCATAAGCTTTCTTCTGTTTTCTTTTGAACTATTTATCTGAGAGATGAATTATCAGTAATTGCTTCACATAAAATATACACAGAGCAAAACTTAATTAGTATTTTAAATGTACACCAAATTGGAACATTTTGAATCCCAATTAAAGTTAATGGCTGCAATTAATTCAGACTTATTAGTCACCAGCTTGTACCCAGTTCCAGCTGCTGACATTTTCAAGTAAATGAGACAGTGTTTGGTGAATCCGTGTCATAAATAACACAATCAAAGGATGATGTCAGCTGGTTATTTGTCAGAAAGATGTTAAAACCTTTCCATCTACCTTACAGTTGTCTTTATGAGGGATCTACCAATCACAGAAGCTGCTAGATCACCATTTAATGTGAAAAAGGTTCCATTCATCCTGAGACAAGCACACAGCTGCTTGAATCCTTATGTTGATTAAATTAATCTTTCTTATTAACATGCAAAGAAATAGAAATTCAGTTGTTTGTACGTATTTTTCAAGAGGAATAATAATTCATGTGTATAAAACTTGCAACCATATTTTTGAGAGCACAGGACCTTACAGTAGGTAATTTAACAATCATCCTTCTTTTGTCCTTAATTCCAAGTGGCAATTTAGTCAGAGCTTTAGCTTTTGCACATATTTTTAAGCTGTGCATTCTAACCCAAAACTAACCCAAATTCAGACAAATGTGAAATTATTATTCTTTCTGGGAAAGTATCTCATTAAATATCTGTTAAGTCACAGCCTTACTTTTATATGTGATTATTTCACTACATTCCTTTTAAAACTGATGAAACCCAAAGCACAGAGAGAATTTCTCCTGAAGTCAAACAGAGAGCCTTACACAAAACCCTTAGTATAGAGGCCTCACACCCAGTGCTCAAGTCAATAGTCAAGTTCAAGTCGTCTTTCCAATATAATCAAAAAACTATGTTGAAGATCTCAACTTCACTTGGTAATAAGATAAACTTAAGTTGTGCTACACAACATGTTAAAATTTTGTAAACATGACAAGCTAAAGTTGTATCTTGCCACCATGAGATATGATTTTGTGGTAGGTAAACACTAATAAAAAGTTACCATGTTAAAAATAAACCTTTTACTTAGGTCACTGGCTAAAATATTTGCCATTAGCTTACAAAATAGCCTATGCAAAAGAAATTACTCCAGGTTAAAATGACAGAGAAAAATGTTAATCTAGAAAACTAGTTATAATAAAAACTATTATCTCTACTTATCCACTTTATCTTGCCAAAAACTCTGTGAGATACAAATTCACGTAGCAGATCACATTGTATTTCTGTATTGGATGCCTTTTCCCAGTTCCACACTATGAAGAGATCAAAAGCAATTTTACCTATCCTGAACTTGTAGATTAGCAAGATAAATTTCTAAAATTTTGAGCCAGCTCAATGGCTTTCCCTTTAGATTGCTTTCTCTAGCACTTAGGTCAGATTTTTCCCAAGGCACTTTTTTTTTGGTTCCAAACTATTCACAAAGTACTATGTGAATAATTGCATATGATGGCTACAGTATGTCACTGTATAGAATCATAGAATCATTCAGGTTGGAAAAGATCCTTGGGATCATCAAGTCTGATATGACTCCTTGTACTGGGATTCGTGTCAACTGTTATTCCTTGATTTATTTTATGTTTTAAATTCTGCCCTAATAAAAAATCAGTAGATATTAGAAAGCTCTTCCTTAATGTGTCCCTTATATATACATATATATATATACACAGATATTTTGAGTCTTTTTCCTGTCATATGACTTTTACATCATTGCTTTCAAGATAGAAATCTTCAAGCTGAAAAGTTTTCCCAGAATTTCAATATTAAAAAAGTAAACATTTTCACTATTTCCACATTGGTATTAGGAAAAAATGAAAACTACATTTCCTTTATTGTTCTCAATCCTAAAGGCTCTGCAGATATATAGGCTAATTTGTTTCATAAGATAATATGTTTTTATTGTTTGCAGAAATCTAAAGCAATTTTCAGTCTGCCAGATGGTTCATCTCCTATGGGCTGAGAAGTCATCCAGAGAGATTGTTATGGATAGAGTAAATATTTGCCTAAAGCATCAGAATTGCAGAGCCCCCTCAAAATGGTTACTGCTCCACTGCCATCACTTCCAATGCCAACGCCTGAAAAAGCAGGTGCTGAAACACCATCAAAAGTAGTGGTGTCTCCCAGTATACCCGATCCTTCTGAGTAGTCTTCCTTTAGCTTTTAGTGAGTCACATCTCTCTCTGCCTTGTCCTTCCCTTCCTCTGGCAGGAATATTCTAACATTGCTTGTACAGCAAAACCGAATTTGTCTGTACTGCCAAGAAACTCCGAATCAATTCTGGTACTCCACACTCTCATCCTCATGCATTGCAAATAAACTCTAGGGAATAATGTTGGGGAATTTGCTCAAATATCATAATCAAACAACTGGAGATAAATATAACACTACAATGCAGGAGAACACAGTTTAATATTTTAAACTGAGACTGCATGATCTGAGAATTATGTTTTACCAAAATAAGGTGAAATATATTGTTGCCACCAAAGCAGTTGGTTGTTCCTAGGAAGTACAACCAAATATTTTCAACCAAACTCATTTAGAATTTGCCTTCAGTACAAAAAAGAAGGGGGATTTTGTTGTAGCTTTTAGCTTTTTGTTTCTTTGTTTGTTTTTTTTCCTGCCGTCCCTCTGAAACATGATCATAACTGGTATAAAAGGACAAAGGAAACTACGCTCTAATGCAGCTTCCTTAGTGGCTACATGATATTAGCCGCTTTGATAAAACTTCTTAGCTTTCACTAAGAATGCCAGATAGGCATTCGTTCAGATTGTACAGAAAGGACAAGATGTTGAAACAAACCTAGGAAATAGCTTGAGAAGTTTAGAAAGCAAGGAGATTTCTCTGAAAGAGGGCAGTTGCCTTGTCTCTTTTGAAGAAGTTACATATTACTCACTTCCATGTCAAACCTACATCGACGGCCTATTTATAGTATCTTTCTTCATAACATTCGCTGTGCTCTTTTTAAGCACCACTTTCCCTGGATGGTGCTTAAATGTATTAGTGTACTTTGAACGGGTAAAAAAATTTAATGGGAAACATATTTTCACAAAAAGAAATGTCATTGTAACTTAGCTTATTTAAAATAAGAACTATAGACTTATTTGTTATGTCTTGATATGTCCTCTACCTGCTACTTCCCTTTCATTGGCATAAGTCAGCAAAGAAATGCTTAGAAACTAATATTTTCCCTCAGAAAATTACACAAATGGATGAAAGGAATACATAAACATGTACATATGTGTATTTTAAGTGAGCTTCTGATCCAGCATTCCATGAAATCTCAGTATTATTCCAACTGCTCTGATTGAAGACTTGGTCAGATTCTGAGACAATCTGAATGATTATAAGGAGCATAATTTAAAATGTTGACTGCTCATCTAAAATCTAAAGCAAACACTGTAGTGGACAAAAAAGATGCAATTACAGACCTATATAGTTATCTTGTCTTATTATAAGAGAATAAACGTGTGACAAAAATCCTGATAGATGCTTGGCATCAGTTAGAGTGAAAATGCAAACAAAAATAATTTAGACCTTCATCCTAGTCATCCTTTTGGAAACATGAAGTATTCCTGTTCTCACAGTAGTCAGTAGCAACTGAAGAAGTCTCACACGTTCCAAGTCCTGTACAGCCCCACTGCAAATCGTGACTTTTGAAAAACAAATGTAAAATGAGATGCAGCTTTGAAAACACAGAGAGCTGAAAGGGTGAGAGGAGGGAATCATGTGAAGAACATGTGAAGTCATCAGCGTGATAGAGAGACCTGCCTGATGGACAGCCTCAGAAATGCAAAAGACTTGTGCATGTGATAATGAACAGTGAGTTTTCGATGTGAGATGACAGCAAAGGAAAGCCAATGCTTTCCAATTAGGGCTGAGTATGCAGAGATATCCCATGACAAAACAGGCAGCACTTGCCTCTGAGCATCTCTGGTGGAATAACATGTTGAATGCAGGATTCAGTTCAAGAAACTACCTTCCGGATAAACATTTATAAACAGTAGGGAATTCAGACACAACCACGAATAAGATAAATAAAATAAAATAAACTGATTTATGAGGAAGGAATAGAAAATTCCACATCTCTGGATTATTTTATGCCTCAAGGGAAACAAGAAATCAACAAGTATTTGAAGGATGTATACCCAAAGGACAAAAGTTTTATTTAAAACAAAGCAAGACAGTGTAATAAGAAATGGTGTTAGGATACTGAATAACAATTTACAAAGTTGAACTGGTTATTCAAAAAATATCCCAAGTTCTATTAAATTAGCATTATTATTTTCCTGAGGGAAATAACAAGAACCTTTTGCTACATAAGAAAAAAAAATTTACTTTTTCATACCTAGCCTAGTAAAATAAAGAAGGAAGACAGCTCCTGGAGAGCTGGGCAAACAGACTTGTTTTCCCTTTCTAAACCTTGATTTATTTTATATGATACCAGCTATACCTCCATTGTCATTTCAGTATATGTGTTTATTTCCACTTTAACATAATTTAAAATATTATTTTATTTACTTTTCCTTAATTCATGTATCTCCATGACAAAGAAAATTAAGTAAGTCCTGAATATTTAGGCAGTAATTCTATTGTAGCAACATTTAGAATACAATTTGGAACTTATTGGCAACATTTGATTCTTCTTAGAAATGTCTTCCTCCAAAATTGATCTGCTGATTTTATTTTACATGGACATTAGAGTTCATGCCTCATTACATATTATAGCCTCATTAAAAATTTTCACATTAACAAACTTCATGTTCAACAGAGGAACCAACCTTCTTACAAACCTGAGCAATCACAGCATATATATCTGAGTCTGAATACTTATATACTTGAGTATAACAAACTATATTAAAGAGAAAAACTACACTAAAATGTTATGCTTAATGAATAATTTTCTAATAATTTACAAAGATATTCTATAGACTATAATATCTAGTAAATTTATAAATAACTATCTAAGAAGGGTTAAGAAACTAGGCTCTAGATAGACTCAAGCATTTGGTGACAGTAAATGAAAGTGTAAATTCAGACCAAAAATGTCAGAAGGGGAAACATACACTGATGACAGTTTTCTTGATTATAAATGTAATATTCAGCTCTCTTTTCTAGCTATGAGGGCCTTAAAGCTAAAGGAAAAAAAATTACATTATGTTCATTCCTGTTTCTTTCAGATGTCATTATGATCAATCACAATCTTTTATCAACATATTCATTTTACAAGTCAAACACATGGTTTATCTTCTGTAGTGTACTGAGTAAACATCAAAAAATACAGTACTTTCTTAAAACAATAGTAAAATCAGACAAGAAATAAATGGAGGGAGAAGGGTAGCGACTGAAGACTGTTAACACTATAAGCTACTAAGAGATGATGCGTGTCTGTTGTATGGCTTGACGCAGGGTGTCCTACCTCCAGCCATGAATGCAAAACCTATATAAGTATATCCTTTACATACAGTTTCATGCTATTCTGTGGCAGGTTGTACTCAACATTAATAATATCACTCAGAAGTTCTAAGGAACATGGGCTAACTGTTTTGTTCCAAGCAATATCTGTTGCAATAGAGGGAATTCCTGGTCTGCCTACAGGAGCAGCAGAAAAGCAGGCTGACCTTAAGGTCTGACCTTAAGGTAAGACCTTAGCTGAATGAAAATATTGGAGTTGTTCAAAATACCGAAAGGTTTTGTTTTTTTTCCAAGTGATGAATAAGATTGACTTCCCAGTGCTAGAATTTTTAGCAGAATTCCACTTCTTGAGTAATTCTAGAAACAAGAAGAATATCACCACTGTTTAATTAGTCAATGATAAAATATGCAGTAATTGGGAGAGGGAAAACATTAGTTGAAAAGCTTTAGTGATGTTAGTTGAAGTTTTTTCACAATAACTTTGTCACAATGAGTGGAAGAAAATGAGGAAGTCTTGTTTTTTGCACTGATATGAATAATTTAAAATATAAAAAGAACACTATTAAAATTAAGTCGCAGCTATTGATAAATATCAGAACAAAGAAAACATGATTGCTGTTTACAAAAACCTAGCTTTTTTTTTAATATTTAGTTCTCAGTACATAAAGATGACAGATTTTTGTTATTAAAAGTAAACACAACTATGTTTCTTATAGTTTCCATATTTATGAAAATAGTGCTGATACACTGTGGTATAAATTATATCTCAAAACCAAGCACAGTAATTTATCCAGAGAAGCAATAAAATCATAATATGAGTTATACAGAGTTCTCCTGGCTAGTCAGTATAAAATAATTTCAAGTAATGAAATTATAAAATGAGATTTTCACTTATTAGTTTGGGTGCTTGTGTTTCTGGATGCTGAGTTGATGAGTTAAGACTCAGTAAAAAACATTGAATGGGCAAGATGCCTCTTTTTTTTTTCCCCCTGGAAATCAGGCCAAGCAATGTGAAAGCAAAACAGTGAGACTCCCCAGGATGATACTCATTTATGAAATTTTAACCTTGCAATCCAGAACACAGATTTCTTAAGAAAATGAAGTATTAAATAGTTAACCTGTAATTTGTATAAATATTTATTTAAGAGAAGAACTATTGCTAGTTGTGTATTCGATGTAGTACAAACACACAACGAACATGTTACTCTTGGCCCAGAATTAATACTGAACCAAGCCTTTGATTTTTTAGGTAAAAGAACACAATTTTCGCAGTTGGTTTCCATGCTTAACAAGGCAGTCCTGAATAGAAATCAGCTGCCCCACACCCTTGCGAAGAGAATGACATATGCTATTGCATTTTGAAGTCATTGTAATAGTATGTGGAATACATAGCTTTCCTAATTTAATACAAAGTTAATAGGAAGTTAATAGGAAGTTCTTCACATCATTATTATTGAAATATTTCTACCCATTTGGTACTTAACTATGGAAGACTGTTATTATTTAGATGGATCTACAGAAAGTTGTCATCCTAGGCAGGCTATCTTTACAGCTTGTTATTCACCTCTTGTACTCTATTCATTTGTTTTCCCAAATGCTGTGTTACTTTGAACAGTTCATAGCCAAATGGCACTTTGGCTCATGAGCAGCAAATAAACATTGACAGTAACCATAAAGAGATATATCTCATACCACAGCTGCAATGGCAACTTTGCATGTAACAGTAGAGAAAAAGGAAATGAACTTGACTGCAAATTTAGGGAATGTGAAAGTATGAAAGAAAAAATTGGGGGAGAGGAAAACCAGAAATTTATCTTGACAGATACATCTGTTGAAATGAACACAACAATTTTAAAAACAGAAAAAGTGTAAATACTTGTTATGCTGTAATTTCTTTGCAAAACCATAAAACAAATGTTTGTTATACATAGAACATTAAATAAGGGTGCAAAGACCAACATAAGTTTTTCAGCTCTTTCTTTATCTTTCTTCCCTGACAATAACTTTTTAAAGGAAGTTTAGAGTAATTAAGATGCATATGATTAAAAAAATTCTACTGTAAGAAGCAGCTTTCTGATTTTATACATTGAAGTGTTATGCCTTTGAACTGTAACAGGGACACTGAATACTAAACCCATTAATGCACTTCAGCAGAAATATCACAGTTGGAAAAGAAGCACTTATTTTAATAAAGAAGCACTGAAATGGAAGAAAGATGCTAACTCTGCATTAAATATTTAATATTTAATCATATTTTAAAAAGTTATAAGAAACAATTAAAAGGATCTAAGGAAGAAATTAGAAAAATTAAATTTCATCTGTGATAATTAAGTTTTTCTAAGTTTAAAATAACAAGGTAACACTTCCCACTTTACAGTTTATTTGCATAGAAATTCAGTTGGGAGGGGGAGGTTATGATGTTTCCAATGTTGGTAACCAGGAAACACTGATATAATTTGATAAAATGCACTAAAAGAAGAATATGAGAAAGAACACAATGATCAGATTTATCCATTTCATATTTAATAAATGTTTCAACATTTGAATAGACAGTTTGTTTGATTAGTTCTGCAAAATACCAGTGAAATTACAAGGATCTACCTAGACTATTTTCACAGAAATGTCTGCCCTCCAAATAATTCTCTTCCTTAGCCAAAAACTGAGCAAGAATTTACAAAGTGCATGGGCTTATTTTTTAGTGAGTACCATTGTAACTGTCTACATGAAACTGACTAAGAGGTTTGTAGTAGATGAAGAAAGCACGCTCTGGACCATCCCCACTCTTGGAATCGTAACTAGAAGAGATTTTGAGAAAAGTAAATGGAAAAGGGAAAGGCGGATGGGATAAGATTATTCTTTTACCTACATGTCTTAAAGTATGCTGGTTGTTAGTATTATTAGTTCTTAAGGAAAGAGTCCATGTATACACAGATATAAGTCACTTCAAGAACTTCTGGTAGCAACACTTAGTTAAGCATCTCAGTGTCTCCTAGTAAAAGTTGTTAGCATTGCCTTATAGAAGGCTTTGTCCATTTTGTACACCTAAAGAATGGTGTAGTGCTTAGTGAAGTCACAAAGCTCTACACACCACTACTACAGAATTTTCCTGTCATTAAGTAGAATGCAATTTGGTTGTTGTCAGTTTGATAAAAAGTCCACGCACAGCTAAAGTTCCACTGGAAGAAATGCTGCAAGAATATAGCAGAATCTTGACACCCTGCACCATCGCCACACAAATGACTTTATGAGATTTCCAAAAGGAAAAAGTCATTCTAACACTCCAAACACCAAGGTTACATAGTTCAGTCTATGACTGTTCAAAATTGTAGTGTCAGAGCTGTGCTGTGGTCGTATGAATTACTGAGTAGCAGTTCAAAGCAGGAAAAATTGGCTAAAGTCTATGGGTAGGTTAGAGAAGGGACTAAAGGTTGAACTCAGTTTCTTATTTCCTGTGTTTCCTTTTAACTGTGAGGTCACAGTGTATTTTTACGTAAGACACAAGATCACCACAACTGCTTTGAATGGGGCTTTGAACCTGTTGGAAAAGGTATAAAAGACACTCAGAACAGAATGTGCTCTGAATTGACAGCAAAGAGAGAGAAGTTTCCTGTCCTGCAGTTTGTTTCATTCTTTATTCAAAAATGGGCAATTTTAACAAGAGATGTGCTATTTGGCACACTCAGTCACCCTTTGCCCTCACACATATTTTCGTATCCCAGAAAAAACATATTGCATGACTACTCAGTTTTGTAGGCACAACTGTGTAATTCTCCTGAAGTCTATATAGAAGTGGAGCGCTAGCAATAGCTCTGCTGGACTGTACCAACTTCAGATATTCCATTTAAAACTGGCAAAAGTGCATGCCAGCTGGGGAAACTGATGGGGATAATAAAGAACATGAGATGTTCTGTGGAAATGTGGGATATATCAGGTCTCAAACCTTAGGAAAATTTGGAGAAAACTTTTTATTTGACTGGACCTGGATGACAGATCACCACCCTTTGATAAACACTGAACTGCTTATTCAAAGAACTGTCTTTTTGAGTTGGAAAAGGTGAGAGTCCAGCAATGTTGAGCTACAGGAAAAAAGGTAGATGACCATACCAACATTATCTACTTTTGCAGATTTTCCCATTCATTGTTCAGTATTTTCCGTTTAAAAATGCTTGATTCATTCAAGAACATAAGTAGTTCAGAGACAAGCTAGAATTTTTTTAAAATCAAACAATTTTTTTTTAGTAAAGTGTGACTTAAATTATAATCAACAACATATCTGGAGCAGGAATATAAGATGCCATCAAATATATCAAAACATAAAGAACTGAAAAATAGTTTCTTCTGTTGTTAAGACCTGCACTTATATAACTGATCACTCTCTATTATTGTGCCCTTCATAATGGGCTATATATTCCTTTGAAGACCACAAAATCTAATTCAGGGTTATTGCAGTAAATAACAGTGTTTCAGATCACTCATGCTATAAACTCATTTCATACTTGACATGGCCTCAGATAAATAGCATCCAAGCATGCATCTCAACCATTCATATCATAATTTTGTACATGACCCATAAGTATGTACTGCTTCTGGGCAGTAATTAAGGAGCTAAATTGTTTCTTTTTTTTGTTACTACAAAGCATATGGTATCAAATGTTTGCAATAAAAGGTTTTGCAAATTACTAGCATAATTAGCAGTAGTCAGAGCTGAGTTTTGCAGCAAGCCACCTGAGAGGCATTATAAAAAAGAAAAAAAAAATTGTTTGAAACTGACCAAACAAGAATACATCTGAAATTTACAAACCAGCAGACAACAACAATTTATATTTTTAAATGTCCTTTAGTATCTTTTGTATCGGTGGCAACTTTCTTTTATGATGTAGTAGAAATACCCAGGACAGTGCCTTAGAAAACTCCAAATACTAAATAACTAATTGAAAAGCTTTAAAATTTCCTGAGTGACACTAAAATATTACTTAAAAAAAAAAAAAAAAGCTCACCCAAGAAAAATGCTCCTTGTTCAGCTGATTGGTTTGCATTTTGCACATTGCAGATCAGGATCATTCTTTGAGAATAACTTGCAAGGGAAGCAGTAAAACACTAAGCAGAAGGAAGAGGAAGCACAACCTAAATAAAGAACCACTACAGGTTTTGCAAGTCACAGATCATAGCACAACTAGTCCTTGATTGCCGTTTCTTTTCTTCTGACAGATGTATTTCATGGCCATGGCATCAGCAAACTTTACTTGGAAACCTTTTACTTCATCCTGGATTGGCTTGGAGGGAAAGCCTATGCAGAGGATTCCAGCTCTCCAGGAGGACAGATCAGTAGGCTGCATTAAGCTTCTCAGTGCTACCAAGTTGGGAAAGATTTGGAAGAGAATTGCCTGTACTAGAAAGTCACTGGCAAAAGTTCAAGTGCCTACAAGTATTAAATGCCTTAAGAGTCATATTGTGGTTTTGAGGACTGTGTCTGATATTTGAACTAGATGCCTGCATCCGTTCTAAATCCTTTGTGGATTTGGGTATATACATTTAAGTATTACTGGTCATGACTTCCTTTTTCTGCTGCCTCTAAATGCAATCAGGTGAAGATCCCTCTAGTCCCTTGACAGCCTGCAACATCCCACTTACAGAATAATGGCATATCCTTTTTGTTAGAAAATCGTAATTTAATATTAAAAAAAAAAAAAAGAAAAAGGTTGAGATGTCCAGAACCTGTCCCTTAAAAAGTGTAGGTTTTCAATGTACATTTTGCAGCTGAATGTTTAAAAAGCAGTTTTACTTTCTTTTCTCTTTTGATTAAATGGCTTATAACAGACATTTGACAGATTTTTCTCCCTCTGTAGCTTTGTTATTTCACAGAGACATCAAATTTTACAGTTCTTAGTTATTAGTAATTTTAAAAGTGATGACAGTTTCCTTATAAGTCAGTTCCCTTCACACATTTTCTTTCATTCTCCCTGACTCCTTTTTTTACTGCTATGACATTCCCACACAGGTTAAAATGGGATTTTAATATTTTAATAATTTTATAATCACAACTTACCCCAAAAATCACCAACTAAAAGCTGAAGTTAGTTTAGCTTTGGATAGGTAGGATGTAAAAAGTAAACCCAAAAATAGAGTGGGAGAACTCTTTATGTGGGAGAACAAGCAGGCTGGTTTCGAGAGATTATTAAAATGGAGATTGTGGTATTTACAGAGACTTCTGTCATAATCCTCCATAGCCACTACAGACACTGCATTTTCATATTGGGAGGTGAAAGAGGCAAAGAAGAAAATAGCTTTTCTTGTGTCTCTGTAGACTGCTGGTATTGGTTAAAATCAGCAGAGATACCGCATTTACTCGGGTGTAAGTGAGAACATGGCTTTGGTCCAATAAATGCATCAGCAATAAAAATTCAAACATTTGAGTGTAATTGAAGAATAAAGCACAATCAATTCTCTGTGATGAAGAAATCAGGAAATCCTGCACTAATCTATTTCTCTAAGAAAACCAATGACTTAATTTCTCTCATTTGGGTTTGGAGAATATGGAAAAAATATTTTTAGACTCATTAAATGCAAAGATAAGGTTACTAATACCAGCTTGAATTTTTATTAAAGCAGGAATCTGTTTAAAATAAATTCTTCTCATGTATCAGGAACTTTAACGCACCTTTACTGCCCTGATAAATATTAAATTGAGGCCATCAGAACCTGATATAATCCTCTGAAATTCAGAAAACTAACTGATAATGAAGTGAAAAAGAAAAATCACACAGTACCATCTGCTATGATCTTTGCTTAGTATGGCAGATTACATTTTATAGCCAAAAAAAGCTCTCCAAAATTTAAAATGTGACCTTCCAGTAATGCAGACTTGTGTGAAAAGAATGAATAGAATTAAGATGCTGCAGAGAAATAAAAAATTAAAAAACAAAGCAAGACAGTAAGAAGTGCCAGCATACAGTTTACAGTAACTATCTACTTAACATTTTTAATATATAATGTAAGTGGGTACAAAATTAATGAAAACTCTGGATAATTACTACCTGTGATGCAATTTAGATGCTCCACACTAAACATCATACCTTGAGAAAACAGTTACAATGATAGTCACCAGGAAAAAAAAATATACAAGACTGATGCGTTTATTGCTATGATTTATCCAGACCTCCATCATTAAAAACTATTTCCAAATTACCTTTGATTTCTGAATGTAAACAGTTTGTGAAGACAAATCAGGCATCCCCATCTTCCTTATGTTGCTTATATCAAAAGAAACTGTATATAAATCTGACAGAAATATTTCCAATTTCTTCTGTACACCACAGTGTCAGTGGATGATAACTGCAGTTAACCAGTCAGTGTAAATCGTGCAGTGACTATGCACTGGATTTCAGCAGAGCTATCAGAAAGTCAATACTAATTTTGTGCAACTTTTCCACTAGGGACTCTCTCTAATCAACAGTGAACTAAATACCCACTTTTCAAATTTATTCCCTTACATGAAAGCTCTCTGTGAGTTTATTTTTTAGGAGTATTGTCCATCACTTTAAGAAAAGCATGCTTAATTTCTGTGTCTTAAACTGGACTTTGGAATTTAAGCTGGTGTTTACCTTTAAAAGTTCTCACATTTCCCTTGCCCACTTTACAGTAACTTCAAACCTCAAACCGGTGTTATTTCCAAAACTTGTTGTTGTATCTGTTTAACCAAATTCAGCAGGAGACAACAGATACTGTGTACTCAAAAAGAACACAAGTGAGGAGAAAGATTCAATGGCCAGATAAAGGACAAAAGAAGGGATCTTAACATACGGTTAAGTAGAAGCTACCATAATAAATTCATCCATGCTCTGAACCAGGGGGGCACAAATAATTTCTGATTTGAAGCATGCAGCAGCATTAGTAAAGGCAGATGCAGTGCTACTAAGTCCACCTGAAAAATAAACTTTTTAACACAACCAATATTACATGTTTACATATTGCTATCATTGTGGAACTGGAGATTCAGGGAAATGGAACTGCTGAAAATCAGACCTGTGGGATGAGAAATGGCTCTTGGCAGAGCAGACCAATCTGACCAGCAGTTACAGCTGAACAAAAAGATCTCACTATAGAAATAAATCTGGTGAGTATCTGGCTTCTCTCTGGTTTGGCTAGCACAATTCAGCTTTGGAGTCAGAGAAGTAGGTATTAGCAGATGAAGAAAAACCTCTTCTACTGCAAAAAATATTAATGATATTCAAGATATCACCAGCACTCTGTCAATCCTTGGACAAACACATATTATTTTTTTAAAAATGATCAGCTGAAAACAAGTAGGGACATATTTAATTTACAGCTAATATACATGACACATTTATAAAAATATATGCCCATTTAAATGTGCACGTGAGTACTGGCAGCACAGAATACTGATGAAACAATTCTAAGTACAAATTTACTACCTAACTAGCTGTGACTGCCCATCACACAATTTCATTTTTTTCAGAATATATATAACTTTAAAACAATGAGTAAGCTTTATTTACTCATTGTATAGTTTTCCCAAAGCTGTGCAAAATAATGTACTTTTTATTCACACTGCAATTTTAAGTTTTACATACTTCTGACACAATATTTGAAATAAAGAGAAGATTTGTGTTAAATGTATTACATATACATATTTTTATTACATTAAATACTAGGCACCAAATATACAGTATAGGTGCAGAATCATCCATCAAATGAAGATAAGGTTGGTTTTTTTTTTTTTCTGAACATTATTACAGCAGATATTCTTCTGTAGAAATACCATATATTGTTATGAGTTAAGCGATGTTACAAGTGACTTCCTGTAGCGGTAGAGCTTGGGGATTTCTCTGCCTGGCCATTGGTGTCATCCTAATGCACCCAAAACCTGGAGGTCTCTGTCCCAGGCAGGCATGGCTGCTGCTTTCCTGGTCGCTGGTTTAATCAGCAACAGGGCTGAGTATGTATCCCAGATACACGCATTCAAACACACCACATTGGGTGTACATATCATGGTGTTGGTGTAGCAGCATCAGGGTGAGGGTAGGCTCCTGTGGTGAGGGACTGAGGCTGCCCTGTGCCGGACGCAGCCAGTTCCAGCCGGCGCCAAGGGCCCCAGCGCAGGGCAGAGCTGAGCCCCTCAGCCATGGGCGGGAACCACGAGGAAAGCCTGGGTCACAAAGGGCAAAACGCTGCCTGGCAGCCAGGGCTGAGGGAAAGTGGGTGAGAAACAGCCCTGCCAGCCCCGAGGGGAGAGCAGGAGATGAGGAGGAGGGGCTTCCCCCCTGCAAGGGGCATCTATTGCCCCACAGAGATGCCCCTTGCAGGCCCCAGGAGAGACCACGACCAGGTTTATCCTGAAGAACTGCAGCCTAAGGGGCAAAGACCATACTGGAGTGAAGAAAATTGTGAGGAGGCAGCAGTGGCAAAGGGGAGATGTTATGGACTGACTGCAGCCCCCCATTCCTCATTCCCCTGTGCTGCTTCAGGGAGGAAGTCAAGGAGTCAGGGATGAAGGAGTGGTGTTTTCTTTGTTTCTCATTATCAAGCCTATTTTAATTGTGAATAAATTAAATTCATTTTCTCCAGGTCAAGTCTATTTTGCCCATGATATGCTAATTTATCAATGATCTCCCTCCTTTTCTCGACCCATGAACTTTTCCATCTAATTTTCTCCACCTGTCCTATTGAGGAGGAGAGATGAGAGAGTGGCTGGGTGGGCATTTGGCAGACAGCTAAATTCAACCCACCACA
>VXBJ01005763.1:1501-22902 GCA_013400055.1 Nycticryphes semicollaris | reverse complement strand
CCAGATGTGTCTCTACCCTGGCTAGAAGCCTGTAGCCTCCCATGGTTCCCCTGTCCTGCTGACTAAGCCTTGTCCCCATGTTTTGTGAATCCCGTGGGCACCTTTCTCCAGAGATGTCCATGGGTGCAGAATGGCCTACCCATCTGTCACCTCCCAGCCGATTACTCCACAGACTGGAGATCCCAGCTTCCATGCCAACAGGGATGATTTTTGCCCAGCATGAGAGGGGAGGCTGCAGCTCAACCTGGGCTGATGCCTTCTCTCTGCATCTTTCTGCATAGTGCCAGGTGGAGGAGATCAAGGACAAGTTCCTCAGGGACAATGAACAGGCATCCCATGACAAGTGTGAGGCTGCTCTCGCAAACTTCTTCCAAGACTTGGAGAGAAAATTCTGCGATGGTGTTTACAATATGCCAGGGGGTTACGAGCTGTTCAAAGGAGACCAGCAGGCACTGGTGGAGAAATATGGGGAGGTGCCTGGCAAGGGGGTGATGGTAGGAAGAAGAACAGCTTCCCTTCAAGGGAAGAGGCTTCATGTCCCATTTCCTTCCCCCAGACAACATTTACCCCTGAGCTGCTGTTTCTGTCCTTTACTCCTCTTCTACCTGTTGTCCTACAGGCTGACGTTGTCCTGAAGGAGTTCCTCCAACGCCTAGGGACTCTGGGAAATAACATCTGCAACATAGACCTGGCCCTGGCAGAGAAGGACAAGGAGCTGAAAAGCAAGTTCTGTGCCTGTCAAAGACCAAGCTTGATGGCGAAGACCCTAGTACTCCTTGGGGACTTGTGGGCTCAGCTCCTGCCTTTGCTAAACCTCTGTTTCTCTGTCCCCAGATATGCAAGACCAGTATAAGAGAGCTGACCAGGAGTGGAAGGCCCAGTGGAAGACGGAGGCTGAAGAGAAGCAGAAGTTGCAGGACCAGTTACGTGCCTCTGAAAAGGAATTGCTTCAGCTGAGAAAGAAACTGGAGGATGACTCTAAGAAGCATGAGGAGCACCTGAAGACAAGCAAACGTAAAGCAAAGGTACCAAATGGGAGAGGGCAGGAGCCACGATGTGGGTAGCAGGCAGGAATGGCAAAGGGGTCCCACCTGGGTTCCTCCCACTGCTTCCTGTCTCTGTGCCCCACTCGCTGCATGCACCATGCCCTTGCAGACACCTTGACTGTCTTCACAGGAAGAGAGCAACAATTTTAAGCACAGCTTCCATGGTAACGGCCACTACTATAGACAGGACCAAGGACATGGCACAAATGCTGAGAACTTGATCTTCAGAATTCTACCGGCAGTGCTATTAACTGCAATGATGGTACTTCAGGTAATATTTCCTCATCGAAGATAGGTGTCCCCACCTAGAATTCTGCTAAACTTTGAAAGCCTTTCCTGCAAGATGCTTGCCACAAAGTATGGAAGTGACTGCCCCATTCCCTTGTACTGCATGATCCAGTGCTTTCACGTAGAACTCCTCCAGCAGAAGATCTTCTCCTCTTCCCTTCCAGAGCACCTGCTCTCTTGCTCCATCTGAAGGTGCAGGGAACATCTGGGGCACAGAAAGATCCACAGGCAGGTCTGAGAGTATTTTGCCCTGCTCAGGGCAAGTCATTAGGGGATTTAACTCACCTCTTCCAGAGATCCCCTCACCAGGGCCGGGGGAAACTTGCCCCTGAGAGCTCTAAGCCCACTGGCAGATGTCTGGGCTCACACTTAGTGCAGCTGTGGGTAGTAGCACCAAGGTGATGAGTCAAGCAGGAATCCAAGTGGTGAGCGCTCCCTGGTTCGCTTGGCATGAGTCCTGGGCAGAGTGACCCTGAGGAGTGAGCCCGTGACCCAGGGAGCAGTGGATGAACACCATCCTCAGCAATGGACCCACCCTGGTCCTGAGCAAGGCTCTTCTCACCTTGAAGCTTTGCGGAAGTTCTGGCCAATGGGTTGTCCTGCTCTCTGCTCACTCACCCCATCTCTGTGCTGCTCCCTCTTTGCTCTCTTCAGAGCAAGAAACCCCCAGGTGCCGCTCCCCGAGGGGTTGATGGGTGACACAGCAGGAGACGGCTGCGGAGGGTTCGTGGGAGGTGTGTGTCCCATTGCACAGGTGTTGGCTGGGACAGAGCAAATGTTCTCCTCAAATGCCAGCGTGGTTCTGTGTTTTGGAGCTGCTGATGACCACCCCTCCCGCCCCTGCCCCGTTTTAGCTGTCACAGAACAGAGCCCGCACAGCATCAAAACCTTTTCTCCTTCTCTGCCATGGGTAAGCAGGCTGGGGATGGGCAAGAAGCTGGGAGGGGACAGAGCCAGGACAAGTCAAAGCGCTATTCCAGACCCCGTGACCCTGTACTCAAGCAATAAAAGGTGGGGGAAAGAGGGAGGTGGGATGTTTGCAGTCACAAAGCCACCGTAACGCATGATGGAGCCCTGCTTTCCTGGAGATGGCTGAGCACCTGCCTTCCAATGGGGAGCAGTGAATGAATTCCTTATTTTGCTTCGCTTGCACAGGCAGCTTTTGCTTTGCTTATTAAACTGTCTTTATCTCAACGTCTGAGTTGTCTCGCTTTTACCCTCCCCGTTCTCTCCTCCATCCCCAAGTGGTGTGGGGCTTTGCTGCCCACCACGGGCATCTACAGATGTATTTCTACAAACAAGATTACAGCAAGAATTTACATTACTTTGCGAGTTAATTCACCTTCCCAGTTAAATTTTACCTGCAAGATTTGAATAGTGACTACACTCGCAGGCTACATTTTGCTCAGGCATCGCAATTTCCATCTTTTGCTCTAAGAGAAAATAGGTCTTCCCCTCCCATCTATCTTAGGTCATCTACAAATTCAAAAAGCTCTGTGTTTCTATATCAGGAAACTCATGTCTAAAGAAATACCTATGATTTGATAAAAAAGGGAAAACAAATCGTAATCCAGGGGGTAACCAGAAGGGTTGGCCTCTTTACCTTGGTACGTGATGGGAGGATGAGCTATGACAATGTTTCCCAGAGAGCTCGTGCTGTCTCCATCTTTGGAGATTCTTGGACTGAAAATGAATAAAATCTTCTGCAAGCTGGTGTAACCTGATGGCTGACTCTGCTGTGAGCAGACAATTGGGCTGGAGGCCTTCTGGGATCCCTTCAAGCCTGAAGGATTCTGTGTTTCNCTCCTCCAGCAGAAGATCTTCTCCTCTTCCCTTCCAGAGCACCTGCTCTCTTGCTCCATCTGAAGGTGCAGGGAACATCTGGGGCACAGAAAGATCCACAGGCAGGTCTGAGAGTATTTTGCCCTGCTCAGGGCAAGTCATTAGGGGATTTAACTCACCTCTTCCAGAGATCCCCTCACCAGGGCCGGGGGAAACTTGCCCCTGAGAGCTCTAAGCCCACTGGCAGATGTCTGGGCTCACACTTAGTGCAGCTGTGGGTAGTAGCACCAAGGTGATGAGTCAAGCAGGAATCCAAGTGGTGAGCGCTCCCTGGTTCGCTTGGCATGAGTCCTGGGCAGAGTGACCCTGAGGAGTGAGCCCGTGACCCAGGGAGCAGTGGATGAACACCATCCTCAGCAATGGACCCACCCTGGTCCTGAGCAAGGCTCTTCTCACCTTGAAGCTTTGCGGAAGTTCTGGCCAATGGGTTGTCCTGCTCTCTGCTCACTCACCCCATCTCTGTGCTGCTCCCTCTTTGCTCTCTTCAGAGCAAGAAACCCCCAGGTGCCGCTCCCCGAGGGGTTGATGGGTGACACAGCAGGAGACGGCTGCGGAGGGTTCGTGGGAGGTGTGTGTCCCATTGCACAGGTGTTGGCTGGGACAGAGCAAATGTTCTCCTCAAATGCCAGCGTGGTTCTGTGTTTTGGAGCTGCTGATGACCACCCCTCCCGCCCCTGCCCCGTTTTAGCTGTCACAGAACAGAGCCCGCACAGCATCAAAACCTTTTCTCCTTCTCTGCCATGGGTAAGCAGGCTGGGGATGGGCAAGAAGCTGGGAGGGGACAGAGCCAGGACAAGTCAAAGCGCTATTCCAGACCCCGTGACCCTGTACTCAAGCAATAAAAGGTGGGGGAAAGAGGGAGGTGGGATGTTTGCAGTCACAAAGCCACCGTAACGCATGATGGAGCCCTGCTTTCCTGGAGATGGCTGAGCACCTGCCTTCCAATGGGGAGCAGTGAATGAATTCCTTATTTTGCTTCGCTTGCACAGGCAGCTTTTGCTTTGCTTATTAAACTGTCTTTATCTCAACGTCTGAGTTGTCTCGCTTTTACCCTCCCCGTTCTCTCCTCCATCCCCAAGTGGTGTGGGGCTTTGCTGCCCACCACGGGCATCTACAGATGTATTTCTACAAACAAGATTACAGCAAGAATTTACATTACTTTGCGAGTTAATTCACCTTCCCAGTTAAATTTTACCTGCAAGATTTGAATAGTGACTACACTCGCAGGCTACATTTTGCTCAGGCATCGCAATTTCCATCTTTTGCTCTAAGAGAAAATAGGTCTTCCCCTCCCATCTATCTTAGGTCATCTACAAATTCAAAAAGCTCTGTGTTTCTATATCAGGAAACTCATGTCTAAAGAAATACCTATGATTTGATAAAAAAGGGAAAACAAATCGTAATCCAGGGGGTAACCAGAAGGGTTGGCCTCTTTACCTTGGTACGTGATGGGAGGATGAGCTATGACAATGTTTCCCAGAGAGCTCGTGCTGTCTCCATCTTTGGAGATTCTTGGACTGAAAATGAATAAAATCTTCTGCAAGCTGGTGTAACCTGATGGCTGACTCTGCTGTGAGCAGACAATTGGGCTGGAGGCCTTCTGGGATCCCTTCAAGCCTGAAGGATTCTGTGTTTCCATCAACTACAGGGATCTTCCCTTAATGAAGGAAAGCACTCAGTATCCCCGTGACCTTGGAAATAAGTCAGACCTAATACAGTCAGATCCACTGCAGCTTTGTGTCCCACTCTAGTCAGTCTTTCTCAGGTGAAGGGCTGCTTGGCAGATACCCCCAAACAGCCATGACCTTACCTTTGGCTTCACCTTGCATTTTCTTTTGCCCCTCCTGAGTTCTTCCCTTGGATCATCCTCATGCCCTGCATAACAGACAACTCCTTTTAAAGCTCTCCTCATTGCCTCTGGTTTTGCTCATTTTGTCCCCTCATTTGGTGTTTCTGGGATGGCCACCATGGTCATACCCACCTTGACTTGCAATTGAATTTTACCAGTATCTCCTCTTTTAATTTATCTATCCTGTCCTTTAAATTCCTTGTGCTGAAGCACCTTGTGAGAAACACCACAAGTCAGGCGGGCCATCTGCACACTTACACTAACAGATGGCACAATGGGGCTTCAGTCCAAGTGCACCTTGAGAAACTCTGGAATTTGGCCAACAGAAACCTCAGAAGTTTTCAGAGAGACGGGGCATTCTCTTAATCTTCTGACCTCCTACATTAGGGGGCAAAACAACTCTGTTACATCAAGGCAGGTTTGGACCTGAACTGGATGAGGAGCAACTTCGAGGAGAAGGGCCTGGGCATTAGGAAGGATGTCATACAGGACAGTGGTGCTAAACATGAGTATGGACATGTGCACTTTGGGCTGCCCTGAGAGGAGTGTGGCCACTCCAGGCAAGGGGAGATATCACCCCCCGGACTTAGCACTGGTGTGGCCACATCTGAGATAGTGTGTCCTCAAGTGGGGCTCACTGTTCTGGAGGAGCAGGGAGGAACTGGAGCAGGCCAAAAGGACTTCTGGTCTGCCAAGATGGGGTTAGGGGCCATTCGTGGAAAGGCCCAGAGGTTGGGACCTCATTGGCCTGGTGAAGTGGCAGCTCAGGGAAAAATAATAGTAGCTTGAAAAAGCTTGACAGTTACTTTGAGAGATGATTGCCTGGGTTTTGGTAGAGCGGAAGAGCATGACAAAGGAAAACCACTAGAAAGTGCACTTTTAGATGTCCAGATGGGCATGAGGAGTCAGAAACATCACTTGAAGGAAGGTGGTGCTTTGGTGCAACAGGTCACGGCAAGGGAGGCTAGGTTATGTGATGATTTTGCATTTGAAGGAACAGCCAGTGAGATGTCACTGTGAGTAAAAGCAGGGACACCCTGGGGTGAGAACAAGGTGGGGAAGTGTGTTGGATGTCTACAGCCTGCAGGGAAAGAGGCACAGGTGTGGGACAGTGTAGGCGACAGCCTCTGGTGGAGGTGGCCAAGGGCGCTGGCATGGTTGAAAGGCCCCAACAGAACTGAGGTCTCTGTCCCCTTGCCTATGGCTGATGTCTCTGCAACCAGGGCCTATGAGGAAACACATTGTTCTCGTGGCACTGAGGCTGTGTTGCCTCCTTGCACCCCCCTGGGGAGGCCGGGGGGTGTCATACTGTTGTCCTTCACTTGGCATCACACCCCATACATCCCATGAAGAGACCTGAGCTGTGTGTGATGGACAGGATCTCTCTTCTGAGGGTCTGGGGTCAGGGTTTCGCATTTGGCTTCATCAAACACACCAAGATCAGAGCTACTGGCACTTTGCCTTTGCCTGCCTCTCGTCACTGCCTTCAATCTTCTGCTCTAACGAGTCTGTGGGGAGGCTGTCTTGGTAATGGCCCTCCATGGGGTTCATTAATACTCCAAGAAACTTCAGAGTTTCCTTCTGACTCCTTGAGCAGTTTGTGCAGTCTCCCCTCAGCATTGCAGGTCCACAGACTCCTCACCAAAACCACCACGGGGCTCGTTACTGGGAAGAGAACCCTCATGGGCCTTGTTTCTTCCTGTATTTACTTCAGGTCTTCAAGATTTCTACAGCTAATTGGAGAGCTTTCAGGATGGTAGTTAAAGAGGAAGAGCCCAATGAGCACTTTTTAAAGGCTTTTTTAAATTAAAAATTTAATTAAAATTTAATTAAAACAAAAGCTACACATGATGCGATTCAATAAGGATTAAAACAGTTTCCTCTACTACATGCCAAGTCCAAGCTGCATCTAATGAGGTCCACCTTCTACAAGGGATATCCGTTTTAGATATTAATTGGTTTAGATATTAATTGTTTTAGAGATTAATTGTTTTAGAGAGGGAGATGGGAAAGGATAAATATAATCATAAGTGAGGAGTTACCTCAAGAGTTCATTAGACTTTTCAGAGAGGCAGCAAGTTTCTACGTCCCTGAAGCTCAACGCAGCAACCTGACAGTTTGGAGGTATTGAAATGATGAAAGAGCAAGGGGAGGGGGGAAATCTGGAGAGCCATTGGAAGGGCATATGTTGAAATAGTCTGCTGGAAAGATGTCCTTAGACATGGTTACTTGATCAGGAGAGGTGGGAACACCCGAAAGGTGAGGGAGAACAAACACACAGCGAATTCAACTGAGCAGCGGCCATGCAAGTAGAGAGGAAGAATCGCTTCTAGAGTTAATGCACAGCCTGGAAATTCCCCTTGTGGCACGTTGGGACAACACTGTCATTTTATTAGAAGTACACAATTGTTCTGACTGAATATGAGCTTATATTTCAAAAGAAATGTTCAAAAGAAATCATTACCTTTTCCAGGCTGACCTCAGTTGCCTCACCATAAACATCCAGTGCCTCTTTTGGAGGCCACAATGTACCTGAGGTGTTTTCCTAGGACTGACAGTTATTAGCAGAGGACCTGTGGGAGACCAGAGCCCCTCGGGAGCTGCAGGTGGAGGCTGGGTAGCAGGTCCTCACCATGAACACCCAGAGAGCCCTGAGCTGGTGGTGCTGCTCTGCAGAGCAAGCAGGCTGTGGTACCCAAAACCCATGGGGAGACAGCCCCAGGCACATCCCTTCTGAACATTCACCATCTCCAGGGGCAGGGGTCACCCACATGTGAAAGCTCAGCCCAGACCTTCCCCAACACATTTCCCCATGTCCTCCTGCCCTGAGCCCATGGAGAACCCAAGCATGGCTTTGAAGGGGCAACATTTTCAGCCTGTTCTTGACTTCAGCTTTGGAAGAAGGGTCCAGCCTCCAGACACTTGCACTGAGGACATCCCCTTTTATTACAGAGAAATGACACAGGAGACCAGCTGTAGCACCATGCCTGAGACATGAACAAATGCTTCAGGATGAGACAGATGGCGCTCATGTCTCTGGAGAAGGGGAGTGGGGACAGACATTCCTGACCAAACACGATGATCACTAACCAATTGCCCAAAGCAGAGGAGGTTCCTGAGATGAACTGGAAATCACATGAGAAGATAAACGGGCAGCTCATCGCTGCTGAAAGTGATCAAATCAGCTTCTTCAGTGTATCTTTGAGTTCCTGGTTCCTCATGCTATAGATGACGGGGCTCAAGGCTGGGGGCACCACTGAGTACAGAACCGCCATCACCAGACCCAGAGACTGGGAGGAGGTGGAGGAGGGGCTTCAGGTAGGTGAACATGCCAGTGCTAACAAACAGGGAGACTGCAGCCAGGTGAGGGAGGCAGGTGGAGAAGGCTTTGTGGCATCCCTGCTCAGAGGGGAACCTCAACCCTGAAGATCTGCACTTAGGACTTCACCTTGAAAACAAAACACCCAAAAACAAGAGAGACACTAACCACAAGGAGCCAGACTTCCCCAAGAGAGGAGTTGGAGCAGGAGAGCTTGAGGATCTTGGAATTTCACAGAAGAACTGGTTTATAGCATTGCCTTGGCAGAGTGGTAGTGAAAATGTATTGGCTGTGTGCAGCAGAGCATGGAGGAAACCACTGCCCCAGGCAGCTGCTGCCACATTAGCACAAGCTCTGGTGTCCAGGAGGGTCCCGTAGTGCAGGGGTTTGCAGATGACAACATAGTGGTCATAGGCCATGATGGTGAGAAGAGAAAACTCTGCTAACATCAAGAAGGCAAACAGAAACACTTGGACAACACATCCATAGTAGGAAATAACCATGGTGTCCCAGAGGGAATTGGCCACAGATTTGGGGACAGTGGAGGAGATGGAGCCCAGGCTGAGGAAGGAGAGGTTGAGGAGGAAGAAGTACACGGGGGTATGGAGGTGGTGGTCACAGGCTGTGGCGGTGATGATCGGTATGTTGGCCAGGAGGGCAGCCAGGTAGATGGCCAGGAAGAGCCAGAAGTGCAAGAGCTGCAGCTCCTGTGTGTCTGCAAATGCCAAGAGAAGGAACTTAGGGATGAAGCTGTTGTTGGACATCTGCTTCCTCTGGGCATGGAGCACTGTCCATGTAGGAAAACACAGTGACAAATAACAGAAGAAGAAGTCTCCGAGCAAAATCAAAATAATTTGTTATGGATACTCACGCTGCTACACTCACTCCCTTTTCTTTTTCCAGACCTTCCTTCTGCTCCATGGCTGGAGTTCTGGCTGAGTGTCCTGAAGAGCAGATCATCTCCTGGTTTGCTGCTCAGGAGTCAGTCCTGCTCTGCAGCAGCGGCTTCAGGGGAATGGTGGGGGCAGGTGCTAGACTTTGGATGAGGGAGAGGTAAATCACATGCGCTGATCTGAAAAGCCACCAGATACATCCAATAGTGGAAGGATCCACTGCAGACCACTAAATATCTAACCTCTTCTCAGGGTCTCTCAGATATCACAAATGTGCCACGTGGCAGATTTGCATTCTGGGAGGCAGCTTACATGCAGAGCTACACCATGGCTTTGCTGGGGCTCCGGCTGCAGAGAAGCTGGTTCATGCCTTGGACCTCACATCCATGAGGACAGAGGGTCTGCATTGGAGGGCTTTTCTGAATTCTCCCTCCCACAACATTTCTGGTTTTAGTTTCCTCTCATTCACTGATCGTATCCCTGCTGTCTGGAGATTTTCTTCCCAGAAGGGGTTTTCCTGTTCCATGCCTTTGCTCTGTCAGTGCTCACAGCCCCCATCTCTGCACACATCATTGCTCTGCAGAAACATGCCTGTTTGCAGGGCACTGGCTGGACACGTTTATGCTCTCAGGGAGAAAAGGGCAGGTCAGGTGAGGTGTTCAGGTGGTGCTGGTACTGCCCATAGGCAGAGGAGAGGATGAAGGCTCTTCAGGAGGCTAATTGGAGACCTACTGATCATTCACAGTTACAGTCCAGGACTCTTGGCGACTTGTTCAAACTAGAGAGCTCCTTTTCCATTTGTTCCTTTCTCCCTACACCTCAAAAGTAGGAAACAAAAACCCCACACCCTGAAAAGTTCTTCACGGTGATTTCTGCTTTGACCTTGCAGCAGGGAAGCCCTGCTCTGGAGCACATCCTCCTCCACTGCAATGGAGACTCTGTGGAAGTCCTCACTGCAGATCCCATACACTGTTGGGTGTGACAGCTTTGGGAGATTTCTCCAGGAACCACAGCTGCAATGCCCTGCACCCACAGACTTACTACATAGAGGGCTGTGCAGATATGTCCCACAGTGAGCTCTCAGCATCCTCCCACCCAACACTGGCTTTAACCTCTCTCTGTCCCTCCTCTCCCCTCGCTGCCTGCAGGGAGTGCCCTAGCCCTGCTGCGCCTGACAGAGGAGCTGCTCCTGGGCAGAGCTGTCTCTCTGCAGCGCTGCCCCGTGGCCAGGAGCTCCTTCCAACCTGGGAGCCCAGCCCAGCAGCAGAGGAGCAGCCCAAGGCAACACTTTCTCTGCCCCCTCTGGGCTCCCTCCAAGTGTCCCTGGGGCTCCAGCAGAACCTGCAGTGAAACAGGGTGAAGCAATCACTGATGGTCCTCAGCTGGGGAAAGACACTCATTTCCAGAAGTGTCATTTCTCTTAGCAGAGACAGAGTTGGGCATGAGAAGCTTTTTTGAAAGACATTTTTTAGAGTGTGAACAATCATTCAGTGGAACAACCTCCCCAGAGACAAGGTTGAGTCCCCGTCACTGGAGGTTTTCAGGATACTGCTGGACAGGGTGACAGATAATTTCACCTAGGGTTCCTTTCCCACAAAATGTTGGACCAAGATTTTGAAGGGCTCTTCCAGCCTGAGCAGCTCTATGAGTCTGGGATTCTCTCTGAAGTGATAGTGGATGCCCAATTTTATTGGCAACACAATCTGTTCCAGCTATTATGTTCATGGGAGCCTCCGGAATCATTCAGCTGACAACATGGAGCTATGTGCCCCAGGGGAAGCTCAGTCTCTCTCCTTAGATTCTCCATCAGCTCTATTTTCTAGAACTCCGCCGGAACAATGGAGAAGTACCCAAAGTCTGTAGGAAATCATATGTCAGTCCTATCTTCAAGAAGGGCAGGAAGGAGGACCCAGAGGTGTACAGACCAGTACAGCTGCTGATGACACCAAAATGGGAGGAGTGTCTGACCCACCATCCACAATTGTCCTGCCATCCAGAGAGACCTTGACAAGCTGGAGAAATGGGCTGACGGGAACCTCATGAAGTTCAGCAAGGAGAAATGCCAAGTCCTGCCCCTGGGGTAGAATAACCCCATGCACCAGTATATGATGGGGGGGTCTCCCTGCTGGAAAGCAGCTTGGCAGAGAAGGCCTGGGGTTCCTGGTAGGCACCAAGTTGAACATGAACCAGCAATGGGCCTATGTGGGAAAGAAGAAACTTGGTCCCCTGGGCTGCACTGGGCAAAGTGTTGCTGGCAGGTGGGTGGAGGTGATCCTTCTCCTTTATTCAGCACAGCTCAGGCCACACATGAGTCCATTTCTGGGCTTCTCAGTACAGGAGAGACTTGGACATACTGGAGAGACTCCAACAAAGGGCAATAAAGGACCCTTAAGATGATTAAGGGACTGGAGCGTCTCTCCTATGGAAAGAGGCTGAGAGAGCTGGGACTGTTTACCCTGGGGAAGAGAAGGCTCTCTCAGGTGTGGTGAGATGATCCTTCTCCTTTATTCAGCCACACCTGGTCAGGCAACACTTGGAGTACTGCACTTAGTTCTGGTCTCCTCTGTGCAAGCAAGAATTTGACAAGGAAGGTCCAAGGAGATGATGACGAGGCCGGATCATCTCTCTGATCAGCACTGCAACAGGCTGTCCAAGGGAGGTTGAGGAGTTGTGTGATGGATGCACAAGAGGAGATGCTAAAGATGGTAAAGGGATAAGAATAATTTGTTAGATCGGCACCTGCCAACTCACCAACTCACCCTCATTGAATTGTTCATAACCACCAACATGTTGTCACTCTTTCTGAGCTGCACCTCACACCCTGCACACACAGAGATGCCCCTGGGCAGAGCCCAGCCTCCAGGGGGTTTCTGCAGGGCAGAGCTGAGCACACAAGCAGGTGGGATGCGGTCTCTGAGAATGGACAGGGAGCAGATGTGGGACATAAAAGAAGCTTGAGACAGGGACAGCTCCAGCCATGCAATGTGGTACACAACACTGCCTCTAAAGGCCTCTGCTCTGAAGGGTCACTGCCTGGTACGTGGTGAGTAGAGGTGGGTAAGGAGAAGGCTTTATGTCATGCCTGTCTGTCTTTCTCATTTTGCTTCTTCTGGTGGCGGAGTTTGCGTCAGAGAAAATCATAGAACCCTGTTCAGCTCCTTCAAAACTGTTTTGAGACCATGGACACCCTGAAGCATGCTCACAGTGCAGAGCTAGAAGTTCTCGCTCTCTTGGTGCCTCACCAGGCCTGGGACGTGGCTGAAGAATCATAGAATGGTTTGGATTGGAAGGGGCCTTAAAGATCTTCTTGTTCAAACCCCCTTTGCCATGGGCAGGGACACCTCTCACCAGACCAGGTTGCTCAAAGCCCTGTCCAAGCTGTCTTTGAACACGTCCAGGGATGGAGCACACACATGTCCAGCTTCTCTGCGAGGGTCTCACCACCCTCGCAGGAGAGAATTTCTTCCTAATACCTCATCTAAATCTCCCCTCTTTCAGTTTCAAACCATTCTTCCTCGTCCTATCGCTTCCCTTCCTCATAAAGGGTCCCTCCCCATCTCCTTTGTAGGCCTCCTTCAGGTATTGGAAGGGGCTCGAAGGTCTCCCTGGAACCTTCTCTTCACCAGGCTGAACCCCTCCAACTCTCTCAGCCTGTCCTCACAGGAGAGGTGCTCCAGGCCTCTGAGCATCTTCATGTCCTCCTCTGGCCTGGCTCAAATGTGTCCATGTCCTTCTTGTGCTGAGGACTCCACATCTAGATACAGTGCCTCATGTGGGGTCTCCCCAGAGCAGAGCAGAGGGGCAGAATCCCCTCCCTCACCCTGCTGGCCACATTGCTTTTGATGCAGCCTAGGATGCAGTTGGCTTTCTGGGCTGTCAGCACACATTGTCAGCTCATGTTGAGCTCATCCAGCAACACTCCCAAATCCTTCTCCTTGGGGCTACTCTCAATCCATTCTCTGCCCAGCCTGTATATGTGCTTGGGATTGCGATGGCTCAGGTGCAGGACCTTGCACTTGGCCTGGTTGAACTTCATGACAGCATGGCTGTTCACCCAGTCATTGCAATGACTCTGGGATCCAAACAGGCACCATGGGTTGGAAGCGTAGCCCACGCACCACAACCCCCAGGTCTGCCAGCAGGCTTTCTGAAGCCAGAGCAGTTCCCAGGTGGCAGAAGGGGACTCACTGCTACTCACAGGGCTGTGAGTCTCTTGGGGGCTGTAGCCACTGGCACCACTTGCCAGGAGCCCCAAGACCAGCGTGGGTTTCCTGCACCACAGCTCACAGTGCCACCCCTCCTATGTGACCACTGTCTCTCAGAAGTGCTGCTGCATGTGAAGAAGAGTTGCTGGAGCTCTTCTCTGCTGACCTCCATGCCCCCCCAGCTCTGTCCTGGTGCCAGCTCACAACCACTACCACAATCCTTTTGCAGTTTATGTCTCTGCTTGGGGCTGGCCACCGTGCTGTGCCTGTGCGGCCCCATGGATCCCAGAGAGGCTGTGTTTGGAGAACAGGTTGTGACTGTCCTTGGTCTGAGTGAGGCTGATGATCTGGCTGGGGATCATGATGGAATGGACAGGACTAGAGACCCAAAGGACAAGAAACAGGAAGGGAAATTCCAAATGGAGTTAAAATATATATATACATAATATATAAATACATGTCAGTATATATATAATATAATAAGAATAAAATAATATTTAAAATATATAATCAAGACAATGAGTAAGCACAGGTTCAGGGGCTCAAGAATTTTCAAAACTCATCTGAAAAAAGCATTGAGCAACCAAATGTAACTCTAATTTCTCTATCATGGTGCCTGGAAGGCACTTCTTGCTGACAGAGGAAGATTTCAAAGAGTACTTCACAAAGAATGGTTTTTCATTTTTATGTGTGTGTTTTATTCCTTTTCAATTTAGAGAAGGGATGGCAGCGGCCTTCTCTTGATATTGATCCAGTGTGCCTCCTGAGGAGTCTGGGACTGGTAGAAGAAGCAGTCCGTTGAAGTCTGAGATGGTAGAGACAACCTTGTCCTTCCCTCCCTAACCCGCAATTTCTCTTGTCACATTTCCACCTGCCTCCTCTAGAGAACTGGCTATACACAGGGAAAGAAGGCTTTTTCTTATTTTTCAGTTGCAAAGTCCTGCTTTTCCTTCTTAGAAATGAGACCTGAATTTCTGAAATCAGGCCCAAGCCTCTCTCATGGGCTCAGCAGCTCCTGGGATGGAAGAAAATGGGTGTTTTCCACCCCAGCAGCCCCAATCCTGGAGGCCACCAATGGCCTGAGGAAATGGAGACCAGTCACTCTCTTTTTCACACCTTTTGTCCTCAGGATAACAGCCTCCCCCTCAACTGCCTCCCCATCCCTGATCCCTCCAACACAGCTGCCCTGGCCTGGAGGCACCTCACAAACCATTTCTGCTGCTCTCCAACCCCCTTCCCAGTGACAAGAAGGGCAAGAAGAGCCCAGCCTCCGGGCACTGAATAGAGGAGATCCCTTTTATTGAAGAGATGCTATTGTAAAGACCAGCTCTGACACAGCACTAGGCACATTTCCAGAAGGCCTCTGGGGCAGACAGACCAGGTTCTTGCCTTTGGAGAAGTGTGGCGATTCCAAAAACATGTATACAAAGATAGTGTTGAAGCAGAGAAGAAAAAAGACAAATCACCAAGACTGAGATAAACTCAGAATTTCCTGTGAAGAGAGAAGGGCAGCTTATTCCTGCTGCAACAGCAGACAGCGGATAAGTCTCTTTAGTGCCTCTTGGAGCTCCTGGTTCCTCATGCTGTAGATGAGGGGGTTCGCTGTGGGAGGCACCACTGCATACAGCACAGCCACCAGCAGATTCAGAGCCGGGGACGAGATGGAGGGGGGCTTCAGGTAGGCAAACATGGCAGAGCTGGCAAACAGGGAGACCACAGCCAGGTGAGGGAGGCAGGTGGAGAAGGCTTTGTGGCGCCCCTGTTCAGAGGGGATCCTCAGCACAGCCCTGAAGATCTGCACGTAGGACAAGACAAGGAACAGAAAACACCCACAAGCTACACTAAGACTAACCACAGTAAACCCAGCTTTCCTGATGTAGGAGTGTGAGCAGGAGAGCCTGAGGAGCTGGGGGATTTCACAGAAGAACTGCTCCACAACATTGTCTTGGCAGAATGGAATTGAAAACGTATTCCCAGCGTGCAGCGCTGCATTGAGGAAACCACTGCCCCAGGCAGCTGCTGCCATTTTAGCACAAGCTCTGGTGTCCATGAGAGTCCCATAGTGCAGGGGTTTGCAGATGGCAATGTAGCGGTCATAGGCCATGACAGTCAGAAGATAATATTCTGAAGAAACAAAGAAGAGAAACCAGAAGACCTGGGCAGCGCATGTATAGTAGGAAATAACCCTGGTGTCCCAGAGGGAATTGGCCATGGATTTGGGGACAGTGGAGGAGATGGAACCCAGGTCAAGGAGGGAGAGATTGAGGAGGAAGAAGTACATGGGGGTGTGGAGGTGGTAGTCACAGGCTACAGCACCAATGATGAGGACGTTTCCCAGGAGGGCAGCCAGATAGGTGGCCAGGAAGAGCCAGAAGTGCAAGAGCTGCAGCTCCCGTGTGTCTGCAAACGCCAGGAGGAGGAACTCGATGACGGAGCTGCAGTTGGACATCTTGGTCCCTCCAGGGATGGGTGACTGTCCAAGAAGGAAAAGACAAGCTCAAATATACTTGCTTGAACAAACCCCATTGCATCTGACAACTCTGCCTTCTGAGATCTCTGGGGGACCTTCCATCGGGTCTCTAACTTGAACTCCAGCTTGTGCTGACAAGGTGCACTGTGAGGCTCAGGGCCCTGCCCACCATGGGTTCAAAGGAGGCAGTCCTGCTCTGTAGCAGTGTTGACACAGAGATGGAAGAAAGCCATATGGTTTCTGTTCCCAGGGCAGGATTCTTAGTCTTGTTACCCAGCGGGTGTCTTCCATTTGACCACCAGGAGAGGTGAAACTAGGGCCATGACCAGCTGCTTCTTGGAAGAAAGAGGGCAGGATTCCTATCCTCCTCCTCTTTCTTCTTTGATTCCTATCCTCCTCCTCTTTCTTCTTTAAAAAATTTCAGCCTGTAACTCTCAGCCCTCTGCAGAGGGCTCTATCCCTGTCCTCACATCGATGCACCACACACACTGTTTCTCTAAGCACAGGACAGAGAAGAGTCTAAGGAATGTATGCAAATGCAGGCTCCCATGCACGCACTTTTCCAGGAGTGAAGGTTCAGTATTTTCACCTCCTGTTCTGCAGGGAATGAGGGGGAGCAGGTGAGTTTAGGCTCCCTAAATATAGACTCGTTCACTTTTCAGATGCCTGCATCTCGTATTCATTGCAAGGGTAGATATTCTCGGCTTCTCCTTAGATCTCAGGGCAAACACTGCCGTAAAAGCTCCCTGTAACCTACTCCAGACTCCAGAGAGCGGGTGTGCTCATTGGTCTTGGTCACATCTGCCCTGTTTGCACCTCTCTCACCTCAAGGATGACTGCACCCAGAGGTCACCCTGCAAAGGAATCTGAATTCTGCAAAGAACAGGAGGCTGTTCGGAGGGCAGGCTTCCAAAGGGCTGTCTCTTTCTCAGCCCTGCCAGGGAGAGAGCAGTGGGGTGAAAAGGCTCCTGACTCAGGTGTGCAAACCAGGGACCATCACCTACCAGAAGGACCTTCCAGGAGAGCTGTGCTGTTCTGGAGCAGTGCTCACATCCTGCCAGGATGCACTGGGGGGCAGTCAGGTGTCCTAAAGCTGGGGTCTCCTTACAAGAGAATGGGCTCATTTCCCAAGCACACTCACTGCATGGCCACAGTTCCAGACATTAGAAGCAGAGTTGGACATCTCACTGCCATAAAGGCACCTCCATGGAAAGAAGGGCCTGAATTGCAGAGGAGCCCCCCTGTCCTTTATCCTTAAGGATCCTGAAAACAGGGACAAGAGCAGCAGAGGGAGATAGAGGAAAAAGGATCATCATCGTGCTCACTCTACGAAAGGAGACGTGGGGAGAGAGAGAGAGAAACAGGTGGGCTTTCAGGAAAGCCTTCCCCTTACCTAGGTTTGTGTACCACCTTCCCAATGGTGACATCACCGGCCAGTTGGCCCTTTGTCGTGCAGCAGGAAAAGGACATGTTGTGGGAGAGATGGAGCTCTGTCCTGCTGGAGATCTGTCTGCAGAGGCAACTCATGCCTTAGACACCATGGCCTTGAGGGCAGAGGATTTTCGTGAGTGGGAGAGAAGACAAGTGGCCATGCTTCGAGACAGGCATCTGTACTGGAGATGCTGAAAGGGAATCTGGATCTGGATGCAGTCTCCCACATCAGGAGAGCAGAGCTGTTTCTCTGTCAGTGCTCACAGACCCCACCCCACCCTCTGGGTGTTCAGCTCTCCCCTCCATAAACCTCCAAGGGCTGGTCACTTTTCCAGAGTACTTCCAGTGTTTGCAGCCGCTAAGGAGGAGTTCAGAAGAGCCCTGATGAGAATGATGCTGACTGCCAAGGAGATGTTGGTGCTGCCTGTAGGCTGGAGGGGCAGGGGAGGGTGAAGGGACTTACTGAGGTTCCTCACACAGCCCTTGATCTTTCAGACTAATGTTTCAGGGTCACAAAATAACTTAGGTTGGAAGGGACCTTTCAGATCATTCAGTCCAACTATCAGTCTAACACTGGCAAAACCCACCATTAAACCATATCTCTCAGTGCCACATCTACGCGGCTTTTAAATACTTTCAGGGATGGTGATTCCACCACTTCCCCGGGCAGCCTGCTCCAATGTTTGATAACCTTTTTGGTGTATAAAATTTTCCTTTTTCCTTTTTCTTTAGGAGTATCACTCCCAAATCTCAACCCCCAATAGTGTTTCCATCTCCCTATTGCCATAGGAGGAATATATAAGAAAACCAACCCAAATCCAAACCAATTCAGAGTGAGGAAAGACCTTTCAGGTACCTGGTGACCTTATCTTCCCTATCTTGAAATGTCCATGTGGTGAGCTAGTGCTGTGAGCAACCTCATTCCATGTAACATCCTCCAGATGGAATAAAGACCCCGCCCTGCCAGGAGTTGCTCTTTCCATCAGAACTCTATCCCTTTCCAATCACCCCTGTGAAGCTGTGAGAGCCATCCTGACAGATCCCATGGCCATTAGACATGGCAGCTTCAGAAGATCTCTCTGGGAACATCAGCTGCACTGACCTGCAGCCAGAAACTTACTGTGTCAAGCACTGGGATAGTCTTCCCCGCTGTGAGCCCTCCCTCTGTTCTCCCATTCCAGGCTGTCTTTTCTTTCTCTCCCTGTTGCCCATCCCATCCTGTCACCCGTAGGCAGTGCCCTCAGTTCTGCTGCTCTTTGCAGAGGAGCTGCTCCTGGACTGAGCTGTCCCTCCACAGGGGCCATGAGTCCGTTGCCATGATCTCGCTCAGTCCCAGGAGCTTCTGCAGCCCAGGAGCACAAGTGCAGCTGAATGTGTGCCTTTCTCTGCCCCACAGTCTCCCTCAAGATGCTCCCTTGTCTCCAACACTGGCAAAGCAGCAGGGCCTCTCCTGGGGAATCTTCTTGGAAGGAGGCTGAAGTAAACACTTACATCATTTCTGTCCTCTGAGGGGAGAGCGGTGGAGTCCTACTGCGTGATGTGTTCTTTCAGAGCTGGGTTGACTAAGAGAGGTGAAAAGTGCTCCCTTCAAAAACCCCTATTCCTTCCCAAATATTAGGCAGTGAGGGGAGGAGTTTGTTTTCCCCATGTAGGGCCATGGTGCAAATGAGTTAATGCAGATGTCTAACTTTGTTTACAGGCTTGTGGGCTCTCAGGTGATTCATCTCCCTCCAGTTCATGCCACAAACCTGCAGGAGGTGGGATTTCCTGTCCCTCAGTTCAGGTGGGCAGAAGATGGGTGTCTGCATTGGAGTGCCTTGCCTAAGTTCTCTCTAAAATCAATGGAGACAGGTGAAGGGAATCAGTGGCTCACAAAAAACCCCAATTGGTGACATTTCAGGAGTTTGGTGGATTGACCCTGGCCAGCCACTAAGAACCCACTCATTCGTTCACTCACTCTCTTCCCCTCTTCCCCAGCAGGATGGGAAGGAAGTGAATGTCCAGTGGACAGGGTAGAAAGCAGCACGACCTAGTGAAAGATGTCCCTGGACAATGGCAGAGGTGGTGATCCTTAAAGGTCCCTTCCAACCCAAACCATTCTATGATCCTATGACACCATGAAGACACCATGGTACTGGAGGACCTACATCCAAGAGTGCTGAGAAGACAGGCCAGTGCCACCATCAGGCCATTCTGAATCATCCTGGAATGATTGTGGAGATGAAGGGAACCACCTGATCATTGGCAGAAAGCAAATGTTGGTTGCATCTTCAAGAGGGCCCAAAGGAAGAGCTGCAGATGGTGGGACTGTTTGACACACAAGAGCAAGGTTGTCATTCAGAGTTTCCTCAGTACTCTCGAAGGCATGGACCAAGAGGAGCAACTCTGAATAAAAGGTTCCAGAGATTCTGGAAGCCATTAGACAAAACACAAGTCATCAGTGAGGAAGGCCAGCATCATAATGGGCTGGATGAAGAGAATCGTAGCCAGGACATTAGGGATTTGTTGATTCTCCTCTACTCAGGACTCCCTCGAATAAATCTGGGTACTGCATCCAGATTTGCAATCCTCCATAAAAGCGAGAGACACCAGGAAAGTGGAGTGAGTTCAGCAGAGGGTCAGCAATATGTTGGAGGGCTGGAGCATTTGTCATTTGAGAAGGGGCTGAGGGAGCTGGGCTTATTCCACCTTCAGAAGGGGACGCTTCAGGGTCACCTCCCATCTTCATGATGGTGCACGGTGGAGGATGAGGGACAAATTCAAGCTTTTTCCCATCCTGCCTGGGGGACAGGATACTTCCTTCGCACCATTGTCTGCGTCAGGTGGGGGTGCAGATAGTCTGAGTAGAAGAAAGACTGTTTTGGAGCCAGTCTGTGTATGGACAACAGTGTCCATCTTGTGTTGGGTTGCTGATGCCAGGGTGTAGAGCTTTCCATGGGAGTGACTCTGTCTTGGGTGATCTCTTGCTTTGGGACATTTCATTCAGTGCTCAGCCCTGGCACATACTATCCCTGGAGGTCCCCCTGGGCTCTCCAGAAAACTGCAGGCTCCGGACACCCTGACAGTGAGACACAGGGAATCTCCTGTACCCATGCTGAAGCAAGGGATTCAGCTGAGTCAGTCATAGCATCTCATGGTGGGTTTGCAGTCCTGGGGCTAGAAGGGGACTCCGCTGCCTCCCATGCACACCACAAACCCACAGGAGGAGGGATTCCTCTTGCCTCAGTTCAGGTGCACACAAAATACCATTGTCTCTTCTCCCAGGGTAATTACTTACAGCTTTGTGACAAGGTCTTTCTTGAGCCTCTCCCAGGTCACAGCAAGGGAGGATCCATCAGTGCCCATCCACCAGCGATCCGAGAGCTCTGGTTTCTATTACCTGCTGCTTGAGACTTGGGAGGCCTGGTTGCTCTTCACAGCCATCTTGAAATTTCTATGGTACCCAGATGGGATCCACCCAAGGGTACTGAAGTAGCTGGTGAAGGTGCTCACCAAACCACTTTCCATCACCTACCAGCAGTCGTGGAGAGACAGGGAGGTGCCAGTTGACAGGACCGTGACATCCATCTACAGAAAAGGCTTGCAAAGGGAACTACAGGCCTCTCCTTCTGACCTTGGAGGACATGGCAATAGATCAGCTCACCTTACTCTGCCCTCTCATTTCAGAGGCAGAGCCTGAAGGCAACTTGACTCATACCACAGAGCAGGTCTGCCACGTTACGAGTGTGCTTCTGATGTCTGCCTGTTTCAGGGCCCTGCCGAGGCCTTTCATTGAGACAGCTTCACAAAGTTGATAGACAGATAGTTTATTGAAGTGGCAGACACAACAGGTTTGGAATTGCCATTGATAAATGTGCCAGCTTCAAAAGCACTAATAAATGATGAGAGTGCTAGCAAATTGAATGCTAACCCAGGTATTCTGCCCCAAGAGTTCAAGGCACAATGCTCTCCAGAAGGTCTCCCTGCTATGGTGGAAGAAGAGGAGCACAGGCCGACAACTGTCTCTTCTAGATCATTAGTCTCTTCTGTCCCTCAGATGCTTCCGAGAGATACTTTCC
>VXBJ01005762.1:422266-485852 GCA_013400055.1 Nycticryphes semicollaris | reverse complement strand
ACTGAAATCAAGATAGACCACATACACTGCTTTACCATCATCTATCCACCTGGTTATGTCTTCATAAAAGGCTATCAGGTTGGTTAAGCATCACTTCCCCTTGGTGAAGCCATGTTGACTGCCTCTTATGACGCTCTTATCCTTGATATGCCTGGAGACAGCACCAAGTATAAGTTGTTCCATTATCTTTCCAGGGATAGAGGTGAGTCTGACCGGTCTATAGTTGCTCAACTCCTCCTTGTTGCCCTTTTTGAAGACTGGGGTGACATTTGCTTCCCTCCAGTCCTCAGGCACCTCTCCCATTCCCCATGACTTGCCAAAGATGAGGGAGAGTGGCATAGCAATGACTTCTGCCAGCTCCCTCAGCACCCATGGGTGCATCCCATCAGGACCCATGGATTTATGGATGTCTAGCTTGCTTAACTGGTCCTTAACCCAATCCTCATCAACTGAGGTAAACTCCTCCTTTATCCTGACTTGCTCTGGGGCCTCAGGGGTATGGGGCTCCTCCAGACAGTCTCCAGCTGTATAGACAGAGACAAAGAAGGCATTCAGTAACTCTGCCTTCTCTGTATCTTCTGTCACCAGGGCACCCCCCCTCATTCATCAGTGGGCCTGCATTGCCTCTAGTGTTATTTTTGTCTGCAATGTATTTGAAGAAGCCCTTTCTGTTGTCCTTGACCCCTCATGCAAAGTTTAATTCTAAAGAGGCCTTAGCTTTCCTGGTTTCATCCCTACATCTTCTGACAATAGTCTTATATTCCTCCCAAGTGTCCAGCCCTCCTTCCATGCTCTGTGTATTGTCCTCTTTAACTTGAGTTTGCCCAGCAGTTCCCTGTTTAACCATGCAGGTCTCCTGGCTCCCTTTCTTGACTTTCTACCTGTTGGGATGCTCTGATCTTGAGCTTGGAAGAAGCAGTCCTTGAATGCTAACCAACTATCTTGGGGCCCTTTACCTTCAAGTACCTTGTCCCATGGAATTTCCCCTAGAAATTGTTTGAAAACGCCAAAGTTGGCCCTACTGAACTCCAGGGCTGCAACAATGAAGCCAAACTTCTCATTAAAGCCAGTATAGAAAGGGGTAAAAGACACCAATTGTGTATGTACGTTCAGGCTGAACATTAGGGAAAAGAAATCACCAGGAAGATGGATTGCAATGGGAAAAATTACACAGAAGGGTTGTGGAATCTTCATCCTTGCTACTTTCAAGACCCTGCGGGACAAAGCCTTGCACAATCTGGTCTCTTGTTGAAAATAGTCCTGCTTTACATGGCTAGTTGGACTATAAAGCATCTCAAAGGTCTCTTCAAAACATAATTTCTATGAGTCTTTCATTTTCATAGCACTATAATTATGAAATTATAATGTGTCAGGGGAGACGTGGAGGGGTTGTCGCCCTGTCGCCCTCTATGTCAATGACCAGCTGGAGTGCATGGGGCTTCACATGGAGATGGATAAGGAGCCAACAAAGAGCTTATGGGTCAGGGAGGGCAGGGACAGGTGACATTACAGTGGGGGTCTGCTACAGGCCACCTGACCAGGAAGAGGAAGCAGATGAGGCCCTCTATAGACAGATAGGAGGGGCCTCATGTTCTCAAGCCCTGGTCCTCATTGGAGACTTCAAACACCCTATTGGGGTGGTTGGAGGGACAAAACAGCAGGGAATAAGCAACCCAGAAGGTTTCTGGAATGTATTGATGATTGCTCCCTTCTCCAAGTGATAGAGTAGCCAACGAGGAGCGATGCCATCCTGGACCTTGTTCTTATCAACAAGGAGGGGTTGCTGGGCAATGCGAAATTCAAAAGCAGCCTTGGGTTCAGTGACCTGCGATGATGGATTTCAAGATCCTTAAGGTGTCAAGGAGGGCTCATACTAAGCTTGCTTCAGAAGAGCAGACTTTTGCCTCTTCAGGGATCTGTTTGGTAGAGTACAGTGAGACAAAGCCCTGGAGGGGTCTTAGAAAGCTAGCTGTGAGGATACCTTAGAGCCTCTTACAGTACCTAAAGGAGACTACAGGAGAGATGAGGAGGGATTCTTGATCAGCAGGTGAAGCCATAAAACAAGGTGTAATGGTTTTAAAGTGAAAGAGGGGAGATTTAGATGAGGTATTAGGAAGAAAATATTTCCTGGGAGGGTGGTGAGACACTGCAACAGGTTGTCCAGAGAAGCTGTGGCTGCCCCATCCCTGGACATGTTCAAGGCCAGGCTGGATGGGGCTTTGAGCAACCTGGTCTAGTGAGAGGTGTCCCTGCCTATGGCAGGGGAGTTGGAACTAGATGATTTTTAAGGTCCTTTTCAACACGAATCGTTCTATCATTCTATGGTAGTGTACTTTCCCTCTTAGTTCCTTACTAATGGAACTTTCTTAACCACATACTACCCTTGGACATTTGCAAGGCCAGGCCAATCTTCACGGAATTCTCAAAATAGAATAGGCAATGGCTGTTGTTTGGCTACATAAAGAAAGACAGACTTCTTTTCTCATCACATCTAATCCTTCTTGTCACAGACAACCATGTAATGACTATATCTGGCACATTTGCTGCCTTTATTAGTAAAGATGCTGTCTACACTGAATGTCTCACAGATACAGTATTGAGGTCTTCATGATCACTGAGAGGGGAGTGCTCTTCATAGCATTTAATACTCTATTCTAAAGACTCTGTGCTTCCTAACTCTGATGGATCTGCCTTCTGTATTCAACAGCAACAGAACCCTTGTGCTTAATATCATTTACTTGGAAACCATTTAAGTTCCGCGTTTTTCATCTGCGATTCAGTATTGCAATACCTCATTTTATAGGAAAATGTGGTGACTTAAGTAAATGACTTAGTGCCATGAAGTATGTCAATGTAAAAAGTTTAGCTTTATATAAATATAAGTGGTTTTATTTTACTGCTGGGACCAGATAGTCTATGATATGTACCACACAACAATCCAACAATTCCAGCTATTTATTTGAAGTAGAAATAAAGCATTAAATTTGAATTTTGCATGACACTTTTGCATGATTTTCTAGTTCCACATACAGTGAGAAAATAGAGAGACAAAAAAAGACAATTTTGCTAGTAACTAACCAACCAATCAGTATTGCCTGTCATAGGAATGCACTGTGTTTACCTACTTAGTTTAAGCTTAAAATAAAACAGAAAGGGAAGAATTTTTGAAAAATAAAGCAAAAATAATATGCAGTTCTTACCTGTCCCCCAGAACTGGGAAAATACATGAGAAAAAAATAATCTAACAACAGCATAGGTAAAGAATCTCAAGAGGGTGACTAATCACCTCGTTTGCTGTGCTTGTGTCCTTCAGGTATTTGCTACACATAGGTGATAAGTAACTAATACAGGACTAATAAAACCTGTGTTATTTAATCTGTAATGCAGTTCTCCTTTCCAGGGCATGTTTTCTTAGAAGATTGATTAGTCTATTTATTGTGCAAGCTTGGAAAACGCAAAATGATTAGACACAGCAATTTTTTTTAATCCCATTCCGTACATCAACTGTGGCATAGGCCTCTTGGTATTGCCTATACCACTATGAAAGGTAAAGTTCAGCCACAAGCATGGAAAAAAAATCTTGAAGGACAAATTGACTGCATTTATAATGAGAGCTGGGAAAAGAATAAAGCTTTCTACTTTCACAGTGACTCACTAAGTTTACAAAGAAAGTTCTACATGAGGAAAAAAGGTTGCTTAATGCATGGAATATTGCCAGGTGGATCAACTACAACTCCCATCAGGTCCCAGCCTGCTCAAACTGAAGAGAGTGACAAAACTCTGATTAACTTCATGGTGTTTCAGCATGAGCTCACACAGATCCAAAAAACTGCTGACACTGTACCTCAGAGAATACCGAGCAGTGGCTGTCATTGGGAATATGCAGGAAATGTGTAAACTGAGTATCTGAGACTGAAATTTCTCTGAAGAAGCAACTTAAAATACCGAGGACTACCTTCTTAAATTTTGCCCATTTTGAGATGCAGGAGTACATACGCTGACTCAATCCAGAGTAGTTTTCCCCTCACATCTAAGGATCATAGTGGGGCTTGACTCTCAATATCTGTTTTAAAAAATAGGAATCCTGCTAAGCTGTATCTGGAATAATAAGACAAACAAATGCATTCCTACCTGGAAACCGGATTCAAATTCCCCTCACTTGCTTTGGAAATCCTTCCAACACTAGTGATTTAAGACTTTATTCAGCAGTTGGTAAACATAGAGATAACTGAAGTTCTTTTCTTCTCCTTAAATTTACTCTTTGGGCTGACTGGAAAATGAATGCTTAAAGTTTCCATAAGAACAATCTGCTTTCTAAACCTGCCATTCCTCTTAAGACAGGCCTTTCACCTTTTAACTCGTAAACTTCTTGCAACAGCATTAGCAATACCTATGCAAGGAAAGTTGAGAAGCAAACCATCAGGTGATACTTTCAAATTCAACTACTGAATTAATGGAATGTAATTTACTTCCGTCTGGGAAAATATACTACTTGCATTTTCACTGATACGTGTTCTTCCTGAAACGTAAGTATGAAGTAAACAAGAAATTAATTCTTTTCTCATTCCTGGGAGACAGAGTTACAGGAGTTGTGACCTGTACTGTGCCTTAAAAATTATGTCCACTAAGCATCCATTCCAAGCAGCAGAAATACTATGGCTGGGTGAGAGAAAGAGAAAGGACATAATGAAGGAGAAATACTGGGCTTCTGTACAATATCCAGCTTTCCAGAGGACTTCTAGGGTGTATACCAGAAGTGAAAGGGTACAGTGGACTCCTTCTTTCATACATCTCTCAATGAAAGAGAGCTGAAAGGTGTCAGTACTGGATCTATTCTGCTCTGTCATGTCTCAGCACAGAGGGATGGATTTTTCTCATTGTCTTTCATTTGTATTCCTACTATCAAGTGTAGCAAAGTGGTCTAGGTCCTGGAGTATTAATTTTGTACTTAAAGCATGAAGATGTCTTACAGTAGACAATAGCATACTCTGGTACTCTCTGTGCCTCTTTCCAGCTCCATTCAGTTAAATAGGCCTTGCAGATTAAGATATTCCCATAAAGATACTGAGCGAGAAAGAGGAGGAAGTGCCATTACATGAATGAGTCTGATCACACCAGAGGTTTTGGAGAGGGAGACCAATGCCTTAAGTGAGCTGACAAAGCACACAAAAGGAACTTTAATAATTTGTGATGAGTCAAGGCTGGGACTTGATCCCAGTGAACAGTGGCGAAGAGAGAAGTACTAAAGTCTTGTGTCCTGTCCCTATTAATTTAGATAACACCAGAACAGAAATGTCTTGGCATTGTAACGCATACCTTGCTCAGAAGACCCAAGCATTTGACATCCACTTCTGGGAGCCTTTTAGAGGGCAGGAGCACTGGCTACTAGTTAGTGCACAAGTAGAATAAGGAGCTCTATGCTTGATTTCAGCTCTACCACTCCCTTTTACATTCTTTGACCTTGGACAAATCATTTTCACGTTCTCTATTGATATTTACCTTTCTGCAGGTACAGTGAGAACCTTGTAAGAATACAACTGCAGTTAAGTGTAGAACATTCTTTTTCTTCGTGAAAAAAATTTAAAACTTCCTTTCAGATAGGGATAATAAAGACAATTCCTGACAGTAATCAAAGCAAAATCTCTTGAAAAGAAGTCTTGCTTGATGATTCAAGAGATTAAAGCACTTTTATTACAGGAAAAAATGAACTTAAAAGACAAAACTACTGACAAATAAACCCAAAAAGCCTCAGTCCATGGCTTCCTCTTCTTGAGCTCTAGAAAATAAAATATTCTGAACACTCCTTTTATCAGGGCCTCTTAAATGGAATAATTTAAGGGAAAAACAAACAGCAATTGTATGATTGCAAAGAGAAATTAGCATTTTGCTCAAAAGGAATGGCAATTAGCAATGATGACATTGTGATTTATACTAATTGAGATTAAGTCAGACAAAATGGCAACATTAGTAATCATTTGAAGTACTGTATTACTCATTATACTGTGCTTTGTAAACATCTCTCTTGAAATTAAAAAGTGATTAGTAGCATTTTAGTCATTTAATTCACTATAATTAGTATTTTAGGGAAACTACAGCCCTGCTGTTGAAAGCCTTTAAGGTTTTGAATTAAGGGAATGCATTTTTTTTTAAGTCGGCTTTTAGTGGTGGCTCATTTCCTGAGGCAAATGGTATTATTGGGAGTAATAGGAAGGTGTTCACTGGAGATGACTTGGAATGGTCATACACATACACATCCATCTTTATGGAGTGATGTGAGGTGACTGGCTTAGAGAAATACTAACGGGATTACAGGGCCAGTTCTAGATCTCAATTCAAAGTCAGTTTGGACCGTAATAAGCAAAATTGTTACTTCCAAGGGGAACTAAGTATGTCCAGTGTGAAACGGGCAGAATGTGGGTCATGAAATTGTCCTTCTTCGATAAAGAAGACACACAAGTCATATACCCACCAAGTGCTTTAAATAAAAGCATTCATCTCCAAGGGCAAGGCGTGCCTGCAGAACTAGCCTTCTCAATGACAAAAAGATACACTGGGAGAGTATGCAACATATTTGACACCCACTACTGTAGGTAATCAACTGGTTCAAGAAAGATTCAAAGCTCATACCCTAATGTTTCCCATTAACTTTCAGAGAACTTCTCATTGTTTGTGCTTAATGCTGGTGCAATAACATGTTATGAAAACAAAGAAATGTCCCTAGTTTATTTCTGATTTATCCATGCTATCCAACTGCTCAAATAGGGTATCTGAAACAATTCTAACCTTCCGACAAAATCTATGTCACTGTCTCTACAGCATTTTGATTATACACATTCATAACTGAAGTTTCTTTGTATTCACACTACTGAGCTGCAAGCTGAGAAAGAGTCCTGAGGGAAAATTTTAGGAACATTACAGGACAAAAGTCAGTACTACTCATTAATTTATCCTTCTTTTTTTTTTAAGAATACTTCTCATTTGCCATTGACACATAACGTATCAGGGAAGATCTAGGAAAGTTCCTTGGTTCACTAATATCACCTCAATGGCAAATGAGGTCACAGTATTTTACATATAGATATGTGGGTTGAAGCCGCCAAAATAAACTTATGTGCATTAGCTGGCACCAGAGCTGAAGCATCGGGCACCAACTGCTTCAGTCTCTTACTGGATGATAGCTCCATCCCCCTGCCTGCTAGGAGTCATTTTGTGGCATCACAGTCTGATGGCTGGTTGGTTTCCTCAAAGATGTCTATGATCAGTACATATTCAGTCACTTCAGTTAACAAGTTAGTCGCATTTTGGGAAGAACAGATTTAGAGAGGATTCATAAAAGTGTAGTTTATACCAGAATTTCTTCCCACTGCAGGTTTCCAACAGTTCCCTAAAGCCACATCCTTATTGCCTATGCTGGCTTTATGTTTCTCCCTTCCGTTGTCTTATATCAACCTTGAGAATATAATGGTCTCTTAGCCATAACAATTTGGATGACAGGGCTGGTCAGAGTTAGAGAATTATGTTTCATGAAAAAATCTCGGAAATTTGCCATCTGTTTAATTCTAACGCACAAACCCAACCTTGTCTGTATACAAAAGAAAGTGTGAAAACACAGAAAGACTAACCTACTAACAGTCCAGTGGCTGCAGTATTACAGGAACGCTGTCTAAGGAATTCAGAGCACGACCTTGAAACCCAAGAGCTGCAAGTCCAACTCAGGACTTTTGGTTTAAGGAGACAAATGCTTTATTTTTCTCAGTCTCTCCTGTTGGGGCTCTTTCAGTGGTGCTAAATAATTTAGCACTTACTGGGGCAAGAAATTGATTCATTGCTCTGAGTCATAGGGATGGGAGCAGAGAAGAGTCCGGGATTTTCAAACTGGGACTTTAACAGTTTTCACTGTTGTGACTGAACTGCTGAACAGCAAAGCTGTTGTTTAACAAAGCTGACCTTTCTGTCCCACTAAAAGTTGTGTAAGAAGCTCTAGATCAGTAACTTTTTTTTCCAGCAAAAGAAATAAACATAGCACCTCTGTCAAAACAGCAACCAGCTGTACTGAAACCATACCGTGACTTCATTAAATTATGTCAGGAAAAGAAAAACTAGATGTAGGATTGTGGAAAGACAAAGAAGCAGAAAATCTAGTTCTGCTTGTCCCCACAGGAGTGTTAAAGATGGCTCCAAAATGAAGATTCAGACCCACTATATTAATTATAAAATAATCACTAAAATGGAACTACAGGAATTATATTTTCTGGTTTTAATTTCTAAAATGAAAATAATGCTTGAAACACTGGTGTAATGTACACATGCCACATTTCTACATATGTATACTTAGTGAAGCCTTGTAATATATGTACACTTAGTGAAGCATTATAATTTCTTTAAAATATACCTCAAAAACATCATGGTAGGTATCTCTGAGATAAGTAAAATACAAATTGCAAAAACCAAATTTTAATTTTTTTCACAGATGGTTTGCAGAAAAGGAATGGCAGAACAACATAAGACTAGAGAGGGGGGAAAGTGCCTGTCAAGTTTGAGGACTTCTATTTCGACTTGACTTCTATGTCTAGAAACAGGATTCTAGCATCAGATTCTATAATACTTGGACCTGTGCAACTGAAGTAGTGCAAGCAAAGAAAATAATTTATTCTAAGAATCCATATTCCTTCTCTCTTTACCAATTGGATTGTTGTCATATTCTTTACTCTTCATTTTCAAAAAGTCATCTGCAAGGGTTACTATGACTGATCTACTTTACCCTTTTATAGGGCTTTAGTTGATTCTCTTTGATCAGATCTCAATGGCTTTGTTCTGTCTCTCAAATGCCATTCCTCCTTTATGCAATCTTTAGCCAATTTTCCTTCTCAGCTGTTTGTTCAGTGTATTTTTAGCTATGGGACATAGTGGAAGGAAGAGGGTCTAAGCTGAGGGATCCCTAGTGCTATCGTCACAACCTTGTGCTATTCTTATTTGAGATGTGATTCCTTTTTACATTGTTATTGTCCCTTTACTATTTATTCACGTGTTTGGGGTTATTTTTTTGTCTACGTAACCCTGCAGTTTGGCTCCTTGATCTAAAATCTGCTCACAGATGTCTCATCAATTTAAAATGTCACTTTTGCAGAATCAGACTCCTAATAAATAGTTCATCAGAAATTTTACAGTGAGCTATAATGCAAAAAAGGAAAGTGGTGAAGGAAACAGTACTGCGATGCCTATTTTCATGCCTGAATTAATTCTGATGGTTATAGAAGCCAAATGTTAAAACGACAGGTTATTCTGCCATCCTCTCAAATTATTTTGGTTATTGTGGCTTTAAACCATGAGAAAAATGTCCCCCTGCTGAGGGACTCTTAGATTTACATCAGATGCCTATCTGATTTTGCAGCAGTCGCGGAAGTGGGATTAGATATTGACCTAGAGCATTTTGTACATAGCTGCAGGATTTTATAGAAAGCCAAGATTGGATAGCAGCTCAGGTTACTGAAAGTGAGCCTATTTAAACAGTTTTCTAAAACAGTTCAGTGTCAGAGGCTCCTTCTGTTGCTGCATTCTTCTGTGTTTGAGTTTGTGCTTGTTACCTCTTGTCTTCTCACTGGGCACCACTGAACAAAGACTGGCCCCATCTTCTTGACACCTACCCTTTAAGTATTTATAGGTGTTGATCAGATTCCCCCTCAGTCTTCTCTTCTCCAGACTAAACAGACCCTAGTCCCTTAGTCTTTCCTCATCAAAGAGATGTTCCAGGCCCCTAATCAACTTTGCAGCCTTCTGCTGTACCCTCTCCAGCAGTTCCCTCTCCTTGATCTGGGGAGTCCAGAACTGGACACAGTACTCCAGATGGGGCTTCATCACAGCAGAATGGAGGGGCAGGATAACCTCCCTCAACCTGCTGGCCACACTCTTCTTGATGCACCCCAGGATGCCATTGGCCTTCTTGGCCACAAGGGCAAATTGCTGTTTTATGGTCATCCTGTTGCCCCCCAGGACTCCCAGGTCTTTTTCCACAGAGCTGCTCTCTAGCAGGTCAGCCCCCAACCTGTCCTGGTGCAGGGCATTATTTGTCCTCAGGTGTAGCACCCTACACTTGCCCTTGTTGAATTTCATCAAGTTCCTCTCCACATAACTCTCCAGCCTGTCCAGGTCTCGCTGCATGGCAGCATAATCTTAATAATAAATTAAAAATTATTTAAAAATATAATAAAAATAAACAATCACAGCACACAGTTGTAACCAGCTTGGAAAGAAGATTCACTCAGTAATTGTTGAAATTTGTCTCTCTGTTAATGTGTGTCTTATCCATCTGTGAAAATATGCCTGTCTTTAGCTGCAGGGCTTTGTATAGAAACATAATGCCAGGAAGACAAAGGCTTTATGATCCAACAGGGTCATTCATCAGGATAAAGTATTTGGTAGTTAGCATATTGATAGCGCATTGGAATTAATGAAGGTTGACCTGTAACTTTAATTGACACCATTTGTTTCTGTAATCAGCAGTGATTCTACTGTCCAGATTCCTTTACTACTTCCTCATGCTCCTCTGAAACACTTCCTTTGTGCTGCACAGGTGGTTTCTTTTCTCCTTTTTCCTATTCTGCTAAAGACAATAATAAGAAAGGCAGTAATATAGACAATAATAAAGACAAGAAGGCAACTTCCTATCTAAATAATGAATATAAAGGAGCTCACTCAGGGCTTTAACGGTTTTTAAAATAATCTGTCTGTTTCCTTCACAAAAGCAACAGTCTGGTAATTGTCATTATGTCAATTAACCAAGGGTTCAACTTTCCTCTGGTGCTTGTGGGTAAAAGTGCCAGACCCATTTAGCAGCTGCCAAATATGCACAAACTCACAGAGAACAAATAAATACACAGGTCAGGGATTCTGCAGTACTGGGAATTCACCTGAGAAGCTTCAGATCAATGGCATAATATGCTGGTGGGGAGATTGTGTTAATTTTAAAAAGGAAATTAACAGCTGACATGTAATGATAGTTTTGTGTGGGATGCTAATATCCCTCTTATTTTCCACTCCTTTTATGCCTAGTTCCTCTTCCTTAAGGAAAGTTCTTTATTGTACATCTGCCTTCCTTTATGTAAGAAGAGCTGGATACCATCCCTAAGTCAGGAATATTTCTAGGTCAGCTTTGCTTTACTTCTGCCAGGGAAAAAATTGTGCCATCTGTACTCCAGTCGGTGCACTAATCTCTTTTGGTTTGAAGCCAACAGGGCTCCCCAGGCAAGACCTATTAGAAAGAGACTGGGCGGTACAGTTTCCATGTTACTTTACAACAGATACTGCCCAAAAAAGGCCAACCCTATCTCGAAAAAGAACTCTAAATATGACTTGAGAAGGATATATGTATGACAGAATTTCAGCCTCTAAGCAAAAATAAGTGAGTGGGCTGAATTTGAAAAATAGTCCATGTGAATTCCTAAATTGTTATGCTATGTTTGTAGTTATTTTTTTTAGGACAACTAATTCTATGAGACTTCCATTATTCTAAAATTTTATTTTGGTTACCTGTAAAATTTATTGCTAGTCTACTGAACGCTGTGCAATTACTTTGCAATTACAGTGAAGTTAAAATTGTAAACCAGACAATTAACCTTATGACTACAAGAGTGTGTAGTCAGTACAAGAAGCAAAACATGTTAGTTCAGAATAATGACACTGCCATGTACTGAGTATGAAACTCATGGGCTAATGATGAACAACTCACTTCTGTAATTAACCTCCCTGTTACATGAATTATCTGCAATTATTGATATAAAAAAGTATTAATTTTATAATTACAAGGCAGTTGAAGAAAAAAGAAAAAGACAATCTCATAAATTCAAGATTCATTGACAAACTTAGAACCTGCTTTACCTAGAAAAACCAATTAATCTTATAGGCAACAGAAAGATAATCCCTTCTTGTGAGCACACTGTTTAGAAGATTAGGGCTCTGTGTTTCAGAGAAGACAGATAGGTGGATGCAATGTGTACCATTTGCATAATAAGACCAACACCCCAGATCACAATGTGCTAACTGTTGGTTCTGTGTGCACAGCAGAACTGTGCTTTGATTTCTGAAGGATGGGTAACTTAGTCAAAGCTCTGCCTTGGCTTAACTTCCTGGCATGGAGACATCTCAGAGAAATGGTGAACGTTTTCCTCTTCCTTTCACAGAAAATTTAAAGCAGAAAGGATATGTCTGGAAATTCCAGATGGATAGTAGTACTGAAAAAGTCAGTTATTGACCCCTAGCTAAATTATATGTTTCAGGAGGGAAAAATATTACTAATCCTCTGTTAAAACCTTCTATTATTGCACAAAAGCAATACAGAAAAGTTGAAAGGATTTCTCCTATGGCAGAGAAGTCAGATCTTGGAGCTCAATTGGATATGAGCCCTCTTGCAATGTGCATGGGTTAATGTTGTATATTGGAAGTAACAATACAAAGGTGTCAAGAGGATACTCAGGAAGTCTGGCCTACCCATTGCAGAGTAATGTTCTGTTATGATTGGTAAACTCTATAGAGTTTTTTTTGTTTAAAAAAATCTCCCTCCACTGTTTCAATAGAACTACTGATACTAGTACAGCCCAACTGCAACTGCGGGCATTGTTCCCCTGTTCCCAAATCAAAATCTTCTCATAGATTAGAAAGTTGGGTTTGCTTTGCTTACCATAATTAGAGAGTTAAACTACAAACAAGTAATTATATCTTGTCTCACTGAATTCCCTCTACAGTTTTAATTTCTCACTTTCCAGTTTGAAGAATTCAGGGCATTACTTTGTGTTGTGGGCAGAACCAGGAACAGAAGCCCCCTCTCTTGAGTTCAAGGGCAATGTTTTGTTTATCAGTGTTCATTATAAAGATATAATACAAAATACTCAGTTCAAAAGCAGTAGTGAGTATATACATCTTTGACAAAAAAAAAAAAAAAAAAGCCAAATCCTGAATCTTCCTTTTCTTGCCCATAGACAATGATGGTAGAAATATTCAAAGATAGTCACTCATTTTACATTAAGTACTTGATGCTTTTGACAGTGAAATTTCTTTGAAAGATTTCTAATCCCTTATTAATCTAGAAACCCGAAAGAAGAATGCTTAATGTGGTCTCTTTCTAATCACAGTCAAGATCAGAGCAGGAAGAAGCTCTCCTGCTTTTCACAGACGGGAAACTGCTCAATCTTAAAATTAATTTAAACTTTTTCTACTAACCCGTATCAGTCACAAAACAGATCACTGAAAACAACATTTAACAAGGATATTTAGTTTCTCTGTGTTATGGACTTGTTATGGTCTTGTTAAAATACATATGTAAAGAAAAGTATCATATTACACAATAATTTAATAACTGGTAATGACAGAAAGCCCATGAGGGTTAAATAGTTAGGAGGATATGCAGGATTAAGCACAGATGCAATTAAAAAAAATGGTAAATTTGAAAATATAACCAAAGGTGTCATGAAGTCTACATAGTCCCCTGGAGATAAAAGTTAATGGGAAGAAGTGTAGGAAATTGGTCCTGGTAATTATGAAAGAAAAGGCAAAAGGGAAAGGCAGACCACAATCTATCAAACTACATAGGTGATTAAAATAATATTGTGGGTACTATGTCAGAGGAAGCACAATCCCAAAAACACACTGGTAAGAAGCAGAAAGAACTTACTGCATTGGAAGCCAAAGATTTAGGAGAATAAATGCAAAGAAGAAACATTGCCAGGAGGGATTCTGTGGAACAAACAATTTCAGTTGAATGCAACTCAGAAACTATATATAAAAGCAGCTACAGGAAACTCAAAGATTACTGTAGTAGTATTACAAATTATATAACTTGGTTTTGAATTTACTAGAATTGTGATTTTAGTAAAAATAAGTGCTGCTTCCTGGAAAAGCTGAAGAGAGTGGGAAATAATTAAGCTAATCTTCAGAAGTAAAAAAATGTAGATAAGAAGTACTTTGTAATTTTACTTATTCTGGGACACTTAGAGGAAAGTACACAGGTTGATTTACAATCATTGAAGTTCTTTAATGAATGACTTAAAAGGTGTTTGAAAACTGATAGGCCAAAAAATACAGGTCCTCGGCAAAAGCCTAAAGTATTTTAGCTTTTGCAAGGTCCGTGTGTAGAAGGATTAAGGCAAGAAGACTTTTCAACAATACACCTTTATTCTAGATAAGAACTGCTTCACTTTATGAAACTTTCTTAGCAATGAAGTATTTTTATCATTACCTTGAAAAGAAGACATTAGCCCTTTGCACAAGTTGAAATGAACTCAAGTCTTCTTGGGTCTGCAACCAAAAAACATGTCTAAATAAAGTTAAGTGAGAGTCTCTTCCATAGAAAGCTAAAGACCATGCATGGAAACTTCAGAAAAGAAGAAGACACTCAAAGGCATGTGGTTAATTGTGACACTGAAGTATGGGGATGCTGGGAAAAGACATAAACAAGTAAGAACAGAAGATAAGAGTTTGGGGGAAAATGGATGGTTGGGATTGGAGGTAGGATATTACAGGAAGATTTATGACGCAGCAGAGATGGCCTGGAGAAGAGGATGTATCTGAGAAACAACTGAAGAAGAAGTTCTTGAAGTAGCAGTTTGTTAGAGCAGCAATTGAGCCACTTCAAAGTTAGAATAAGAAAGAAGATAAAAGGTAAAGGACAAAAAAGTCCCAAGTATTAGATTCCACCAGCTTGGCATAGGCAAGAAGCTGTCTCCCCCTGTGAGCATGCAGTCTCTTTTCCCAGTTGACTGTCACAGAACCATTTCAGCGTCAAAGGGAATGTCTCTTTTCAAACTTATCATTCCCTTGGACCTCAGCAGCCAGGAGGCAATACAAAATTTCTTACATTGCCGTCTTGTAAAGCCACAACATTTCACAGATTCTGATTTGCTTTATTTAATTTTCATAGCAAGCCCTACAGTAAACAGTGCATCATCTGTTCGAGAATGTCCCGGACTTCTTGCTTGTTTTCATGTGTTATATTGATTAAAAGAGCTGGGGCAGCCTCCCAGCACAGCCCCTTCAGTCAACTGCTCAACCTAATAATGACTTGAAATATATGAATTACTGGCCAAGAAAATACATGCCATGGGTGGCAGATTAAGATAAATTGTATTTAATAATTAAAAAAATATTTTCTCTCCCTTTTTCACTGCCTTTTCTAGTCTGTTTTAAGCCATTGTGCTATGCAGCTCATGATTATCTGATTAACCAGCACAAGCAAATTTGCTGCTTGCCTTTTATATCTTTTAATTCTCAGAGCAAATATAAGTGTTTCTGAAGTAAAAAAAAAAATCATTGGCCTTATTCTTCAAAATAAACTCGGGGTTGTGGATGCTTAGTTGCCTCTTCTCTTTTTCCAGGGATAAAAAAGACAACCTGGGACAGTCTTCTGATAGACAAGTCCTCAGAAGACCAGCAGGAGACAGAGGAAAGTGAGTTAAGTCATTTCCACATCTTTGTTAGAGCACTATGATAAAAAGCTGCAGATATGGAAAAGAAGCTGTTCAAAGAGCCGATGGGAAGACTATCAAACAGAAATAAGTAAATCATAGAAAAGAATACTCACACCTTTCATAAACAAACTTTTAAATAAGATATAACAACTGGAAAACACTAATCTTGTAAATTTCTACTGAACAGTGAATAATTTTCTCAAGTCTAAGATTTAGTTTCTTGGAAGCTCTTTTTTTCCAGCCACCTGGAAGGGACTACCTTACCCCTCTCCCTGGAGTCCCACTTCTCATTCAGTTTTGCCGTGTGAATGCCATTCCTGAGGCCAGATTTGATACATGTTTCATACCGAGAGGCAATAGAAGTAAGACTCCAGGGAGCAAATGTCACCAAAAATGCTTGTGTTGGAATAGTTTGCTTATTGTGAAGTACATTTTCATCTTTAAAATGAAGTTTTGCTAAATGCATTGAAATGTAGTACAAATTTGTGTTGGATAGCAAAACAACTTTTAAAATCAGAGACATTTTAAGAAACCTACAATATTTTTGTAAGTAGCACTGAGTATTCTAGAAGCTCTTATAAATTAATAAAAATGAAATAGATGTTTCATTTTCTTACACAAATGAGAATTATATAACCATATGTTTTAAATCCTTCTCCAGAGACATAGGGAGAAACTAGGAGTGAACTAAATGTCATTGAAGTCCCAGTGGATTCATTTGCCAGAATGTATCCAAGTATGTGTTCATACATACAACTTGTATGTTTCCCATACTTTTCTGCCCTGTCACAGTTTTTAAAGAGGAATAGAAATCCATATGCTAGTTTCTAAATCATGACAAATTTCTCAGACATATCGATAACTAAAGCCCTCATGGAGGTGAACCATTAAGTCATGCACTCATAGAAGGATGCAGTTCCAGAAGGAAATCAAGAGGAGCTACAGTAACAGGCATATCAGCTTTTCCATGTGATATCCTAAAGCATTTGACAGGTACAGAAGGCGCTTAAGACACTCCAAGGTTAGAGGACAAGCTGAAGCAGGGAACCAAACAAGTGGCAAAGCATCTTTTCAGTCTCGAAACTTTATTTCTTCTAATTTTAAATAAATCCCTTAAATAGAAAAGCTTCTTAGTGGGGTGTGTATTGTCCCCATCACAAAATCTGTGCAGTCTACACTCTTTAAAATGCCCTACATGGATGATAAGATGTCTTTAAATGGAAGCAGCAGAAACCACAACTATTTTAATTTCTAAAGCAGAACTTACAAAGTATCTTAACAAAACAAGCCATAAAATGTACTACCTATATAAATCAAAAACTCTACACTAAGAAACCTGCTCAATAAAGACTTTTAACAAACAAGGCCTTTGTTATAAATTGTGCAGATCACCCATCATAAAGCAAAATATATTACATGATTTATTCTCATCTGCTGATGTTCTCATGTTTCAAAGGCCTTGCCACAGTATTGCTTCTCAATCAACAGGTTAAATTTTGTTTATTATAGATCAAAGAAAAATTTTAAGGTAAAAGATATATTAAGAGGGGCCAGAAATCTAATCTTAAATCATAACCTGCTTTATAGCTAATGGTGAAACGATCCTTTAAAATTCTTGAAAATAAAAAGTTCTTCATTAGTATTTTCTTTTCAATCCAAAATGTAAGAATGGGCTCAATTTTCAGTTATGTTTTTTTCAGGTATGACAAAAATCTTATTAATTCCAAGAGAGAACATAGTCCAGGATGTTAAAAGTGTGTTTTGCCTTGACTTTAGCTCTTACTTTAGCTCTTTGAAATTCATCATTATGGATGTCTTAAAAGACTCCTAGGTTTTGGAAGAATGAGTTTTGGAAGTTTGGGGCAGTAAAGCTCAGGACTCCATCAAAAATAGCCTTATAATTTGGATAAAAGTTTGGATCAGAGCTGTCATAGAACATGCAACTAGTTCTACTTCCTTGGCCATATATTACTGCAAAAAAAGATTAATAGATGCAATTTTGAAAATTAATATTAGCATATGTATTCGGTTACCTATGGTACAATCCAGAGGAAAAAAACAACTCCCAAATGTATAGAACTTCTAAATTAATTATTTTCAAAAAAGGGCTCTGTGAAAAAATATGAATTCTGTTCTATGCTTTTTGTTCTTTCTTCGTCTTCCCTCCTTCCGGCTACTAACAATACTAACACTAACTATGTAAAACATTGTAATCTTGGCAATGGGAATATCTGTATTACTGACCATGGAAACCTAAAATGTATTAAATGTATTAAAATATATTAACTAAAATAATAATCATGTGCTATTGTCTTAAACCTGACAGATAGATTTACCACTGCAGATATTCTTTAACAGACTATAATTTCAAAAGGGACGCATCTGTTTTTCATGGCTACATGTTGTTTTGACTGTAATAAAATCCAACTTTGAGGAACCACAGAATCACAGAGACCTCTGGAGATCATCTAGTCTAACGCCCTGCCAGAGCAGGTTCACAGGAAAGTGTCTAGGCAGGTTTTAAATGTCTTCAGAGATGGAGACCTGCACCTCTCTTGGCAGCCTGTTCCAGGGTTCTGCCATCCTCACAGGAAAGAAGTTTTTCCACATGTTGAGATGGAACTTCCTGTGTTCCAACTTGTGTTCATAACCCCTTTTCTGTCACCCAGCACCACTGAGAAGAGTCTGGCCCCATCATCTTGCCACCCACCCTTTAGATCTTTGTAAGCACTGAGGAGGTCCCCTCTCAGTCTTCTCCAGGCTGAACAGACACATGTCACTATCAGAGAGATGTTCCAGTCCCCTCATCATCTTTGTAGCCTCTGCTGGACTCTTTCCAGTAGTTCCTTGTCTTTCTTGAACTGAGGTGTCCAGAATTGGACACAGTTCTCCAGATGTGGTCTCACCAGGACAGAGCAGAGGGGGAGGATGACCTCCCTTGACCTGCTGGTCATGCTTTTTTTTAATACACCTCAAATGGTGCCCCATATGGACCTTGCCCTGTCACACAAACCCCAACAGCAGTGCCACCTGCCTCCCTCATACGCTGCATTTCCCACCAAGCCCTAGGCTGCCCCACAGCTGGTGCCCCTGCTACCAGTGTCCAGGTGGCAGCTCTTGCTCTCCAGGCCTGCCTCCTCACTGCTGGCAGCTGCCCATGGCTTTCCTCCCCTCTGGGTGGGTGCCTGCAAGGGTGGGAAGTGGTCCACCTGAGCAGTTCCTGAGTGACAATAGCCTGTGGGCAGTGTGGAGGAGCATCACCAGGGAGCTTTCAACAACTGCTGAGTTGTGTTGTCCCCGGTACTGGATGTGCAAATCCCTTGGGATTCAGCCTCATACCAGGGGTAGACTGTGGTGAGAGAGGGGTGGAGAAGAAAGGTTAGTATGGAGGGGCTTGTGTGGGGCAGTGAGTACTGGTTCCTGCCCCTTGTGTGCCACACAGCTGATGCATATGAGGTCTGTGGGGTGGTCAATCTGGGGCTGCTCCTAGCTACCTTGTGAGGCTGTCGCCTCTCTTCTGTGCCAGGCAGGAGCTCCTGACTTGCTGAGTAAATGCTGCTGTGGAGCAGTGGGGTTGGACAAGACTCCTGGCTTTTTTCATCGAATGATTTGGGTTGGGTTCCAACCCCTTGCCATGGGAAGGGACTCATCCCACTAGACCAAGTTGCTCAAAGCCCCATCCCATCCAGCCTGCCCTTAAACACCTCCAGGGATGGGGCAGCCACAGCTTCTCTGGGCAACCTGGGCCAGTGTCTCACTACTCTCCCAAGAAAGAATTTTTTTCTCATAACTCATCTAAATCTCCCTTCTTTCAGTTTAAAACTGTTCCCCTTTGTCCTATCACTCCACTCACTGACCAAGACTCCCTCCCCATCTTTCCTGGAGCACCCTTTAGGTAGTGGAAGGGATTCTAAGGTCTCCCCAGAGCCTTCTCTTCTCCAATCTGAACCACCCCAGCTCTCAGCCTGTCTGGAGATTTCCACCTGGATCCTTGGCACAGCTTAGTGTATGGCTATAGGTGGCTTCTGTCTGTCCCATGTCCCCACTGGGGGCACAGGCTCCTGGCCCTCTCTCTCTGATGGGGTGCTACCTTGGGCAGCTGGGTCCCCCTCTATCATGACTGGGTAACCTGCAAGCTGCTGGGAAGAAACACCCTGTGTGGCATCTTCCCAAATTCTCTGGGGAAAGAAAGATTTTTGTGCCACTCTGTGAAATCACACACATGCCAGAACATGGGACTGCAAGGGTGAAAGAAGGAAAACACATGAGAAGGTTCCTTGGGAGGGGCTATATAATTTCTGCTTTACTAAGGAATGTGTAAGACCAGCTGGGCTTTTTTCCTGGTGCTTATACCTGTTGATTCTGAGATTGCAAGAGAAGGCAGGGGGGAATGAAGTCTGTTTTATCACTCCATGCAATGACATTTTGGAAACTCATTTATTTACTTCACTGGTAGCTGTTCTTTTGAATTTATGATTGTTCTGTTATTGGATCTGCCAGTTTAAATTTTATACATCCACTCCAGCAAAGGATTTCAGTTTCAGATAGAAGGGTCTAGGCACTCACTGGTCTTACTTGTGAGTGTCTGTTGTGTTGTTCAGTGTCTTACACAGACAGGGATAACAGCTATTTTGGTTTTGGTGGGTTTTTTTTTTTGGTTTTTTTTTTTGTTTGTTTGTTTTTTTTTTGTTTGTTTGTTTTTTGTTTTTTTTTTTGACATTACATGCTTTCATTCTGGCAGAATTGCCATCTTCTGGGCCCAATTAGGTTCTTGCCTCCGGAGATGCTGGCTTGAATCCTCAATCATCACCATCTTGAGAACAAAGTGAAAAGGGCTGTGACCTGAGTTACTCTGAGGACTTGTCAGCAGCTGAGAGGGACATCTCTTCTCTCAGGTCATGGTCACTAACAGTGTCAAAAGCCAAAAGCTTGTTTGTAACCACTACCTTGCTTTCATAAACAGTATATTCCATATCAGATATAACTTTGTCATTTAACCCTGCAACTTATGTTCTGCATTTCAATCACTCACAGAATTTTTAAAGCCATTTCTGTGACATTAATGATTATATGGTATTATTTTGGAGATGACCACAACAGAGCTGGCAGGGAAAATTCTCTCTCCTCTTTGCTCCACAGCATTTAGACAACCCTTAGTAAGGTACAACTGATTTTTACACACAAGTAATTTTCTGATGGAACACCATGGACATGCCCTTTATATGGAGCAGTATAGTTGGATACAATACTTTCATTTTGAATAGTTAATCATAGCAAGCAATTAATATTTAGAGGACTGCAGGTAGAACAAGTGGCAGAAGTTTATATTGCTAAGAAGCGATTTATGTTATATAAACATCTTAAAGGTTACATATTCCTTTTCTACATGGCAAAAGGAGTGCTTTCTTTCCTGAAATGCAGCTTTCTGATGCATTCGATTTTAGAATATTATTTAGAAAAGACATCAGTCTTCCAAAATGCTTTGATGTGTGTTACTTATCACTGGTTTGGCAAATTGCCATTCCTTTCTCATCCTTCCCCTTGCCCTTATGCAGAAGGCTACCTGTTTATCTATTTATTTTTCCATTTGGAATGTAAATAGAATGAATTTACATAGTTCATCTCCAAGAGTCATAGCATTCCCCTTCATGACTAGAAGAGATTGTGTCAGGAAACGCCTGTCACAAATATGTTATCCACCTGCAAACTTCAAGCTGAAACTTCACTTAAATAAACATTGTAGTCAATAAAATTTAACTCAGGCTGGCAAGGAAGGACAGGAGTATCCTTCCAAAAAGGAATTCTTTTGGCTTTCATCACAACTGCTGTCCATAATCCACTATTGGCAGTGTTCCATTCAGAACCTACTGATCACACACCTATAAATTATTATAGACATGTGAGCAAGGTAGACAAAACAGCATTACACACAAAAAAAAAGCTAACTCTGTAATAGGTGATCAAGACTAGACCAGAATCTCTGCAAATTGGAGGTGTGGTGTGAAAACTGATCAGAGGGTTAGAAAATCCAGGAATTAATATATGAATGGAGTACTCAAAATCTTTGCTTTTATCATAGACACTGCTCAAACTCATATTTTGATATAATTACGCATAATAAGAGCAGAGAAAGTTGACAACTTTTAAAAATTATTTCACGTAGAGTATGAGCAATAATAACAGGAAGAGTTCTGGGCAGTTCTGGTTTTAAAAAAATGTTAAAAAAAAAAAAAAACCACATTCAATATTTAGGATTGCTTTGTTCTTGCAGTAAATGAAGCCCTTAATCTCACATCTGAAAAGATTTTATTATGGCGAGCAAATCAAAGGAGGAAAATTGTGACAAGGAAACAGTGGAACAAAATTAACAGTGGATATTAAGTCTCTGTGGACAAAATAGAGAAAATGTTTGTTCTGCTTTCTCTGAATAAGACAGAGATAAGAAAGTTTACAGGAAAATAAGAATCCTCACCAGTTTAGCCGTAGAAAGATTATTTATTTATATCTTATTGATTGGTCTCTACTGTCTGCAAATTTGTGTTGGCTACCTAATGCAAAAGAGTCTTCTCAAAGATGACCAGTTGGATAGACATTCTGAATTATTTCAATCTCTTTTTCTGAAAAAAAATTAAAAAGACATGAAAGGAAGATAAGGAATAAAATCTGGGGGAAAAGGGGAAGTTTGGCATTTTAGCTTTCCTGTATTCTGTTATATTTGCATAACTTTGTAATTGGTGGTGGTGATTTTGGTTGGTTTGTTTGTTGGGTTTTTTTCTTTTTTTTTTCTTCCTTTAATTTAACATCTCTTTTTATTTGGCAGTTTATTCCCTAATTAGTATAAGACTATTCTTTAGATATTATAATCTGTTTTTAAAAAACACAAAAGAAAGTGATTTAAGTGGTGGAGACACATCAGAAAAAAATAGTCTTCCAAGATGCAATTCATCCCTCTTCAGTTAAGCTACTTTGTTGTCATGCTTTCTTTCAAGTTTCTCAGCTTGATTTCAACACCCAGCATAAATAGGTAACCTCAGCATATTCTCAGCAGTTAAGCAATGAGAGATAGTTTCCTTTTATCATTTTAGCAGCATATGCTGCCTTTAAACCACCAGGAACTGAAAGGGTGAATGAGGCTGTTGGGGATTTCCTCACTGCAGGACAATTCAAGCACCCGTGAGTGGGGCATACTGAGAGGCATAACTGAGACCAGGCTCAGGAATGACAGAGATGGGAGGGAATATTTTCGTAATATGTGTTCTATTGAAGTTCCACCTTCCAAACAGCCTCTAGATGGCTATAAATCTACCATAAAATTATAGCAAACCTTTGGTCTATTCTAATATACAGAAGCGACTCCTGAAATTCTCCAGAATCCGAACAATAGATTAAACATAATCTGATTTTTCTTCACATACTGTGTTTTAAAATCATTCAGGTGTCAGGGATAAAAAGAATACAGGAACTTCAGGGTCTGTGTCTATCCAGTTTTTGTTTCTACTCCTAATTTTGCTACTCTGAATGTGACAACAGTGAATTTTCTTTATTGACTTTAAACACTCTCTTTTTCTCACAAGAACAAATTCCTTCTTTTGTATTCTTATATTTTGATACTCAGACTGGTCAAATTATTAAATAATCGCTGATGTGTTTTGAGAACAGTGTATGTTCCTTCTTGGAAATCACAGGGAGCATTAAAGCTTTCAGCTGTCACCTTAGAGGCTCTCAAATGGGTTTTTAATCAGGGTAATTGCCAGCACACAGAAGCAGTCAGAAGAACAGCAGTGACAAAGTGCTTTAAAATGGAGAGAGTGGGACATTGTCAGACAGGAATTTGGCTGTAAGGATTTCTTAAGTAATGCACTTGTTCAAATATGCAGGACTTGATCCACTGGACGCAAAGTTACCCTAAATGTATTCACTAAACACTTCTGGGGAAGATGGAAGAGAAAAAGTATGAGATAGCTCCTTTGAGTAAGTGTTTAGTCTTAGCTACTTGCTTTTTAGCTCCTGTTAGATTAGTTGTAATATTTCCCCTGTTACATGATAAATTGGAAAATGGAAAAGTCAACAGATTACTGATATCTGATATCTTTTTTCACACTAATCCGTTTTTCTGACCTTCCTAGTACACAAATAGCATTTTCCGCCAGCAGCCAAGATTCAAAAGTGGATTAGAGGCAAAACAGAGGAGTTAAGAACCCAAAACATCAAACAGAGCATTTATCAACTAAACATCCCTGTTACCTTGCCCCTCACAGAATGCAAGTCAGCTCATTACATGTCTCAGACACGAACACAGAGCATAAGCCTTACTCAAGATCAAGAGTGTGACCTGTGAAAAACAATGACATCAATAATGGAGCCAAAAGTAGAAGTATTTTATATTCCAGTGAAATATCAAGCTGAAATTCATGTCAGGATTAATACAGGGTTATTATCCTCTATCTCAGCAGCCACCAAATCTCTGATAGTAGCCGTCTGTCTCGAGAGATGAGCAAAACTGGAGCAGCAGAGCATTTGCAGATGTGTTTCTATCAGATATTTGATATGCATCTAGAAATCATGGTAAAGGAATTGTATTAATATCAATGACAATTTGTTTTTCTCATTGTTTGCATACCTGTGCTGCAGATGAGACTAAAGACAAGATGGCACAAGAAATCAAACCATTCCAATTATTTAAACAATACACTAATTCGTGATGGATATTTGAATGTTTCTTCTCCTGCAGGTAACTACATATTTTGGGGACTACATCTGCTCTTCAGAAGAAGAACTTTTTTGCCTCTCACTGTGGTGTGCTCTTACCTTTTCTCCTATTGCCAAAACCAAAGGCAATGAAAAATCACAGTGATCTGTTCTAAATGAGAGATACTTCGTGAAGAGCAGAGAAGGACATTTAGCAGCTAGGTTAGGACTCCTGCCAAATCATTTTGTTACATCTTCAAAGTTAAGTTTCTCTCTGTCACCCCATCTTAGTTTACTGAGAGTAGGAAAATCAGGGAGAGAATAGATACACAAAAGTAAAGGGTATCCCTACTTCTTGAACTTCGACTCAGTGGGTGATGAAAATTTTGTAATGATGCCTGGTATCAAATTTAAATTGTAAGCTGTCTGCGTAGAGGACATAATTTTTCAGAGTTTCTGCAGCATCAGTGCAAATTTATCAATGAAAGCAACAAGAGTTGAAGAGCTAAGACATTCAAAAGGAGTAAAGAAGCTAGTCCTGCAACTGAGGACTAGTCAGTGTCTGAACTTAAACCTAATGTATATTTCTTATTGTTTGAATTTTTTTCAAAAGGATTTTCTTTGAGAAAATATAAATGTGTGTACTTGATCTTATTTATTTGTTTCTTTGTATTCTGCATTGCTTGAGGGCACACACACAAAAACTTCACAAAATTGCTTGATGTCAATGCAGCTGAACTGCCCTGATACTCACACAGCTGGAGGCAGAGTTTGACATTAATAGGCTGGATGAAAAACATTAATGTTTTTACTCTGAACTGCACTGCTGAATGTGTTGAGATCTTCTGGGATCTGTACTATATCACAACACTCTATAATGGCTGTGTCAGAGGTGCACACATCCTCTGGTATCATCACAGATGATCTTGCCATTAGATGGTTGCCAGAAATATCAATATGAGGAGAAGCACAAAACACATGAGCAGAGGTTTGCAGACTAGATATGCAGATGTGGAGCATCACCATTGGCCTTCACATTATCCCTGAGCAAGGTGTTCAAGCAATTTGATTAAACTGTTAGGTATGTCCAGAAGAATTAGAGAAATCCATTCCATGTCTCCATTGCACTCACAAGTTACACAGTCATTTCAGGTAACTTTTGTTTCTGCAATTATTTACTAGGTGAGGTCAATGATTGAGAGAGATGGGTCAAAAGCACTTGTAACAATAGTAAAATAGCAACCCCCTCCTTTTTCACCTGCATTTGGGCACTGTGTAACAATGACAAATTTGCCCAATTTCCAATGTTTGGGATAAATAGCACAATTTATAGATAAGATCACTGCAGTGGAAACTGGGATCTTTTGAAATGGAAAATGCTATATCCCAAGGGTAATCAAGTACATTCTTCAAAAACACCCATGCTAAAGTAGCACCTCTACCACAGATAATCTCCAAAAATGTGAGCGCACTGATAGAGGCAAATACTGCTTTTTAACTCTTACATGTGGCTAGAACTGGCTCTTGATTTAGGCAGGAAGGAAAGTATCTGTGAAAGTATAAAGTGACACATACAGCTTGATTAGTCCAGCTTGAATAGTGGGGAAAGATGCAAGCTTCCTTTTACTTGGTGCTTCCCAACAAAGGGTGTGTTTTAACAACTCAGCTGCAGAAGAATCAGGGGTTTTGGCAGGTTTGTTCTGTTTTCTTTTCTGTGTCAGCTGGCTGTAGTACCCACACGGACTGTACAATATGTCCTTCCATATCCTACTTTCCCAGGAGATTTTCTGTCCCTGGAGATTCTCTGCTAGAATTCTATCATATATACGCTGCAAAACAACATAGTCAGAAAATAGTCCTATGATAATGGAGCTGCATATCGCACGCTTTGAATGCCTGTATAGGAAAAATGTGGTTCTTGGTCTAATTCACGCAGTCTACAGAATGCTGACTTAACACCTGATGATGAGAAAATATTCTCATCTGGCAGTTCTCCAGCTACCTCTGTAGGAGGTTAATGACAGAACAATAATCCTGTTTCTGGCACTACGGGAACAGTACTTTTGAGGATCATCCCAGACATGAAGAGATTTCTCTCCCATTGCACAAACTTGACTAATTAGTGTAGTTTTTATTAGCTGCTATTTGTGGAAGGGCAACGATAGGAAAATTCAATATTTCTTCTTCACTTACTAGTCTTTAAAATTGAGGTTGTAAAATGCAATAGTTTCCTCATCTAGGAATGCATTTTCCCTTGTTTTTTTCCTCTCTTTGCATTACAAATTTCTCAGTATACAGCTTCGTACTTTTCTGGGTAGAGCATTGTGGGCATTTATCAATGCCTTGGCAGTTTTACAAGTAATCATTGGCTAAAATACAATTAATGCATAATAAAGAAAAACACAAAATTTGCCATTTTATTTTTTTTTAGTGAGGCCAAATAAAGTCTCACAACAGCCTCAGCACACAGTGTATGCTAATTCAATAGACACTGTAACTTGCCCAGGGCATGCCAAAATAAATATGCAGTTGTTACAGCTGATAATAGCTGAGCTCTAAAATCAGAAACTTCCTCTTGCATGGCAGGGGAAGTCTGGATATCTCTGCATTTACTCAGCCTTTCCACTAAGCTTCATCACTTAGCAGCTTGTGCTTGGTAGGAGGCTGATGCTGTATGTTTACATCTGAATTAAGAATTATATCAGGGAAATACATGTACATGAAGGAAAGACCTTGTTTGGGAACTGGAAACATATTTTAATCATGTATGTTTCTATGTCTGATTGATTGTTCTGATTGAAGTCCTCGTGGTAACAGACTCCTTGATGATTGATTTGATACAGCAGCCACAGATCTGTGCTCCTCTTGCCAAGCTTTTCCTGCAGTCTGAAATGCAAGAGAGCTGGCCAAGACCTCCTTAATAAAAATGAATAGCTCCTTGGTATGCAGAGACTGGAAATACCATCCGTCTCACTTCTACGTGTCCAAGTGGCTCTATAAACGCAGGTTATTGCAGTCTAGTGAAACTGTAACATTTGGTATTCTATAGCTAAGCTTCCTGATATTAAGGCAAATCTCTCCATGATTATTACTTTCCTTAATGTTTAGTTCATGAAATATTTGCCCCATTAGGAAGAGATTGGAAATATAGAATAAGAACCATGGGCAAGTAGAGAAACTAAAAAATAATTTCATATTTTTAGTTAGCTAGTTAGGTGCAGTATCATAGAGCATCTACTACTAACGTAATTGTACAGTGTGCCCAAACAGGAAGCTCCTTATTCTGGTCTCTTGAAACCATCAGCTTCCCTCTTTCTTTATACTGCCTCACCTTTCCCCTCTCACACTTCTGTTCTCTGGAGGAGGAAAAAAACACTGTCCCTTTTTCAAACTGATTGCAATCTCTGTATCATCTCTGGTAAATTAGTAGAAGCAGGTGAAAAGAGAAGTGTTGTAAAATGACTTGCCTGTATTTGGCGAAATGAAACTTGTTAATGGGGTGTACACTTAGAAATAACTCTGGAGGGTTTTCCCATCTGTTCTGTTTCCACTCTCACACTCTCAAATACTTATCAAGATGCTTTCAGGACTCTTGCTTTTCTCTCCCACAATGTTAGAAGAAAGACAAAATGTTCTTGAGCAAGGGCTCTAGCCTTGGTGTGTGTTGTCCCCTTCTGTGTCCTTGACAGCTGGAGATAAAATCCTATCTAAACAAAAAGCCTGAGTCCTGTCAGAAGGAATTTTCTCAGCATCTCTAGTAACAACAAAATCAACTCTTTGGCATGGCGTTTTGTAGAATGTCCCTTCTTTCATTGCTTTATGAATTTTGGCTTACTAAGCCTTGAAAGTATATGCTTCTAAGACAGCCAGATTCTCTCTTTCCTGTGCTCCAACAATAAATAAAACAGTCAACTAAACCTCCTAGTTGGAATTAGTTCAGAACTTCTCTCTTAAGTGGAGCAGATAAAATGAGTTAGTAGATCTGATATTCTCTTCTCCCATTAAAAATAAAGGTATAAAAATGTCAACAATTTCTATGCTTACTTTAGGAACACACAGACATGATAAATGAGGAGATAAAATAATTTGAATGAGCACTAACTAAGCAAGACAAAGTCAGGAGTAGCTGTTATGAAACTCAGTGCTTTCTCTATTTTAGATTTATAAGAATTAATCAGGAAAAAAAAAAAAAAAAACAACCCTGAACTTTGTAGAAAGCTTGTTAGAAACTTTAGCTTCAATACAGACAGGACATTTATCAGGTATATGGGAAGCTGGCATTTTATAAACCTGGTTTGGTTTTGCTAATCTATTATTTTAATAATCTAATTTTCTTATTATTTCTCAGCCATAACTTTAGTAAGGATTAGTTTACCCCAACTGGAATTTCTTTTTCCTTTTTTTTTTTTTTGGATTAAAATAGCATTAAATCTGGTAACACAGAAAGGAAGATAAATTGAGACCAACTCCAATTTTCAAATGAAAAGAAGTATTTTTTTTAAGTATTAACTTTCATTACATTTATTAATGATTCTTACTAATTCACAGTATCTAGTCATTTACAATGGCATCATTCAGTAGTTTGTATCTATTATAGTAGTTTTTATCTTATAAACAAGCATGCTTTTATTTCTCTGTACTACAGTTTAGATCCCCTAGATTTCTGATTTTTGTAGCTGTGCCTTTTAGCACTTCATGTACTTGGAAACATGACAGTTCTTTCCCAGCATACACAATAGCATTGCAGAGCTGTTCAAATAACCATTTTGACAGAAACAAGAAAATAAATAAGAAAAGGAAAATTAATGTGCTTGTTGTTGGTGTAGTTTCCAATATATTTTTCTACAAAAAATCCATGGCATTATGGGTTTTTTTGCAACGATACCTTTAAAAGAGGGGTATTATCTTAACATAATCTTAAAACATTATATAAATACACAGTCTGTATTAGATTTCCTGTACCATTTCCTGTGCTTCAAATGGTATCTGGCCTGTTGGAATACACCTTTTACAACTCCTTGAAAGGAGAGTGTAGGGAGAGGGTCAAGTAACAGGCAATAGGACAAGAGGAAATGGCCTCAAGTTGCGCCAGGAGAGGTTTAGGATGGATATTGGGAAGAATTTCTTCACCAAAAGGGTTATCAAGTTCTGGAACAAGCTGCCCGGTGAAGCAGTGGAGTCACCATCCCTGGAGGTATTTAAAAGATGGGGCTTGGGGGATATGGGACATGCAACATGTTTTACTGGTAGCTCGGCATTGCTGGGTAAACGGTTGGACTTGATGATCTTAAGGTTTTCTTCCAATTAAAACCATTCTATGATTCTAATCAAATCATGAATGACAATGAGAACACCGGCTGTTAAATTACAGTGGAAGAGGCTAAAATCAAGGCTATCCAATGGAACATAAACTGGGGTAAATAGTGGGCAGAGCAGACCTTTACTCACCTTACCTTTCCAGTTTATTGATTTTATCTATCGTCTTACCTACTGCTGACTCAAATACCAATTTTTCATCCTGAAGACAGAGGCTTGGATGTGAACTTTCTTACAAATTGCAGAGTTCTGAAATCTTTTTTTTCTTGATATCACCTTGGAGACAGTTCGTGCCTAATAAAAATGTATTGTAGGCCTTAATGTAGTAATCGCTATCAGAGAGTTGCACATTTTTAATCATTTAAAGATATGTTTTGAATATTATCTATCCTCTATGAATATTTGACACTTATTAAATATTCCTTGGAAAAGTAAAAATAACACATTTGTTAAAGGATTTTGGCAGCAGTAATATGAGCAGAATGGTTTTCATTTCTCTTAGAATTAATAATACATCCTGTTTCTACAGGCCCTTCTTATCCCTAAGTATTAGAAAGATACATTCCCAAAGACGGAAGACAAACTATCTGGAAAAGGTCAGAGGAGGCAGAATCAGATGTAAAGCCACAAGGCAGAACCTTTGGAAATATTTATACCCTATTTCTTCTATAGGAGAAGCCTGTTGTGAAATTTTACATTATTCTGCATTCCAGAGTTATAATGGCTAAAGAAAGCAAGCTCCAAATTTCATATTGCAGAATATTTTAAAAAAGGGATAAAGAAACAGTACACAATAGTCAAAATCATGGTGAGTATTCCATTAATTCCATTCTCTTCTCTTTCCCTCATCCCACCATATACATGCGTGGAGATCTGCAGACAAACACAGTTAACTTAGCATGGGTAGTTTCATTTACTTATCTAATGTGAAGTTTTCCTGACATAATCCTCTATTTAACAGTTGATTTGTAAATCTGATTTTTATATATCTTTTTAGGCATGTTAACATTTGTCAACAATCTGTGTAGCCCAAATCTCCACAGGATAACTGTTATAGAAAAAAGATTTTTATTTTACCATTATAAAATGCATGCCCTTGTATTCTGATGCTATGTCAAAAGGGCTCCCATTTTAATTTAACTAAAACTGTTTATTATTTTGTGTGAGGCTTATGTGACCTCTATTCCTTCCTCTCTAATGATAACAACCCCAAACCAGTAGTTCTTACACAGTCTGTTCAGTTACTGGCATATTTTTACTGAATTATTCATCTGCCCCCTACTTTTAATATTGCTTTCTCATAATAGATTTTCATTTCAAGCAGAGTAGCAGTGTTAAGAATATCTTAGGTGTTCTATCAGTCAAGGATTTTCCCTGCTTACAGTCTTGAAGAAGCTATAACAAGCATTAATACTCACAGTCGCTAGATGTGTGTCTTGGGTGTGTGAATGCAGCAAAGCTGCTATTCCTCTCCTAACCTTCTCTGCAAGGTCTGTAAGGAGAGTTAACAGTTATATTAGTGAAAGCAGGGAAATTATGTTTACCACCACAACTCAGGCACAACTCAGGAAGTGTATGGTTAAATGGCAGTAATTAGTAAGGTTATAAACCTCCTTTGCAACATCAAAAATGGCATTTATCACCTCAGGAGAAGTCTAATTAAGCTAGAGGACTTAATTTAAATTCTCACATAGCTTGCAGTGTATGAAGGTACCTTATGCATAGTCCATTCTGATGCAAAATGGAAAGGAAAACAAGAATGAGGTAGAGACAGGCCTGGAGAAGCAATGGGGTTGTGGATTAAAGACACATACATTATTCAAACTTTTCTCTGATACTGGCTTCAGTGGAGAATTGAATTAAATGTTTCTGCGCTTTCGTAACTGAGATACAAAATAGAGTTCTTCCCATATGGAGAGGTAAGAATGTCATGTCAGAATTGTAAACAGCTGCTATGAGTGGGGCATAGAAGTACGAGAAAGAAGTGAATACGTGAATACCAACATGAGCTTGTTCTCCTTATAACTTTATACAGAACAGGATGAGACCACATAAGGTCTTTGGTTGTTTTGCTTTTTTTTGAAGGAACCTTTTATCACTCTTGTGTCTGGAAATCATGGCTCTGTTTGCTCTGCATGTATGAACCTACAAGTAGTTGTGGCTCATATAGTTTTTAGTAGAAAAGGCAATCTGTTTCACATGAAGCAGACCACCAAATTTTTAGAGGAGCTGTAGAAGTGATTGTGTTTCTGACAAGGTGTGGGAATAATTTGAGCTAATACCTAATGTGAAGGGCTTTGAAGCAATAACCTACCTAGAATCAAGAGTTGAGAATACACAGAGCTATTTATAATAGCAAAAAGCAAATAAACCATGGGATCCCATTCTGAAAGACAAAAAAATACTCCCATTGGGACATATATGTATACAGATTTGTACACATGTGTATGCATATGATATATATATGCTTAGTTTGGGTGGAATACTTACCTAATTCACTTTTTCGTCCTTGTGAGCTACTTTATTCATTAATAGCTAATTCATTAAACCTGGTATGTTGTGCCCATCTTGTAGCCAAATGGGTTGGGTTTCTGCATGAGCATTGATTTATGAAGATTGTGATCTTTTGTCAGTTAGTCTGTTGAGGAGAATCCCAGCTTTGCATATCCTGACATCTTTGTCATTTATACATGGATTTACACGTACTTTCTTGGTTTTTTCCCATAAATTTTAATTTAGTTCAGTCTCCCACAGTAATCTCTATTAGTTTGTTTCTTCATGTTTTGATTGTGCCAAGGCAACTGTCTTCTCTACTTGACTGCTACCTTCCTAGCAACTCAGCTACTATTTACTCATCATACATTCCCTTCCATTGTTCTCAATAGTGATTGAGAACAAAATCTGTCTTCCTTAAAATATGCATAACTACTTAGTTGGCATTAGTTAGGGGTTAAATTGACGAAAGTACACCAATTCTGTGTTAAAATGCCAATTCTTTTGGCCTTAAAAGGATTTAAAGCTATGCTTGCTGACTTTAGGGTCTTCCCGTTGTAAATGAGGCCACTGGAATATTGGCTGGGAACATTTTATTATTGTGCTGTAAATTTATCAGACGAAGAAATAATTAATTACCCGGGAATGCAAATTCAACATTTTTCATCACAACTAAAATGACCTAAACTTTTTTCTCTCACCTACCAAGAATTGGTCTCCAGTACCTGGCAAGGATCCTCTACAGGGCACTTCCAGTTGCAATGACTTTCAATGTTGAAGCAATGTGAAATCAGAACAAGAAAAGAGTAACATTAATGTATATTCACTGTACTGTCTCTTGGACTAGGTTAGAGACAAAAAATATTAGAACATTGATGCTTCAAGGCAATGTGTAAATATTTCAGTTATTACCTTGATTCAGTCACAGAGGGAGCTCTGTAGGATCATGCTGAGGGTGAGGGGGGAAAGGAGGGCTTTTACCACCAAGAATGGCTCCCGCCATTTGAGAAAATAATGCAATCTGGGGATAACTAAGAGAAAATTAGAGGAAGAAGGTAAAGGAAAGGGATATAAATGAATTCTAAAGCTCAGTAAGACAGTGAATTTTCCCATGTTTTGAAATAAGCTTTCAAATGGTTGCAAATACAAGTCTAGGCTGGGAATTCTTTCATTACTGCCACCTTTGCCCTCCTAATAGAGCTACCTGTCTTCCATGGAGAAAGATAACTCTCCTCAGGAGCAGCTGGAACTGTGGATGAAAATGAGTGTTTTCTAACATGTTCTGAGATGAAAGCAGCTGTTCATGATACATAGTTATAGGTTACAAATAAGTAACTCTCAGTGAGGAGATCTGTACTAGCTAGTAATTTGGTACAGTAGCAGTAAATCAGTAGAGAAAATAGAAGGTGTTGAGGCCCCTGCACCAACATTATGGGCAGTTTAGAAATCTTACCTGGGGCTGGATCTATTCTTTTCTGCTGGATCAGTCATCCTCACCATGCATATACGTTGTCCAAAACTGTGCAAAAACTGTCCAAAAGATCAGGTTTTGGTAGTGGACCTGTTGTACCTGGGAATGGCTGGAGAATATTTGGAGCATACTCAGACCAGAGATTCTGGTTTAGCTCCCTCCCAAAGGATGTATTCCAACATGTATCAGAATTTCGCTGCAAAGTGAACCAATATAAGGTAAAATGGGTTAAGGGAGGGTTTTACACTGTCACTGCCCACTAAAGTGCTCTTTCTCTTCTGGCTCTGAATATAAAACTTGTGACAGTTCACTGAAGGAACAACTGAAAGAAGGGTCTGGTAATGGCAAACAAATCTTACACAACTGTTTTCTTGCTTTGACAATGTTTTTCCAGCTTTTGTACTAATGCTGACATAAGGGAAAAAGAATTGCAAGCTGATTGTATGAATAACATGTAAAAGAAATTTACTCCCAAGTTTTCTTCTTCTGGAGAAGACTAAGAGCATTAGTTGGTGCCATTTGGATGCCCATACTACATAGGCAAGATCAATAATGTGGATAATTATTTTAATATTGAGCCATAAAATATTAATTCAAAAAGCAATTCTGTTTGGGATAGATTTCAAAAGCCTTTCACTGATGCCTTTTTCAAAGAATTATACTCTATTTTAGTTCATCTGCAATTTCACACATAACTGCTATAAGTAAATGAGCTGTAACATGCCTTCTTTCCCATTATGTGTCTCCAGAGATATTTCTGTTATCAAAAAGTTTCTCTCTACTGAGTACTACCCCTACCATAAGGGAAAAAAAAAAGGTGAATTTCATTTGGTCACAGTAGTTTCTTCTGAGAAAACAGAGCATTTTTCATTTGGATTGGAAATAAAGCACGTGTCTTCAAATATCAGTAATAGTTCATAGTATAGAATATATATCTCTATGTAAATAGCACCAAAGACACATAAATGCACTTCCAGCATGAAAAGGTCAAGAAGTAATCAGTTGAGTATTGTGTATATTAATCAGAATGCTGTAGATTTCCTAAATACTTCTGAAAGATAATTTTTAAAAATGTTTCTTTCACTTCTAGAAAGCTTAAAACTTCTTTGCTGAAAGGAATGATTACTCTTCAAAATATTGCATAAGGGAGTGGATGAATACAGGGCGAGATGCATCAAAACTGTATGGCACCACTGCATTCCCTGACGATGTTACAGTGCTGGTGCTCTTCACTCACCACAGGATAGCAGGGAGGGAGAAAAACACAAGTGTATTATCTCAACTGCTGTGATATATTAAGCCTGACATGCTGCCAAATCTTATGTGTATTAATAAGTTTCTCCCTCTGATCCCCAATGGCAGTCAGATGGGTTCATTGGTAGATTGTGGTAGACATTTAAATGTTTGAGCTGGACAATTTGAGATGAACTGTCATGATTCATTAGCCCTGCTGAGGGAATGGTGCCAGAAAGTATCTGGCTGATGACTTGAGAGACACCTAGTAAGCATAATAAAACCCCAACTCACTCAGCAAATCCTGCAGCAGTGCTAAGGGGTCTAAACCCAGTGACGGGTACAACACACTGCCACTTGTAATAAGCCCAGCAATTAAAAGCTGTTGTTACTAGGACTTAAACCTAAAGGTTGGCAAACAATATGTTTCCAAATCACAATCTATCACCAACCAACAATGACTGCCTGCCTCTTGTCTGCAGGGTGTGTTTGTGTGTGTGGAAACGGAGATGGGAAGCTGATGATTTGCTGGTTATAGGTATAAGCAGTTCCTAATTTTTTTTAAGCATCTTTCTCTAATCTCCCTCCCTCCCTCCCTTTAAAGAGCTGATTGTTGACAGCAATGCAGAGATGAACCAATTTGCATGACCTAATAAAAACTATAGACTGAAGGGTCAACATGACAAGGGAAAGACTGACTTTGGTACCTAACTTGTCTTCTTCCACCATATATATTGTAAGCAAAAGGAGTTCAATTGTTTTACCTTCTTTAGCTTCTAGTAGTGCACAGTATCTTCAGTATGGTATCAATAAATCCTTATACAAGTTCCTGAAGGTTTTACTGTCCAGTAGGCTGACTATAATGGAATATCATGTATCTGTATTAACACCACCACCACCCCCCCCGACTTTCCCTGATAGAACAAGAAGAATGTTTGGGGCACAGGAGATGAAAGATTCTTGCATGTATCATATTTGATTTATAACCTAACATAAGGAGAAGCAGATACAAAATGAGGGTATTCAGAAAGATAACTATTTAGAACTTTGCCATATGTAGACAAGAACTGAGAATCAGCTTCTGTACTGTAGTATCTCCTGTTCCACACATCTTAGTCCCACTGAAATATGATCTGTTCTTTATGAAGGAATACTTTTTAAGAGACCTTTTTTGTTGTTGTTGTTGTTTTTTTCTTTTCTGGATAATCAAAGCTCTCAAGTTTCTTCACCTATTGTAATTACAAATATATCTACATACTTCTGTGAAGAAACATATGAACCATGTTTATCCAGTTCCTTCTAAAGATGTGTAATTAACTATTCTTTACCATCGACACTGAATTTACTGGCTAAGGGTCAACCTTCATAACTTTACAGTTGTTCCTTTCTGGTCATAATTGCAGGACCACATTTTTCTTGTTATATTGCTGCTACTTAGTCTTGTCATGCATTGTAGATTGCTGTCAGATGTTCTTCAAAAACTATGAAATAAATAGTATTCCTTCAACAAATATTTTCTGAAATCTCTGTCATTTGTTCCCTTGTCTGTATGTATTTGTTAAAGGCCTGTCAGAATGAATGATTAGAGACATGATTATTTAGCCCTTTTGGTGGAAGAAAAAACAACTAAAAAAATACCCAAGGAGAAAATAAAATACTGTAGTCTTTCATATTTGGATACATACTTAGGTCTTTAGAGAAAATGATTTCTGTGACCTTTCCTACTACTCTCCTTTGTTGTATGGAGTTCAGTATAAATGGCAGTTTTTGCTTTGAAGGGAAGCTCAGGAAGTTAGCATTAGTGTACACAGCTGACTGGGTGCAGATTATCAGAGGGCGATGACAGGAATGCAATGCATTTGCAAAGCTACTATGGACCAAGCTATAATTATGTTGTATTATGATTCTTTCATGCATCTCCAAGTCTATAAGTACAAATACATCTATTTGTCTTGTCTGGATAATACTTTAGTCTGAAAAAACCCTAAAGGAGTCTTTTCATCTATCATCTAATGTTGTAGCACAATGTTTTTATAGATTTATAGGCAGTAAGATCTGGCTAAATTGAAATCTATAGCCAATAGAGTTTAGTGGGATATGAATTAGTATTTAATACCTTTCAGTGTAACAAAAATGAGAAGGAGGATCTAATTAATGTTCTATGATGTTAAAAAATGTAGTATAGAACAACCTCAAATCTATATATTGTAAAAACTATACTACATGAAAAAGTACAAACCACGGTGTAACAATATGGAGATATCTTTGATTTTTTAAATATATCATCAGGTTCCCCAATTTTTGGTGTTTTTTTCTTGCAAGAAAACAGACATACCTTGGGACCCATGTTTTCATAGCCTTTTTAAAAAAAAATGCTGATTCTTAATATGCAGACTAAAAGGACAGACGCTAACTTTTTATCCAGAAAAAAAAAACCAAACAGAAATCCAAAACGAGTATAAACCACTTGACTCTGACATGTGCTGCTTATTGATATAAGTAATACAACAGTATATATGGTCAGTGTCAAGGCATTGTATTAATATTCATGTCTGGTAAAACTGGTTATCTGGTTTTTAGTATCTCCTCTAGGTGAAGGGAACCTTACACATATTATCATTTCTGATATATACAGTAGGAAAATTGAAAAGAAAGACAGACATTCCTTAAATTTATTCTATGTAATAATGGGGAATTTTAGGTTGAGAAGGCGTATATCTGGGTCCTGCTATACCTGTGATTAGATACAACATTCATTTTTGTCACGTGTGTGTGAAAATCTGACATAATCCAGAAATAAAAAATTCAATAAAATAAAATTAATCATGTGCCTTTATATCTGTAGTAAGGAGTGTGAAACAGGTTTGAGCTTGATCATCAATTTAAATCAGCTCAGGTCAGAAAGAAGCAGAAAGATACCCCCAGATGGTTGCATTAGGACAAGATTTGATAGTTTTGAAACCAGTTTCTAAGGAAATATTTGACTTTCAGACTACACCAGGGTAACTTAAACTGATTGTTACCCATTTTAGCATAGTCAGGCAAAAGACTGGGGATGGAAGTAGCTTATAAACTAATTCTGTACCCTGCAGAGATGGCATTTTTAGACCACGGCACTTCATAAGTAGCTACGTGGGAGAAAAGCTTATTCTGGGTTTTGTACAGAGGATCTATTGTTCAGAACTGTCAGTTCAACAACACAAGAAACCACGGTAAGCATTTACAATTTTGATCTGTAGGCAGAAGTGGAAAAGCTCCCCTTTGGGACAATGACACTCAGAAAAAAATCTAAATAAAAAGGTTTAGAATCTGTTCCTCATATACAAGGTGGGTTGATGAATGTGGGAACATTCATTTAGACGCTGCTTTTTGATACACTGTGATTAGGTCAAGCTGTATAACTTGCACTGCACAGAAAATAAACAGGGCTGTTCAAGATCAGAACAGAAAAGACTTTTCAGTAAAACTAAATGAATGGGTCTTATTCTTCCCTAAATAAATGAAGTAGAAATTGGAGAATAGTTCCGACAAGTCAAAGGACTTCCTGTTTTATTCGCTCTCTCCGATGTATTTGAAATATGAATTCATGTACAGGCACAAAGAATCTACATGAAGCACATGAGCTTACAACTTCCATACATCCAAAATTTGTCACCTCCTCTCTTCTTCTGTAAATTTTACCTTTTTGTGCCTTTTTCATACACACAAGCATTTGGCGTGGACTCCACTCCTTCATTCTGAGGGTTTTGTTGTTATGTAAAAGTGGCATAAGTGTGGCTAGTACAGAAAATATATAGTAAATTATAAAAAAGGCAGGACTTTTCATCGCTTCCAAGGCGTTTGTTACTTTGAAAACAAATATAATGTGTCTTACATCTCTTTGCATTCTTTTTTCTTTCTCATTTTCTGATCACCTTTTGTATGAGTACAGAAGTTATCTATAAACAACTAATTTAATTTTGATTTGCAAGTAAACTTTTCTGCTTTAATTTAAATAAATAATTGCTTACCACAGGTCAGACTAAGCATTCAAAAACTGATTTTTAAAACAGATTTGTATTTGATAATTTGAAGTTTCTGACCATCAGTCATTTTGTGGGGGTGTCATGCCTAGACATACAATGGTAAATCAAGATTCTTTGCCATGGCTCATTTCCTCTGCCAGAGGATTTAAATCACATGTCCTGACTATGCAACAGTATATATTTGGGCTGAAAGATGTAGATGTGTTTAATGAAATCCATTCAAATCCTTTTTGTGGGCCTGAAGATTACTAAAAGCAAGACAAATCCTCCTTTATAAATGACATCTTAAGATATCAAACACTGTCTGCTACTATACTAGTATATACCAGCTCTGGAATCCTCAACATAGAAAGGGCATGGACCTGTTGGAATGGGTCCAGGTGAGGGCCACAAAGATGATCAGAGGGACTGAGCAACTCTCCTATGAAGACTGAGAGCTGGGGCTGTTCAGCCTGGAGAAGAGAAGGCTCCAGGGAGACCTTATAGCAGCCTTCCAGCTGGAGAGGGACTCTTTGTCAGAAGTGCAGTGACAGGACAAGGGGTAATGGCTTTAAATGGGAAAAGAGGAGAAATAGATTAGATACCAGAAAGAAATTCTTTCCTGTGAGGGTGGTGATGCACTGGAAGAGGTTGCCCAGGGAAGCAGTGGATGTCCCATCCCTGGAAGCGCTTAAGGCCACGTTGGATGGGGCGTTGAGCAACCTGGTCTAGTGGGAGGTGTCCCTGCCCATGGCAGGAGGATGGCACTTGATGATCTTTAAGGTCCCGTCCCTTCCAACTCTAACAGTTCTATGATTCCATGATTCTATTTCATTCAATAATTAATCTAGCCAGTGTGGTACTCACCAACCACAGTTAGATGCACACAGAACTCAGATTTGTTATTGCTTTTTTGCAATACATGTGACAGTAATAATGTTGTTTCTTTGTATTCAGTGACAAGCATTTGTGATTTTAGAACACAAGGGTTCCTGTTAATGTTCCAGGTGACCATGAAGTGCAGAGTGACAGCTGTGCAGTCCTAGGTGGCCACAGATTTGTTAGAAAGCAAAACAGTCACTAATATGGCACCTAATAAGAATGATTCTTTTTTTTTTTTTGTCTTAAAAGATATTAAATCTAGACACAGCTCTTTCATCTATAATGTCAAGAAATAAAAATAACAGGATTTTTTTAAAGGAGAATACTGTACTTTTTAAATCCACGGGCAGCTATTTCAGTTATGTTTCGATGTAAATTTTATTTTCTTAAATCTTGAGTTAAACTGAAGTAAAAAATCAGCTTACATGTCCCATGTTTGAAAAGTGCTTGAGTTCTAATTGTATACCGGGGTGAAGTAAATACATCATAATGTTTATCTTTTGATAACCTTTATCTGTTGCTATAATGGTTAAAGTTGTTATTGTGTAAGCATGTATTTTGCCCATATAATAGAGTTATATACTGATAAAAAATCATCAGAACTAATTCTTGATTTCCCTTAGTCAGAAGCCATAATAACGAAGATCGTCCCCTCAAATTTTCCATGTCATATTGCACAAATTTAAAAAATCTCTGTAATTACTGTTTTCCAAATAGAGAAAATCAGAATGAGATGTCAAAACATTTACTAGACTTTAATTAAAAGAAAATAAGCTGTTACTCTATATTTTTAAAAAATCCTACCTAGCTTTTAGGGTTTTCTTTAATTTTCAGAGCACAGTGACAGGACAGAGATGTCTCATGTTGTGTCAGGGCCTTGAGGGCAATAATAGACTACACCAGCCCTGACCAGCCTCCCATCATGGCACCAGGAGTCTCAGGTCAGCTCAGCTCAGCACCATCACCCATGGCTCCAGAGATGCTGTAAGAGTGTGGTTGTCCAGCTTCACCACAGTCCTGCCCTGCCTGGCCAAGGGCCCTGATGCGAAGGGTCCAACCTGCAGGCTGATACCCCAGCCTGGCCTGAGCCCATCCCCACCCCCTTGGCTTTGCCTGGCTGTTCTGGGGCTGTCTGACATGTTTCCCTCACCTGGCCTGATCCTCATCTGGCCTGACATCCTGGCCTGGCTTTGACCTGTGCTCGTCACTGTGACCTTGCCTGATGGTGACATTGCCCACCTTGAGACATGGGCCCATGTGATACTCATGAAGTTCAAGCAGGCTGAGTGCAAGGTCCTGCACCTGAGCCAGGGCAATTCCAGGCAAAAGTCCAGGCCGAGCAGAGAATGGATTTAGAGAAGCCCTGAGGATAAGGACTTGAGAGTCTTGGTGGATGAGAAGCACAACTTAAGCTGGCAATGTTTGACAGCAGCCCAGAAAGCCAGCTGCATCCTGGGCTGCATCCCCAGCAGTGTGGCCAGCAGGACAAGGGTGGGGATTCTCCCCCTCTGCTCTGCTCTGGTGAGACACCACCTAGAGTACTGGGTATTCAACACAAGAAGGACATTGACCTGTTGGAATGGGTCCAGAAGAGGCCACGATGATGATCAGTGATCTGGACCACCTCTGCTGTTAGGACAGGATGAGAGAGTTGAAGGCATTCAGCCCGAAGAAGGGAAGGCTCCGGGGAGACCTTAGAGCCCCTTCCAATACCTAAAGGGGTTCCAGGAGAGATGGGGAGGGACTCTTGATCAGGTAGTAGGGTAGTGGTTTTAAACTGCAAGAGGGGAGATTTAGATGAGATCTCAGGAAGAAATTCTTTGCTCTGAGGGTGGTGAGACACTGGTCCAGGTTGCCCACAGAAGCTGTGGCTGCCCCACCCCTGGAGGTGTTCAAGGCCAGGCTGGATGGGGCTTTGAGCAACCTGGTCAAGTGGGAGGTGTCCCTGCCTATGGCAGGGAAGTTGGAACTAGATGATATTTAAGGTCCCTTCCAGCCTGAACCATTCGATGATGATCCTATGGTGCAGATGCCTGGTTGAACTTAGCCACTGTCTGCATCTGTCCTGCTCATCTTGCACAGACACTGTGGGGCTGGGTCCTGACTTGTGAGGCCCTCGTGCTGTACACTATCCTTCAGAGAGCAGCTGGCGATCCCCATGACCTGACACCAAAAGCCAATTGTTTTTTATTCATCAGCTTTGCAGTACAAGTTGATGTTTCAGTGCTTTGCTAAAAAAAAATGATGGACTTAAGCATATGCTTTAGGTGAAGCATGTGTTTGATTATAAAATTAAAATAAGGATGTGCTTAAGTGTTTCCTGGATCAGGACATTAAAGACAAGTTTGACATACCTAACCAAAGAAAAGTAATTGCTAAGAAAGCAGGTAACCATATTAATCATAAAAGAACAGACTTGTCTTAAAGACTGTCATTAGGCTATACTTACCTATTGTACTGTTATTCATTTATTCTGGTTTGGGTATAAACCACTGATAGCAACCCACTGCTTGCTTGCTATTTTATCAGTCTTAATGAACGTATTCTTACCACTCCAGCTGCTAGGAGAACAGAATTGTTATTCTTATATTTGAAACAGAGAAATGGGGACAGGGAAATGAGGTGTTGGAAGATTGAACTAAACCTAAACTTGCAGATTTGGGAATGTTTCAGAGTCCCTGGTCCAGTTAATTGTTCACCTTACTAACCACCAGCAGTCATGGGAAATGCTGGTTTCTACTGGAATAAGCAAAAGTTTGCAAAGGGACTTCACAAGTAATTTGACTAGGACAGTGTACCAGTGTAACAACTGCTAGATACAGCCACAAAGTTTTTGGTGAAGTCTGAGGCAGAGGTCTGCAAAGTCAGAAGACATCTGCTCCAGTTACCAGACCATTCCTTTGGCTGTTTTGTTAACATCATGCTCCATCTCTTATGACAAAAAATTAAATGGTCAGCTGGATTGTTTATATGCCACTAAATGGTGGTGTTTCTATGTTACAGTACAAATAGTGATAACATTATTCATATTAAATAGTACCTTGTGTCAGTGGCAGTTATTGAAGACCTACACTGTAAAACTGAAAAAGCAGTATAAAGGTCTGTCTTGTACCACCTTGTTACTTACCAGTTGTCCTAAACTCTCATTAGATCTTCTGCCTTCATGCTCAGAAATTAGTCTGCTCACCTCTCATGGGCTACCGTCTCTGAGAGAAGATATGCATTTTCTGAGGTTTGGCAATTTCAACAAATTTCAAATCAGGGAGGAGCAGGGTATAGGATGGCAATTTTTGTAGTCTTATCTTTGGATTTGAACATGCGGTCACACTGATTGAACTTCCCTCTTTCTCTCTCACTCAGCATCTGCATATTTTGAATTATGTCTAAATATCAAAGTGTTATTTAATGTAGCCAGAAAAGAAAGGAATTAATAATAGGCCATTATTGCTTTACATCCAGAGATCATTCTCAGAGTTCAGGGCTATTCTTTTAGCCAAGCCACAAGAATTACACAGGCACGACTAGTTTTTATAACTCCCTTAGGCAATGCTGAAACTATAAACATGATGGGAATGAAGTCTCACCATGTGTATCTAATAGCACCGAAGTGAGTAACTGGAATTGGTGCTGACACAGCATTCAGCTTATATTAAAGGTTTAATGTACTACACAAATCCCCTTGGCTGCTTGGATTTAGGCTTTTAGATGATTAGGAATGGCCGTGTGGAGGGACTGTCCCAAAATACATGTTGGTGAGGCGTCTGCTGGTGCTATAGAAAAGTATAGATGCTGAGGCACTTCATTCAGTTCTGGCCAGGGATCTGGGCAAATAACATGGGTAAAATTCAAGTGTATGTCTATACCTAACTCTTGGTTATGCAGTAAAGGTACAGAATAGAACAATGAAATGTATATAGAAACAATGCAAAATCGTGTGCCATAGGTATATACACATACACGGACATGTGCATATCTGTGTGTGTTTTGCTTAAGTTTTATGAAATCTGTGCACATTGACACACAGTTTCAGTACCATAGAGAGGCTTACTTTATTCCCAGCTAACTGATATAAGAAAGGAAAAACACCACTGCAGTCAGAAGTTACATAGGGTTTTAACAAAATCAAGAGTATGAAAATTAGGTCCTGGAAAATAGATACAGGCATACATCAGATCTTCTCTTTCTTGTTCATTAAATTTAAAAATTCTGTTATAAGAAATACTTTCCAAGTGAAAAGTATTCTAAGACTTCTACTTTAAAAAATTTAAATACTTTTTAGAAAGCACAGATTAAAAAATCATTAAACTTATGCTAAATATTACCTTCAAACAGATCATTTCTCCTTGCAAATATTTTCACTGAACAATTTTGACTGGATTTTCTTTCTTGGTTAGATGTACATTGCACGAGGAATAGCTTCTTTTCTACAGTGAAATTTGTCTGCCTGCTAACAAGTCTAACTTGCTTGAGAAACACTCAGCACAATTAGTCACTCAAACAACAAAATTACAGGGAAAGCAATTTATACACTCACAGACATAGGACTTCAGAAAGTTTTGTGGGTATTGGTTCACATTTAGTGCTAGCATTTCTTACTTTTCTGATTTCCTAAATGAGGATTTCTTGATTTCAACCTTTCCTGTGGAAATTTTCTCCTATTTCTGACATTCCCCATTACTTTCAGTTTCTTTGTTAAGTTGTTATTTTATCTTTGCTATCAATTTTTGTTATTTGAGTTGCTTGAGCATTCAAGTAATAAGCCTCTCACTGTTTTTCTTTTAATGACTTCTATAGTTCATGGTTTTAAGCAATGCTAGCCATGTCTCAGTTAACTGTAAAAGTGAGTTCTTATTCCTCCCTACTCCCTCTGTTTGATAATATAAAACCTGAATTCAGTACAGCCCCAAACCAGGATTTCAGGTTTTATTCCTAAATAAATCACTGTCACCTTGCCAGCCACACCAGGGAATTCCTGTCAGATTGAATTATCAGTAAATTAAAAGTCAGCTGGGTTTATTTCTTAATATTTGTATTGTATAGTGCACCGGTTAATGATAACTTAGCCAGCATATCCCACTTTCCTCAGTTTGTAGGCTTTTTGCTAGCCATCAAATGTACTTAAGGATTAGCAATTAAAGCCTGTTCCTATATTACTGATAATACTTTATATACAAGAAAGATATAATTCAGAAAAGGAGTGCACAATTTTGTACCTAATTTAAATACTCTATAGATACAAGGAATTCAAGAGGTGTCATCCTGTTCATTATATACCTAACTCTATTATATGCACTCTATAACATGCACAGTGATCTCATTTGCATGTACAACTGCAGCTATTTTTCAAAAAAGGTGTACAAACCTATTTATTTAACTATACAAAAAAAATCCTGAAAACAGTGCTTCTGTTGAATGATAGAAATAACTTTTAATGACTATTATAAGTATCCTGACTATGACAAAGAATCCAATTTAAAAGACTAGTAGCAAATTAAGTGTAACATCCAAGTAGTGAAAAAATCACAGTAAAGAAAGCTGAAGTACCTTCCCCACTTTCCCATGAAGATTTCTCCAGATTCCGTATGAGATCGATGTCTCTCATGGTAAAAACAGTCTAGAAAGGTAATTGGCTGATTGTAAATTTCCTGCAAATGTGGGAATCCACAGGGAGCATCAAGAGACTGCACCTCCCAGCAGAGGACAGATCAGCTCTCATGAGCCAGAATTTATAGGCTACAATTTATGTTCAAGCAAGGGAGAGAACTTCAGACAAGTCTCATATCATTGTATTGGAAGTATTCAGGGTGTCACAGCATTCACCTGAGACAGGCCATATTTCAGAATCATCATCCTCTGTAATGGCTGTAGCATATTTATTAAGCATTTTGAGGACTGAATTGGGCCTGCTTAAAATCTTATATCTGTGTAATCGCTGTCAGTATTTATTAAGCCTTGTTGCAAAGACAGAGCAAGGCAGGGAAATCAGCCTCACTGGTGACAGTCCGCATTAAATAAAAAGAGCTAGTAGCCAGCCTGTATGTGTCATTTAGGACTAGGTTTTAATTTAAAAGCTGCTAAACAATTTTGGATGATCTCTAAAACAACAGCACCATAGTTCTGAGGAAACTGAGGAACTGATACAGCTTAAGTGACTTTCTGAAGGACACAAAATGAGCCTGTCCTAATTTTGGGACTAGAAATAGATATTCAGATCTTAGTATTATGTATTAAACCTTAGTTATAATCCACCTGTTCTGAGTATAGGGCCTCATGTTAGTGAGAAATTTTGAATTCAGATAAATGGTCATCAAGTCTCAGCTAAGATCTTAATTCAGAGGTTTTATTGCCAGTATTGGTTTATTACCTTCATTTTCCATTGTAAGGGAAGTTTATACATCTGGCAATCATAAAAGAACAGCTTTTGTTTTTCACACATTTTGGATGGACAATATGAAAGAACTGAAGTAGAGTTGCATTAGGTGATTACAGAAAGCTATTTATTTATTAAAGAGAAACTGTTCAGAAATAGGGCTGGAAAAGACTTCAGGATGTCATTAAGTTCACGCATCTTGAACAATGCAGAGGAGATGAACCTGCACTATCTCAGGGTGGGGTATAAGCAACAGTAAAATTTATTCTTAGAGGTAGATGACAAAGGAAATTTCACATCCTTTCTAATTCTTCTGGTAAGCTTTTTATTCTAGTGCTTCACTACTGTTATAATTAGCCCAGGCTGGATGGGGCTTTAAGCAACCTGGTCTAGTGGGAGATGTCCTTACCCATGGGAGAGGGTTGGAACTCAATGATCTTTAAGGTCCTTTCCAAACCAAACCATTCTATGATTCTATAGTTAGAAAGGTTTCCTAAATATTACTTATTACAAGTTGAAGCTATTTGTAATCACAGGGACACTGCCAGGTTTCTAAAGGCCTTTAGCTGAAATCAAAATTAAGGAAGTAAAGGGCTTTTCAGAATGGGGAGAGGCCATCTTTCAATGCCTCTATGTCTGTTCAATTCAATGCAGAATTACTAAGCCTTACTATCCTTCCTGTGCCGTAATTAGATAACTCTTGAAGATGAAGTACCTTGAGGGACAAGGTCATAGTGAAAACTGTAATTATTTCCTAGAGCTATTGATTTTATGCTAATGATTTTAAATTATGCATATTGCTTGCATCTAATAAGCTCACCTAAAATGTCAGGTGGTGGTTTGAGCTTTCTGTGTCACTTGGGAGGAGGCCTGTTTGGACATATTTCAGGGTGTCTATAGTGCTTATTGCAAAGGTTGATGTGTATGTGGGAGAGGGAGCTTAATATCAGGTCAAAGGGAAACAACTTTTTTTAGGGGAATGAAAAGAACCAAAGCAAATGGAGAAGAGAAGCTAAATGAAGCGAAGTGAAGGAGATAATGTATAAAACAAGCCAGAACAGAATATCTCTGTCCACCCACTGAGCACGGCAAGATTTTGAAATCAGGATTTTGGTGAATGAGGCAGTTTCTCCTAGGAAACACAATACAGAGCTCATCCCTGAGGTATCATAAATCCAGATTCCTTTCTTGTTTGTGTATCTTCTAAAGGACTATATGGAAAAATATATTTCTCTAAATATTCCAGTATATTTTGTCTCCTGATTTGTATCTTCATGACTTAAGAACTATCAGCTATGGTATCTTTTCAAAAATTTGTGTATTTCACAGTCTTTAAAGTCCAAGAAGGTGGGAAGAACTATTCTATACATTGTGAGGATGTTGATTTTGTGACTCACAAAGTTTTCCCAGCCATCTGTAATTTAGATGAGCACCATGTTTATACTGAGAATTAACTTACAGTGCTATTTTTTATTTTAAAAATCCAGGATGAGTATTCTGCTTTAGATAAGCAACTCTTTTTCCAAAAGAGCTCAAAGAGACTCTCTGGAAATTTTCATGTTATTATAGTTTATGTATATCACAGACAACAGGTAGAGTTTGATTTAATCACATAAACTGCTATTGTTGTACTGCCTTTTAATGCATCTGAGTAAGAGCCACTAATCTTGCATCTTCTATAAGATTTTTTAAAAAAATAATCAAAATACAAAGGATCTTATTTTGTGTATAGTTCATGTTCACCAATAAATTACAGGACGGACAGTCTACCAATATCAATAAGGACTCTGCTCATCATAGAATGTCTTGCAATGCTCCAAATGCACACACATGAGGTTTTGCACTACACTCATGACAAGGCTGGAGATCACTTTTTAATTTAGATGGATGATAGATGCCTGCATACATTTAGTCTCTTTCTGCATTAACTGCCTCTATCACCTTGATCTCTTGATAAATAGTTTTTATTATACCTGAATACAGCAAATGCTAGTTATTACCATCTTTACAGCGAATACTCTGCCTTCCTTAATGTGGAAGGGATTAGCTAGACCAATGGATTGAAACTTTCTTGCTTTTTTGATTTGTCTGCAGCACAGACAGAAGAGACTGGCAGGCAGTACCAAGGAGAAATTTTCTTCAGTTACTGCCCATGCTGTGCCTATTGGAAAGACTAATACAAACGTCAGTCACTCTATCTGTCAACCCCATATTTCCCAACACTTCACAAGTCAAAAGAAAGAAAGTAAGTAAATGAAGCAGGTAAATTTTTGTATTTTCCATATTTTGGAAAATAATGGGAATGGGAGAAGAAAGCACTTGAAATGATGAGAGGAATTCCAATGCACTTACCTGCCTGATTTTTAGTCACTAGGTGGGTCTTCACATACAGATGCTACAGCTGAAGGTATTTTTAATATCACTTGGGCTTTGCTTGTTTTTTTCTTTCTCACACTACCCACATTTTAGTGTCCGTATGTCTCTCCTTAATCACTTAGCACAGTTTAATGCCACCTCTGCCGTTCTCACTAATCATCACCTCCAATTGCTATCAGCACCAGGTCTCCATGTGATTTGCCCTTTGTGGCCAGCTACTTTTAATTTTGTCTGCAGGAACTGCAAAAATGGCAGAGGGCAATTTGAGAGCAGAGAGACGCTTGGCAATAGAATTAGAAGTGTATTATTTTTTTGGGGGGATGTTTTAATCTTTTTTCTTTAAAGTTTTTTTAAACATCATGGGACATGCTAAGATTTCCAGTTGAGGGAGTAAATTAGAGATATAATATAACTCCAATCTGATTTAACCTGCCACTAGAATATACAAAAACCCCACTATTTTTTATGAAGCTTTTGAAACTGATGATTGAAAATCCAACAGCCTGAATTGCAGTTCTGGACACATACTACACATCTTTTATGATACTTTATTTACATGAGTAATATTGCTGCAGTGTTTATCTGAATAAGTGTTAATCAAGGAGTAAAAAAAGTTTTGAAGGAAACTGTAAATAGTCATGAAACTTTCCTTGTAACATTGTTACTAGATTAGACTGCTCCTGATCTTTGTATATATAGTCTCTGCTAAAACTCCAGAAAATCATATTAGGAAAGCACATGGTGTGAATAACTGATACTAGTTCCCATGGAAATTTAGAAATTTCTAGTATGTAATATGACTGTTATTGAGTGGCTTAAATAGCACAGAAATTTCAGACAAGGAGATAAAATGTGTAAAATTCAAACTGCAGAGAAAATTTACTGTGGTATTAGTCCTGTTTTTTCTACTAGCCCTACATTAGTAAATACACATGTAGTAATATACATGTGTTAAGGAAAAGGCACATGATATTTGCTAAGCAGGATTGGCTGGGTAGGGATTATTTATTTCACTGTGAAATTCCATCCCAGTCAGAACCACATCAACCACATAAACATTAATTGAGTACTCACAGGAAGAGTAAACAAATATAGACTCATAGAATCACCAAGTCATAGGATGACTCCAGGTCGATCATCCAGTTCCAACCCCTTGCCATGGGCAGGGACACCTCCCACTAGACCAGGCTGCTCAAAGCCCCATCCAGCCTGGCCTTGAACACCTCCAGGGGTGGGGCAACCACAGCATCTCTGTGCAACCTGTTTCAGTGCCTCACCTCCCTCACAGGAAAGAATTTCTTCCTAATTCCTCATCTAAATCTCCCTTCTTTCAGCTTAAAACTGTTTCTCCTTGTGTTATGGCTCCAATCCCTGATTAAGAGTCCCTCCCCATCTCTTCTGTAGCCCCATTAGGGACTGGAAGGGGCTCTAAGATCTCTCTGGAATCTTCTCCAGGATGAATATCACTGTAAATGATAGAGCTTTCTTTGCTCATGCCTCCAACAGATTTTCTTGGAAACAAACAGTATTACTCTTCTTTTGTCTTATAAGAGTTGTTTTTTCTGTTTTCTCCATAAATGTAAGTCCTAAGCTCCCTCAGGTGTGTGAACACACAGTCTTCCATTTATAATTTAGTATGAAAATAGAGATGCTTAAATAACTTCTGCCCATTGTATCATAGATTCTTCTATGGTATGACATTTTCTAAGTCTTAAGGTCTTAAAACAACCACCCCCACAACTAATCAGTGAAATGCTGGCTAATGCTTCCTTTCTTTTACTGAAAATTCTCCTTGATCCATCCTTTCACTCTTCTCTTATCTGTTACCAGCACCGGTCAAGGGAATGAATAGCCAACTCAGAAACAGCTGTGATATATCATGGTATGATAGCAAATAAGTCCGAAGAGTAGTCAAGCTGTGGAGGAAATTCAGAACCAGAAATAACAGATAAGGTTGCGGGTTGCAGTCAAGATATGGTAAGATGACTTTTGCAACATGTTTACAGGCAGGGCATTCTAATGGACCACATGAGAATTCGCTGCCACATGAGAATGTGTCTGAGACAAAAATGTGCCTAACTCTGGCCTACACAATACCTTCCTGAAGCCACAACTCTGAGTCTATTTAAATGAAATAAAAAAAAAATAATAATGGGCATTATCTATTGGAAGATAAGTGAATGACATCCTGTAGCACTTGTGTTAAATTTTTATCACTCTTGTAAAAAGCATTGAAAATGAGATCAAATAATTATCTGCCTTCAAAGCACAGTCCATAATGCCTAACATTTTTCTTTAGTGCACAAGCTCTCACCAAAGAAACAAAGTCTCTACCAGTTAGGAACCAAGCATAATTTTACAGCTATTACATGTAAATAAGATGACACTTTCAGTGAGAGGATATCAAAATGCACCAGGTGATGGTAGTAGATCATGCATGTATATGTTCTTGGGCACCCTATAAACCTCAAAGACACTGAGAGACTACCAAATATCTTTGTGTACATGTACACGATATCCTCCTTACTTGAAATAACACAAGTGAAATTTTTAATATATATTTTATAAAGCTTTTTAAACTCTGAAGGGTACTCGAGAACATTTACCATGCCTACAGAACATTACAATTGTAACTTCTTACGTGTATAGGACTCTTTTCGCTTCTGCCTTAAAGATGCCAAACTGATGGCTTTAAAGACACCAAACTGACCGCCTTAAAGACTCTGACCTCTAAGTGCTCCTTTGCTGAACAACAGAGAACAGGAAGAATTACCAAGAAGAATTTGAACTGAATCACCACTTGTCTCAACTTTCTGCCTCCAGGGATCTGCTCTAAGTAGTAGTGGTGCACATTCATAAGAATCTCACTTTTGGTAGCAGTTTTTATGAGACTGCCTGAGGACCTAGTTTATTTCATGTAAACTGCTGAGAAGATCTCTGACAGAGGCGGCACTGGCTCCTTGTATGGATTTGAATATATTAGCAGAAGCAGAGTCATGTCACCTAGAAAGACATTACTGTACTAACTCCACTCTAAAAATTATCAATACATTCTTGTAGTATGTAATCCATTTATTAATTTTGAGTATTCAAGGCAGGACACTGATTTAGTTGCAGAATTCTCAGTACACTAAAATACATGAATCTTTAAAAGATCTCTGTCAAGAAATGTAACCACCCAAATTCTGACTAATGTTAAAAAATAAATGAAGATGTGAACCGTTGCTCAAAAAATCCATTATAAATTGAAATGTTTCCCATTTTACTTGAATCAGGAATAAATTTAAAATATGGTGTTTTTAATATGTTTAAATTTCCTGCTTCACTTTGAATCAAATTTTGGTAGTGTTACAAACTTGTCCAAAAATGAAACATAGTGTTGGCAGTATATTTGACCACTTTCATCTCACTGAACCATCTGCTTTACTCATCCTGGCATGATATAAACAATAAAATATGAATCAACTTTTAAAAATTATTTTTGTCTCAAGAAATATTTTTACCATCAGGGTTTTTTTAATGCATGTGATCTTGTATTGATAAAGTCAGTATCTTTTAAATGAAGAAAAGTGAAGCTGCAGCTTCTGCTCTACCTAAAATTGTTGCTTTGCACATTTGTAAACAGGTTTTCCAATTAGATTGATACATAACCTGAGCACTCCACCTTGAGATTCAAAAGAGCAATTGAATGTAACACATTTATATGTTTATATAATTTATGCTTTTTCTGCAATTGAAGTTTTGAGAAGATATAATGCAGATTCTCTTTTTAAAAGTAAAAGCTCAATGGACACATTCGAGATACTCCAACAGTCTATGGAACATTAACTTTTTACATTGTTGTAGGCACTGGCAAAGGGTTGTTGACATTAATTAGAAAAACTATGACTTTAACACAGTTTATTGGCTTGATCAAAATGAAAAGTTTTTGTGTATTTAGAAAGCAATCTGATGCAGAAAACTTCTTTCCCCCATTCCCTTATTGTGTTTTACCTGCTTGGGACTCAGTATTTTTATTTTACTCACAGTATTTTTCTTTTTCATGCCTGGAGTAAAGTCAAAACAAAAATCTCCTTTCCCATACTATCTTTGTAGGATCTACCTACATATCAAATAGTGGTAGCATATTAGTTCAAGTTAACTTTTTTAGCATTTTTCTTGAAAAATACTCCTGTGGTTCGAGCTTGCAGAGAGAAATACATGAGTGGGAAACCTTATTTTCGCTAAGGCACAATAAGATGCTTACTGAACAGCAAAAAATCCTTGAAATTTGGTGCTTTATGTGCAAAAGATCTATCAAGATAAACAACATCCACTACTCTCCCCTCATCCACCAACCTAGTCACCTTGGGTATCACATTGGGTAAGCATGATTTCACCTTCATATAGCCATACTGAGTGCTTAAAAATTAAATTGACTATATTCCAGCTGGTTTACTGATTGCGTTTCTAATAGAAGCTGCCAGGAAAAATAGTCAACAAATACTGAACTGGAGAACTTTTTAAAAGGCAGTTATCTTTTTCTTTGTTGATTTTTCCCAATTAGGAGGTCTATAGCAGATACCCACTAGAACTGCACCCATGTCAGGCTGTCTGCTAATATTGATCTGTAAAATCTCCATGAAATACTAAAACACTGAACTATCCAGCTTCATAGAAAATCCAGGTTTGGATTTATTTCCTCATTATACCAGCAGTATTGTTCTTGAATATGATAGCTGACAGTACATTAATATCTCACAGTAATATACATGCTGATACTGAAAGGACCAATGGCCCGAGGATGCAAACTGGATTGAGGTGGTCAAATCTTTTTAGTACTACTGAACCCTGAAATCCTGAACCCTTAAACCCTGAAGTATTTGTTCAAAAGTACAGACAGATATATCAAAGAATTTTAATTGTTGTCAGTCCGTTGGTGATAAATTTATCCTCTCCTGGGCATTCTTAGAAGCTGAGTACATTTTTTTTTTCAAAGCCCACAGCTGTAGTTCAGTTGCTTCACCAAATCATTTAGGAATTTTCATCAGAGAGTAGTTTAACATCTATCAGAAGAAGAGTACTAATATACTGACACTTGTCTGGCATGAGAAACCACTTTGGCTGAAGAAATGGTAACATTCAGGCACTGAATTGTCAAGAAGTGCAAATGAAAAAAAAAAAGAGGTATTATTGCACATGAATAGAGACTAAAGTAGTCCAAATCTCAGTTAAAAATGGCTTGTTAACACATAACTTAGCGATTTCACAAGTTAGAAGAAGAGTCAAGGCTGGGTTTATAAGCCTAAGAGAGATAAGTAGTAGTGTGCATTGGGAACTGGAAACCCCATGTATTCTTTAGAACATGGAGGAAAGCAGAGTAGTAAATAGGTCAATAACTGAATGCATTAATAAATTAACAACTAATTCTATGAAAATTGGAGAAATCATAGAAAAGAAGTGGCAAGCACCTTGGAAGTAATTGTCTCTTCACTAGTAGAAGCCAGGGCCTATATCACTCTTAACAGACATTCTTTGACTTGTTCTTTAAAATCTTTCATGGTCTTCAAGCAGTCTAAATAAGTGCTAACTATTCTTACCATTGAAAACTCTAACATTGACATAACCACCTTGTTTTACTGTTAGTTTATGTATGGTCTCCTTACAATCTGGGATAGGCTCATATCCCATTTCTCTCATCACATCTCATGTACCGCTGCTTACTTTTACTGACCTTTGTTTTCTCCATGTCTGCTTCCTTCTTAAAATCTGTTGTGCAAAACTAGGAAAGAGCAGCTTTACAAGGGTAAAGAGGGTTCAAATCATTACTTCATACATGCAACATAATAACTCTGTATATGCTTCTTAGTACTGGTCCTTGCTGCAGTGTGATATTGTTGGCCCATAATCCACTTCTGAACCAGTATAATCCTTATGTTGTTTTCTACAGAACTGCTGCTAATCTAGTCACCCTGCAATAGCAGTAATTGAAATACGCTACAGAATGTGCCATACTTTTCTCTTTTCATAATAACATTGGCAGCTGCAAAAAAAATATTATCTAATTGCCCTTCAGTGATGATCTTGATAATGTTATGTTAAGAAGAAACAAACGAAAAAAAAAGATCTAGCTTTGTGAATCAACTAGTTTCTTCAAATTGTACTTTGATTGTGTTTTCTGTACAAAAGCGGTGGGAATATAAAGAGAACCTTCTGCATCATCTGTAGAGATGCACAGTACAATTTGGAGAAACATGGAACTAGAAGACTGTACTTCAAAAACAGTTTTATATAAAGGCATTGAGTTTTCAAGTTGCTAGAGAAGAGCTGAAATGATAGGTATCTCCTACATACACAGATGATAGGAGGGCATCAGGCCCTCCTGTGATGAGCTATCTTCATCCCTCCCTACTTATATTTAGCCTTCTTCCTAGCAGAGAAAAGTATAACACTAGAAAAGACATTTTTCAGTGTTGCATACTACCAGTGTGAGATTATCAGCTTCCTTACATGCTGTGTCCCAGTTACCAGTTTGGGACTCCTTCCCCTGGCTGGCTTGATTCCATGATTGTCAATCACTTTTTCTTGCAGTCAGTAACAATAAACATGATTGCAGTTACAGTTATCTGCCAAAGCCCGGAATGGTAAATACATGGGACTAGAAGGACTGCGAGTACTCAGAAGAGATTAATGGAAACATAAATTAAGGTGGTCAGACAATTGCTTTTTCCCTTTTCTTTTTTGAACTAGATAATTACCGTGGATCTTAAAAAGAAAAATAAGATAAGAATTTGATCACTTTATTGCAGAGGGTCCCACGTGGGCCACAGTTACTGCCAGAAAACCTCCTCCTGTGTGGACTCCTCTTCATGGGCTGCAGTTTGTGCCAGAAGCCTGCTCCAGTATGGGCATTCCACAGGCTGCAGCTTCATTCAGGGTATGTCCACCTACTGCAGTATGCCATCCTCCATGGTCTGCAGGGGGACAGCCTGTGTCACCATGGTATTCTCCACAGGCTACAGTGGAATCTCTGCCCTGGCACCTGGAATACCTCCTTCTCTTCCTTCTTCACTAACTTTGGTGTCCATAGGGATATTTCTTTCTCAATGTAATCAATGCTTTCTCTCACACCTGCTGTGCATCCTTTTTTACTTTTTCTTAAACCTGTTATCACGGAGGTGCCACCAGCATTGCTGATGGGCTCATCTAAAATGGAGATCCCCCTCATTTAGGGGACCTAAATGGAGGAATTGGCTCTGTCTGACACAGGGACAACACAGAAACAGCTCCTGCAGCACCCCCTTACTGAATTAAAGGTACTTCTCTGCTTTAAAAGATATTTATAGAACTAGGAAGCAGGAGATGCCCATACACTAACAAAGCAGCTTCACAATGGCACAGGGATTAAAAGAGGACGTAACTTACTTTCCTGGGGACTGTGGAATATACTAGTATGTATATGTATATATATCAATCTTATTCCTTAAAATACCTCCCAAATTTTGTTGCTGTCTACATTATTTTTATAAGAAAAATTTCAAGTAAAAAATTGAAAATATCAGTTACTACAGGCAAAGATCCTACACAAGTAAGATTTTTCCACTTCAGATGTGAACAACATAAGCATAAAAAGCAGACCTTCAAATTAATATTATTGCTTAGGGGGTTGTTTTTTGGTTTGGGGCTTTTAATTGTGTTGAATTGTTTTGGGTTTTTTTTCCACTAAGTGTATAATTGAAACTTTTGGATCTCTTTTTCCTTCTATTTGCTTCAAAATGATAAAAAAAAAAAAATCATTAATGCTACCAGATTCATAATTTCTTCTGCCTGAATGATATAATCACTATGTGCCACCACAAGCTTTAAAGAAGTGGATGAAGCAGTTTCCATACTGTTGTATCGCTCTGAAATAGTAGTTATAAGTAGTGTTGACAGTACAGGTCAAGTCTATGAAACTTGTAAAACTTGCACCTGAGCCTCGTAACCAAATACATAATTCATATATTTGACAGTTATTTTTAAAGAATCTTACAACTTCCAGTAATGTGAGTCCTGATACCTTTGAAGACAGATAAAAAGCTCAGAAAGACAGACTCATGCACTCAAAAAGCTCCTTCCTCTGCTGGACTTCCCAAACTGACACGATGTTTTGCAAAAGATCAATGAAAGATTCTTCTGCTTCACTCTAAATGGTCTTGTCCTGTTTAAAATAGCCTTTTGTGTCACTGAAACTCTGAGAACTGTGTGATCAATTAGGAAATGTAAGACTTTGTACATCCTACATACAGAGAAACAGGAGTAGTTTCTGATTCGCATGTGCTGCTTGGAGAATAGGAGTCAGCTGGCACAGGCACTTGAGAGAGTTTCCCCTATTCCTCCCTGTTGTATATTGTCTAAAATTTACCATTATATTTTTTTACAGGGTGACTTGCACGAAGGGTTTGCAAGCCACCAGGGTCTCTGGTTTTTTTCTGACTGAGGATATGAAGTAAGAGCTATAATGTTTCTATGATAGCTTTGTGATACTTGTTTTATTCTTGTGGTCACCATAAAAAAAAAGTTCTTTTCCCTCCTGTAAGAACTGAATTGGGTAGTTAATATCTCCAATGCCTACAGCTGCAGTATCTCCATGACTGGTAATTCCCCACTTGATGCTTTATCATCTGTATCTACAGATATCCTAGTGTAGCTCAAAGTAACAAAAGCAATTTGAATTCAGTGATATAGAAATTGAGTGATTCATGCAAATGAGCACCAAAAAGTTTTTATGTTTGTTCAGTTCATTTCATCTTTGCAGTCTTGGACTGTACAAGTTGGTTCTCTGCATGGAGGTGTGCATTGATGGTCTGCAGTGAGGACAACCTGAGAGAGTTGGGAGTGTTGAGCCTAGAGAAGAGAAGGCTCCGGGGAGACCTTAGAGCCCCTTCCAATACATAAAGGGGTTCCAGGAGAGATGGGGAGGGACTCTTGACCAGGAGGTGCAGCCAAAGGATGAGGGGGAACAGATTTAAAAGGAAAGAGGGTAGATTTAGATGAGATATTAGGAAGAAATTCTTTCCTGTGAGGGTGGTGAGACACTGGCACAGGTTGCCCAGAGAAGCTGTGTCTGCCCCACCCCTGGAGGTATTCAAGGCCAGGCTGAATCGCATTTTGAGCAAACTGGTCTAGTGGGAGGTGTTCCCATGGCAGGGAAGGTGGGACCGGATGATCTTTAAGGTCCCTTCCAACTCTAGCTATTTAATGATTCTGTCATTCTTTGGTGGTCTGTGCTAGGCACAGGACCTCTGCACCAATTTCTACATGTAAATCAAAAAGGACTTGAGAGAACAGAGGGCAGAGATCCCATCTCTGGAAACCTATGCAAGCACTTAAGACCTGAAAGTATGTATTTAAGTCTCAGTAAAAGTCTAAGATGAAAAAGGATGTGCAGGGAAAATAAGAAAAAGAACGATAAAACAACCAAGAAATATCCCCAGCAAGATGGTTTTGAGTCATGCTTTAGAACCTCCTGAGCAAAGCGTGGTGTTGATAGCTTGTGGCAGAGGGGCTGGAACTTGGCGATCTTTAAGGTCCCTTCCAACCTGAACCATTCTATGATTCTATGAAGTTACATGAATAGTCAACCAAGGTTTGTTTCCCATAACACATCCCAGCAGTACATCCACAAGTAGATTTTGCTGCTGTAAGGACTCAGACAGAGAAGGAGTTTTGCAGTCCTAACCCAGGATCGACTGAGTGAGGCTTTAAGTCACTACTGCCTACGGCAGGCTCCCTCCACACAGACATACTCCCTGTCAGCATCTCACAAGACCGGGAACTGATTTTGCAGTCTTGTTATTTGCCATCCTAAGCATGTGTTTTCAGTTTAATGCCTAAAGCTCTTTCCGTGTTAATGTTGTATGGCTGTCTAACCAAACAGGGAATAGTCAGGCTTTTGAAAATTCAAGGCACTTTTTTCTGCATAGGTTCAAGTGCCTCTCTGTTCCAGCCTCTCATCACATTTGTGTGCATCTGTTTCTTTGCTGTGTGAATTACTGAAAATCTCCAGGAGCACTAGAATTAAGTAGTCTTAAAACGTCAGTATAAACACAAAGAAGGAAATGCTTGTAGCTTGGAATTGTAGCTTGGAATTATTTATTTTTAAGTTACTCCTGTACTAAGCATTTTACAGAATAAATAGAGAAATGACTCTTGCCCTGGGAACTCTGTATGTTTCACAGTCAACACGAAAGGAAGAAAGGATGGAATCAGGAGATTTAAATAATATTTTGGCTTCAACCCTCCTGCTGTTCACTTGGCTAATTAAGTCAGTAGTCTTTGAAGAAAAGAAAAACATACCAGTTAGTTTTCTATCCTTAGCTAAGAAACAAATTCACAAGTATTTCAGGAAGATGTATATGACAATAGCCTCCAGATATGAAGGCTGTTAACAAGCTGACATGGAACATTTCTGCTTCTACACAATACAAGTGGAAGTATTGTAATGCGACTGCAAGAATATGGATACATTTGGGGAAAAAAGTTACAGAAGATGCAAGTATGACCAAAAAAAAAAAAAAAAAACCAAAAACCAGAAAAGACACCACAAAACCAACTGCAATACCCTCTGAATTCATTAAAGATTTTATTATGGTGAAGCCAGAAACCCTGTATGAAACCATCTTAGCTTAAGTGTCACATCAAGAAAAAGTTAATACACGTCAAAAAGACAGTATGCACACTTTTAAAGATGATGATGCTTGGTTAATTTTCAATACAAACATATTGTAAATGGGCATTTCTAAATGCCACTCTGGTCAAAAAAATAACTGTGTGAAAAAATCTTTTTATACCCTGTATTTTCTTCTGCATCTGAAGTGTATTTTAAATAACATTTACACTGGTTAAAAATTTGAGATTATTTTATTTTCAGCTAAGTAATACTCAGCAAAACTGTAGACTGAAATATAGCTGAAGTGATTAATGTTCTCTTTATATGACTGTTAGAAAAAAAACTACATAAAATTATTTGGAAATCGTGAAGAGATGACGAAGATGCTAAATTTCAAAGTAGTCTGTAGAGTAAATATGAAAACTGTCAAATCACCAGCTTCACATAATGAAATGGGCAATTCTCTCACTTCATGTGTTGTGGAACCAAAGAAATATCATCCTGACTAGGACCCATATGGAGAGATCATTTCCTTTGTACATGTGGACAGTTTCCAAGACTTAATTGTTGCGGAAATGTTATGAGTCTTTTTAACAGAGGTTGAACCTGATTACAATGTTTTAGAGCTACTGAGTTTTACTCAGTAGCTCTAAAATTTACTCAGTAAATTTCTCTAATCTTATTTTTAGCTCACATAAGTTTCTGTAAGCCTAGAAACCTAGGGCAATGAGTTCCACAGATTAATACATACCACACAAGATACTACTTTTCTTTCTTGTCAGGAGTACTATTCCCTGTACATCTGTCTTCTTTTTCTACTTTCCTTTTATGACTTATAGACATCTAGGAGATAGCCCATCCCATCTGCCTCTTTTCCAAAGGGACAGCTTTCAGTCATTCCTTGTATAGTAGCCTTTTCCTACCTGAGTTATTCTTGTTATTCTCCTTTCTATTAACTTTCATTTTACAATAACATTTTTAAGATAAGATACCAGAACTGCATGAATATTCAGAATGTGGAAACATCTGACACAAACTAATCTACTAAATGTTCAGCTTTGTTACAATTTCCTTCCTAAAGACACTATGACTTGAAAAAGCAAAAGCAAAGAAAAAGCAAAGCACTACACTTTTCCAGAGTAAAAGGAACAAGTACAATGATGTTATGTTTGGTCAATTATTTTAAAACTAGTCACTTTGCTAGCCACATGGGAATTTAAAAAATAGAGACTTTCCATTACAAAAATGTATCCTCTATTTAATTTCATTCCCCTCCTGAGCTTGTGCAAATAGCTGAAGGACTTTGTGACCTGGTGAATGGCTGCTGTTGTATAACTGAGATGTTAACTCTGAAGCCTAATGAGAATGTAAGCAAAAATGTTATACTACTCACAGTATGTCATTTTAGCAAAAATGCTGAAATGCTTTGGAAATATAAAAGAGAGTACATAAAACAATATTTTACATTCTCCAAGATTCCAAGTTAGATTCTACAAAATATCTACTCCAATGTTTTATATTCCATTTAAAATATATTTTTATGACAATGTGTGATTTATTTTTTATAGGTTACACGTGTCCTGCTTCAGGGAATCTTTTGCTATTTGTTAGTATTTTGTTAGTTGTTTCTTTAAGTGTATATATATCTCTATAGAAACCTCTGCTTTTCACAAGTATTGATAATTTTCATTCTTACAGTGCTTCTGACAAAAGGAAGTAAAGTATAAAAACAGCATCAGTGGCATTACTTCACACATGCCATAGACACTAGTGACACAGCGGCCATATGTAGGAACTGCTGAGATTTGGTTTATTCTATAATGAGATTTTGGGTAACATTTCTCCTGTCACCTGGAAGTTCACCTGTTAACTTATACAAGTATTATTATGATAATAATCTGTATTATTATTATTACTATAAAGCATATCATTTGGGTTTTCCTCTTCTTTATTTAATAATCCTTTCATCTAATTTCAAGCACCTGTAACATACCAGTTTGTGTTGGAGAGGAAAAGAAGGGAAAACAGCTATCAGCATCACAACACTTGTGAGCACTGAGAATGTGGTTTGTAGGTTTTTCCTATCAGTTCCTATCAGTGGTTTACATTTGCTGTCTCTCTGATGAAAACACACTGAAAGGCCATTTCACAGAGATGGCAACATGCAATGGGGTTTGTATGCGCACGCTGCTGTCAAAGGATACTGCAATCCATCAACTAGTTTCATACTGTACTGCCTATAGAACCTGATAGGACTAGGCTGACTTTGTATCTATAGATCTTTGTCTTTTCAAACCAATTTACCAATTAATTGCAGCTATTGGGCTACTAAAAAAAAAAATTGTCAGCTGCAATTGGTTTGTAATTGTTGCTCATGGACATTCAGGATTTGACAAATGTATTGTAGCAAATAAATTGAACAGTTTCTGAGATAATTTGGCAGGGCAGCTGTATATCTGAAATAAAATGTAATCAAGGAGATTACAGAAAAAAGCAGTCCTTGATTATATATGCTATCTTTGATATAAAAAGATCCTATAACTTGAAGTTTCCTTCCATTCATTAACATCAAAGAAGAGCTGTACTGCTGTGTTAGAATGTATCCAGTAATGCACCTGTCACTGATGGCTCCCTTGAGTGACTGAAGACATACACTCAAGAGGATTCAAGAAGACATGCTTTGAGAAGACTCAGGCTTGGGCAGATAAGATTTCTTAAGCTGCATTAGCTCATCTTCATCCTTTAGTCCAAGCTCTGGCCATCCCCTACTACCAGTTTAGGCTGACATATTTGTCTGATCTCTGCAGATTGCCTGCTCTCTGACTTTCAGAGTACTCCTAATATTGAGCCTCTCCTCCACTTTTGTTTCTCCTATGCTTGTAGTTCCCAGCAGTGAACTTTGTCTACGTGTTTTTTCCTCTTTAACTTTCTTATTATTATACTTTGCATAACAGAAGTGCTATGCATTCTTTAATGGATGTTTATAACAAAGTCCAATGAATTTCAGCTCTGAACTAGTCTTTAACTCATCTTAGACTGAGATAGCTACCATGGCATGTTCTTGATCTTTCCATTTTAGAGAATAATTCTGAGCTGCGTATGTTGGATTCAAATGCAGAAGAGGAATCAAAAAGTCATGAGTAGTTCCTTTGGCTTAGAGGACCAAAATGTCAGTCAGCATCTTGACCCAAAATCCACTCCCAGGATGTTTTTTTTTAATGTTTTTATGTTTTTAAATGGGGGTTTTTTTGGTTGGTTGGTGGGTTTTTTTATCTTCCACGTGAGGTCATATACATGTCTCAGCCTGTATTGAAACATTCTTTGTTTCTATGCGCTTTTTGCCCAGCTTTTACTCAGTGTTCAAGTGCTTCTGTGTGGTTTTTTATGTTCTTGAGTATTTTTGTATTAGGATACAGGCAGAAGTGTTTGTCTGTTTCAAAAGAAGACAGATATTTAAATATACCAGTCTCCTCAAGATTTAAGCTTCTTCATTACCTAGTGGGTAATTAGAATCCTGAACAGAACAATCCAAATGAGGAACCAGTCTAATTCTGGGGAATCTCTTAAGACCACAGGAATTGTATTGGCATATACTTAAATCACCCAATACCTATCTGATAATTTCCAAAGACCGTAACTGTGCAGAATTCTTTACAGAACTACAAAGAGCGCTTGTTGTACATTTCACAGTTAAGGAGGTGATGATGTAGATGAAATAAACTAATTACATATTGTGGACACTTGTCATTTTATATAAACAGACTCAACGCTATTTTGAGGAACTTTGGTCCAAATACTCCAGTCATGCACTTGTGTGTTGCAACAACCATGAAATTGCGTGCACAAAATTGCTCTTTCTTATCTTCTGTGAATATGCCTCCTTTTATTTCAGGATTTTCATATTCACAGACCAAGCTGTGGCTTGGTTTGGTGACATACAAAACTGTTTACTTAGTGCTCTCAGGGAGGTGAGAGATGATACTTTTTGTTTTCTACTTGCTAACATCCACCCCAAATCAGAAATGAACTTGTTTATTTCATAGCTATTGCTATTTCATAAATTTAAAAGCAATTCCAAAATGTGTGCAGAAGTAGAGGACAATCTATGTAACTTATCTGAAATAATTTTCTGTATGAACCAATATTTATACATAGCCCTGATCACGTAAAGTCGGTTATCGATGCAGTTGTATGTATGGGATATAAATATTGAGAAAATTAGGGATTCCAATCTGCAAATTGCTTGAGCATGGGTGAGAAATAAATTGACAGGAATTCCTCCTCCGTTTAGTTGAAGGAGGAATGGTATCTTGTGACTTTTCTTTCATTGCCTCAATGAAATGTCCAAGAAATCTCTAATTATAATAGACGATTTTGTCTATCTAGTTTCTACTTCATGCTATGGCAGTCAGATCATGTCTTATTTTGATAAATTTTACATACTAACATAAGGTAATTCTAAACATTCTACAATTTATTTTAGACCACAGTAGCTAAAAATAATTTCTTTGTTCAAATAGTCTGCAATATTTGCCTTTCCCATTCACTGAAGTTGCTTGACATTCATAGCTGTAAAATCATTTGTGAAAAATTCTTATGTAGAATAAGTGCTACTCTAATATTAGGAGATTCTGGGGCTAAATCAATAATGAAGTAATTTAGATAAAA
>VXBJ01005762.1:403186-422248 GCA_013400055.1 Nycticryphes semicollaris | reverse complement strand
TAGATAAAAGACCTAAGTGTTATTTTCTATCCTTAATTCTATTTAGCAATGCAATGTGCTGAATTTCTTCGTGCAGTTGTTCTGTCTTCTGGAAATACCTTCCTTCCCTCCTCACTACGTATAGTGCTGGAGGAGTACCAGATGTTTTATAGACGGCAAAGAAAATGGCTATTTTAAGAAGTTATTTTATATATATATGCATATATATATATAAAATATAATGATGCAGAGTATTACTTGAAATCAGAAATTATTTCTTATGAATCAGAAAGATAGAAATTTTTCCGCGTAAAATGATTTATCTCTGTGCCATGCCTACTAGGGGCCAAGCAAAATTTAGCACCAAAGCAAAATGAAATCTGAAAGTTTCATCATCTAGGTGTAATTAGATAGCATTAATATAGCACATTAGGGATTTTGCTCAAGTTAATTTTTTTAGAAAAAAATTAAAGGAAGGGGACAACACATGTCAAACTGTTAATTTCTACCTTTATTATCACACTATTCTACTTTCCTGTGTACATTCTGTATTAGTCTACCATTTTTTCTACTATATTTTTCACCTTTCTTATATCCTAGTCCTCATTTTTGAGTCTTGAAAATCTCCAGAGAAGGGGACTCCACAACCTCCCTGGGCAGCCTGTTCTACTGCTCTGTCCCCCTCACTGTAAAGGAGTTTTTTCTCATATTTGAATGAAACTTCCTATGTTCCAGCTTGTTTTGCCAGTCTTTAATTATTTCAGAAATGGTGCTATCATGGATTGCTTAATTAACTTCTAAGTGACACCAAGTCCTGGGAAGAATTACAAGTAAATTAAGAAAAGGAGTACAGTGCAAATGATTTGCATACCTTATGGACTGTGAGAAAGAGAAGGTTAATGAATACAGACAGGTACATCTGTATTTCTGTCAAGGAAAAGCATTAAAAGTGATCAAAGATCTAGAAAATAAGACCTCATGTAAAGTGCAAGTCCTGAGACAGTCCAGAAGAAGAGAGGAAGAGTGAAGATATTACTGTCAGGCATTGCTACAGAGGGAAAGAATAATCTGTTTTCCAGAGCAAGTAATGAGCTTAAACTGCAGCAAGTATTTCAAGGTAGGAGGTAATTTTTTCCCTAACTCTGGGGAAAACAATACCTGCAATAAATGGTCTGGAGAGATCACTGAGTCTTCCTCATCGGATGCTATCAAGAACAGCTCAGAAAAAACACTTTAAAAGAATGATATGGGCATGTTGATTATTCCATCAGTGAATGGATTAGAGAACCTGTGAAGGTTGCTTTCTACTTTGCAATTTTATTATCAGACATTAGCAGAAGTGATACCTCTCACTTTTCCCACTTTTTGTGCAGTCTTCTGCTTAGCAGCAACTACAGTGTCCTGCAGATAGTGCTGGGAAAATGGAAGGTTCAAACAGTTCCAGCTGGTGATTTGGGACAAGTTATGGATATAAATCTTGGTTTTTGCAAATGAACACCTAACTATAGAATGATATCAACTAGCTATTAGTATTGTGATATGAATTATATCCTCTCCTAGCAGTGCTATTTATCACTGCTCACACACCAGAATGAAATATTGCAGCGCACTGGCTTTGATAGCCAATCTTTACAGACTAAGAAGAGCCAAAAATCCATATTATTTTCTCCTCTTAAGCTTGACACATTTACAAAATAATTTGAAAATCAAAATAACAAAAGGCTTTTGATTGTTTAGCAGTTTGTTCCTCTAAGTAAAGACAGCAAGTTCAACATTTCTTATTTGCAGTGATATAGCACCAACAAACAAGCAGAAACAATGTCAGCTTAATGTTATTATAAAGAAAAATCTAAATGGAAACTCCTTTTCCCTGCTACCACCTCTACAGGCAAATGCCAGTGAAATAGATGTCAGGTCAGGCAATCAGTGACGATACCGATGTGTTGAATGACACTAAAGAGGAAAGGTTTCACCTATTGAACCATTCATGCTGAGTTAGGTAATCTTTAAAGTACTGTAGAATTATGAATAATACACCTCCAACCTTTCTGTCTTATCCTCTAATATTGTGTGACTTTGGACAGGGTTTTTAATTGTACCTAAAAATAAACATCATAGAAGTCAGTGAATTTTACTGTAAGAATTCAGCAGAGACAAAGACAAGAGCATGAGGGATCAGGATAGACTTTCTTTTACCTACTCAAAAAGAAGGATAAAGTACATTTGGAAATTTGTATTTGTATTTTAAATTACAGTGGCTGCTTCATTATAAGGGAGATTATTTTTAAAAGTGTAAGGTTTTGATCAATCTTCAAACAGTCTGCTTAGCATTTTAATTGGGACTATTTGATTGTATTCAAAGTATATAACTCTGAAGAGCAAAGTAGTCAACATTTAATAGGAAAATCTAGAGAACAAAATTCTGATAAATATAGTGATCCTCTTTCTCAGTGAACATTAAACTAGATAAACAACATGTGGTAAGTAACAATGACCCCTCATGAAAAACCAGTGGCCCAACCCCTCTGCAAAAATGTTTTGGCTGCATTTTCATGAACTGTGATCTGTGCCTTGGCAAAAGATGAGTTAATTCTCAGTAATATTTCCTCTTCTGTCATCATATTTAGCACTAAATTTCAACACATATTGCAACGCGATAAACAGCTGCATCACAGCTGTGCTGCAATTTACAGATGGATGAATTAAAGTGATTTTCCCACTTGATAGAAAGGAAAAATTTTACATTCGTTACGCAATCTCATGCTGCATCAGCCTGAAGGGAAACTCCATCAGAGACCCCAGAATGATGTCACTATAATATGATATTATATGATATATAATAATATATCATTTACTAACTTTGGGAAGTAATAAAGAATTCCTTTTTCAAGAAAGTATTCTATTTCTTCATTGATGACTTTTGCATGACTGTGTAAAACAAAACTGAATTGCTTCAGCAAATGTACATCAATTGCCAAGAATGCTCACCCTTTCCCTAAGCAAATTTACAATTATAGCACCATGAAAATGCTGAATAATAATATTCATGGGGATTGAGCAGGAAAACAAAGCATATCTGGGTAGCATGTTTTGTTAATATCAAGTGGAAGACCTTCAGGTAAATTGGTTCTTTTTTTAGCCTAGTCACAAGGTGTGACAGTCTGCTTCAATACTAACTACCTTTTGACATCTACTGAGGGTTTTGCACACTAAAAGCCCAAAATTTTCTAGGTAGCAGCTGAAATGAAGGAGATTTGTCAACAGCCTTGAAGCCAGAGGTATCCATATCACGGAATCAGGGTATTGTCAGAGTTGGAAGGGACCTCTAGAGATCATCTTGTCCAACTCCCCTGTTAAAGCAGGATTGCCTAGATCACATTACTCAGGACTGCACCCAGGACAGTCTTGAAAAACTCCAGGGAAGGGGATTCCACAGCCCCCCTCGGTAGCCTGTTCCAGTGCTCTATCACCCTCACCGGGAACAAGTTTCTCCTCATGTTTGAATGGAACTTCCTATGTTCCAGCTTGTGCCCGTTGCCCCTCATCCTGTCACTGGGAACGACCGAAAAGAGTCTGGCTCCATCCTCCATCAACCCACCCTTTAGGTACTTGTAGACATAAATAAGGTCTCCCCTCAGCCTTCTCTAGGTGAAAGAGCCCCAGCTCTTTGAGCCTTTCCTCATAAGGGAGGTGCTCCAATCCCTCAATCATCTTTGTTGCCCTATGCTGGACTCTCTCCAGTAGTTCCCTGTCCCTCTTGATCTGGGGAACCCAGAACTGGATGCAGTATTCCAGTTGTAGTCTCACCAGTGCTAAGAAAAGGGGGTGAATTACCTCCCTTGACCTCTTAGCTACACTCTTCCTTATGCAGCTCAGGATTCCATTGGCCTTCATATTACTATTTTAAAGATTAATCTTTTTTTTAAAGGTCAATGAATAAGATAAAACTTTCATATATATGATTTTATGCTTCTGCATATTGATACCTATATTTTTTTTTAGAGATAGACTTTGCACCAACATGCATATAAAGGATCTACAAATTACGCATTCCATAGTATTTGTTTGCAGGGATGATTTTGTAAAGATGGCAGTGATATTGGTTTGGATTTGCAAGTAGCTCTTAATTACTGTCTAGTTTCTAATAAAACCAGCCCTTCCATGCACTGATAAAAAAGATAGAAAAGAGAATTCGCCATGGGTCTTCTTGATTGAGGATTACTCAGGGTATGGATCAAATTCTCATGAAAGTGTTTCAGATTTGATAATTAAGGCTGATACCTGGGTGCATATATTTATAAATACCAAAATTAAGGTTATATAAAAAACCTTAGCTGCACTATTTCTGAGGTTCTGGGTGGTGTGCTTAGTAAATAATATTGCTTAAATCTGACTCGAGTTTTGTTTTTCTTTTTGCTTGTTTTGACTTTATATATATTTGTAGTATGTGCTTCCAAGTTTTTCGAATGTTAGACACTTGTAAATACACATTTACTGCCTTACATACTTTCTCTTCTAGCAGGTAATAACTTCAAAGTAGTTAATAGATTTCCTAGAGATTTAGCCCAGTTTAACTTGAGTATATTTTTATATCATTGTCTGATATTTAATTTAAAGTTATTCTCAGCTACTCTTTCCCTTTCCTTGGCACAATATTTTGTAAATAGAGAAACATTAAAAAGCAGAGATTTGAATCAAAAAATAGATTCCAAAGCATTTATTCACAAGTGAATACCTGATATAAAATGAAAAAGGGACAGGTTAATAAAAGAAGGAAAAATGGATAAAGAAGTTTTTAAGCATAGTTATCTGTGGTCCATAGTGTCATTTGTTGATTCAGCAACGCTACTTTCCTTAGTCTTCCTACCACAGAATCACAGAATATCAAGGATTGTAAGGGACCTTGAAAGATCATCTAGTACAATCCCCCTGCCGGAGCAGGAACACCTAGATCAGGTCACACAGGAACACGTCCAGGTGGGTTTTGAATATCTCCAGAGAAAGACACTCCACAACCTCTCTGGGCAGCCTGTTCCAGTGTTCTGTCACCCTCACTGTGAAGAAGCCTTTCCTCACATTTAAGTGGAACCTCCTATGTTCCAGCTTGCACCCACTGCCCCTTGTCCTATCATTGGCTGTTGCTGAGAAGAGCCTGGCTACATCCTCCTGACACTCACCCTTTACATACTTATAGACGTTAATAAGGTCACCCCTCAGTCTCCTCTTCTCCAAGCTAAAGAGACCCAGCTCCCTCAGCCTTTCCTCATATGGGAGATGCTCCATTCCCTTAATCATCCTTGTGGCTCTGCCCTGGACTCTCTCAAGCAGTTCCCTGTCCTTCTTGAACTGAGGGGCCCAGAACAGGACACAATATTCCAGATGTGGTCTCACCAGGGCAGAGTAGAGGGGAAGGAGAACCTCTCTCGACCTACTAACCACCCCTCTTCTAATACACCCCAGGATGCCATTGGCCTTCTTGGCCACAAGGGCACAGTGCTGGCTCATGGTCATTATCAGGCTATGTGATGGATATCTCTGGCAAAGAGAGAGAGACATAACAGTCAGTAATTGCCAGTTGGAAGAATGTGTGATTCACAGTTCTATGTAAATCTACTGCTTATCAGAAATTGAGTTCATGTACCTCAGACGCTACCACTTATTGTGTTGTATGTTCCTGGGGGTTTTGTTGTACCTGATCCTGTATAATGCTGGTAGTGACTTTTATCTTCCTTGGAGAGCAATATAAGATGCTTCTCTGAGTCAGGCTCATGAGATGACTGCCTCTGTGTTATACAGCTACAACACCTTACTTACAGTTGGTGCTGCCTCTGACATCATGACCTGAATGAATGGTGGAGTGTTGTCTCATAAAGGATTGGTCAGAACTGATATTAAGCTGTATATTTTGTTCTTTCAGATAAAATGGATATAATAGATTTTAACAGATATGCACTAACATACTTTCAGTTTTTCCTCACCAGTGATGAGAGCTCAGCACCAATGAGAACGGGACAGTCTGCTGTCTGCAGGAGCTTGTGGTTTAACCCCAGATGCCAAATAAACACCATACAGCCACTGGCTTGCTCCCCCTGCATTGGGATGGGAGAGAATCAGAAGAGTAAACATGAGAAAACCTGTTGGTTGAGGTAAAGACACTTTAATAAGTGAAGAAAAAGCTGTGCACACAAGCAAAGCGAAATGAGGAGTTAATTCACTATTTCCCATTGTCAAACAGGTGTTCAGCCATCTCAAGGAAAACAGAACTCCATCACACATAACAGTTACTGAAATATTAGTGTGTTATCAACATTAATCTCATCCCAAATCCAAAACATAACACTGTACCAGCTGCTAGTAAGAAAATTAACTCTATCCCAGCTGAGACCAGGACAGAGCTCTCAGGAAAATATTATTCTGTCATTAGTGATGCCTTAGATTCAGGCTCTATAAATTTTTATGTCTAGACCATATAAGAACCAGAGCTATAACAGACTACCATGTTGTTTATTTTCCTTAATATTGAACTTTGTTTCACTCTCTATGAAAGTAAACAGTCATCACACATCCCAAACATTTACAGAACTGGATAGATGAGCCCAGATCTGTTCCCACTGAACTCTCATGAGAAGTTTTAAATAATGCAAAATACCAACTTTGAGCAGGAAACAGAGGGAAAATTGCTATCTCGCACAGGCAGATCATTGCCATGGGATGTTTATTTCTTAAACTAGCTTTAATATGAAAAGCCAACTGACAGTCTGAAAGTTCATCAAGCAAATAGATTGAAAAAAATTATAATGTAGTATTAATCCTTATTTCTCATAGCTGGAAGGGTGTTATGGTTACAATAAATAATGTTGGTTTCTGTACTGTCTTGTCAGAATGTGCTTTGCAACTACGTTACTTTTAGTTATGTTTTAATAACAAAGACAATGTTGTTGACATCAACCATTGCTTTATGAAATGGAATTAATATAAGATAAAATAATTTCCTAATGGGTTCAGATTCAGCAAAATTCTATTTATGTCAGAATATGAGTTGTCTTTGCTTCCAGTTCCTTAGACCATGTTTCCCTGTAGTTCCTATGATGCTCCCTGTTAGGAAACACAGATTTGTTTGGACACTTAAGACTGTTTTTAGGCTATCCTTCGGTCTTTATTTCAGGACTCCAAATTTCAGCTATGCTGAAGATTTTAATTGTACCTTGGCTTTGTCTTTCAAGCCAGTTTCCATTTTGTAAAATAGGACAATAATAGTGAAGTAGTTTACTGACAAGTTTAAATAAAATATCTCTAGTTTAAAATACAAAAAAGTCTCACTTTTATTTTAACTTACAAGCCCTAGAAACGCTTTTTGTTCTATTAATATAAGATGCTTATTAAAAAAATATTTTTGTGAAACACTTACTATCTTCCAATCAGTGCTTGTATAAGTCTTTAATATGTACACATCAGAATCAGTGAACCTTTATTTCTGAAATACCAACGTATTGGAGTAACAGAGCCCTAGATAGTTTAAAATCTTAAACACTGAGATTGTTGCTGCCCTAAATCCAAAACCATTGTAGATAAACTGATTTGATGAAATATTGTATTTTAGTAGAAATCAGTTTGGTGAAAGGACTGGGAAAGTAGAATTTATTTGGGGTAACAGGGGTCCTCTGTTTGCTTTCTCTACTGTCTTGAAAATGCTGCAGTTCCGTGATTCTTTGAAAAAGAAAAGGTAATAACAAATGTATAGAAAGGCATCTAGCTAATTAAAAGTTAAACTGCAGGCTGTTTTGTAGGGCAAAGGCAAAACACTGACATGATACTTCTCTATTTTCAATCTGAGCCCACTTTTTGAGTAGGAAATAGATTTCGTGAGGACAAAGCAGATGTGTTGTGATCTGCCTCCTTGTGAACTAATAAAACTCCTTGTGACTGTGTTGAGATGTAAATTGTTACTTTTTCTAAGAGAAAAAGAGTTTTAACTTGAGATTTACGTGAGCATTTCCATCAACAAGTGTGCTCAGATTGTTTACCCAGGTGGTATGCACTTAGAATCTGGCCTTTTGTGAATCCACATGGAATGTAATAAATTATAAAGACTTCGAGTCTTTATAAACACAAGTATTTTGAGTCTGTACAAAAAAAATCCTACTTGTGCATGTACTAAAAAATAAGTAAATAAACATAAGCTAGTTTTAAGTTTTGCTAGTTTTAAGTTTACACATAACACCTCAATATTTTGATGCAGTAACTAAAAGACACTCTCACGCTCTGTTTCCTAAAGCATAATGCATATGTTATTAGCTGGTAGCCATGGGGAGCCCATAAAACACATTTAAGCAGTCTTCCATCCTGAAGAAGATAGTGATAGAGACAGTTAACATATGAAAATGCTAACGTTCCTTTGCAAGAAACGCTCTAGGTTGTGTGGTAACAGTGTGAGCGTAACTGCACGGCATGTCTAAAAGAAATCAAATTAAGATAATGGAAGCCCTAGTGGTTGCTAGATCTGAGGAGAAGAATAATCAGTGTTGTCTATTTGCCCTAGACCTCATTCTTTTGATTCCTTTTATAAGTACATTAATTTACACCTGAAGTGAGAAACTGGGAAGCTGGATGCTTTCTGCCAAGAAAATAGATACTTTTGCATTCTGACTAACCTGAAACATCAGTTGCTTGCTTGCTTCCCTCATTTTGAGCCCTTCCTAGAACACTTGTAACTTTACAGCTTGAACAGTTTGGCCTACCCTTGGAAGTCCAAATCTTCATGATGGAACATGTGACAACAGTTTGCTCCCTAAATAATCCTATCGTACTTAAGGTAAATTCTTAGCATAGGTTTATTTCTAAGCAATCCCATCAGAGGGTAATACTTGGCAGTCAGTCCTTAAAAAAAAAAACAATGGAGAAACTTAGTTTAAAATAATAAACTAAATAAATATTATAATCACATAAAAAAGAAGAAAAAAAGAAGAAAAGAAGAGGAAAAAAAAAAGGAAAGATTAAGTGAAGAGAGGGAAAAAACAGATCTGATTGGATTTCTTTCCACTGTAAATTAAAGTACATCTGTTTGGGGCAGAGGCATGATGCTGGGTTCTTCTTACAGTAATTAGAAAGCCAGTGCTGCCAAAAAACATTTTCCCATCTGCCACTCAGTTTGCGGGATGTTCCTAAAGCACCTCTCAGAAGCTGGTGTTCACTGATCCCAGTCAGCCATGAACCTGAACCTCAACATTACAACAAAAAACAACTCTAGAAGAAGAAACTGTGAGGGTACTTCACTCTGGAATCACTTCAAAAAAATATTTGAGAGTCTCATAGAAAGCAAAGCCTTGATCTTGAAAAAAACCTAAAACTTTGTCATTGTCAGTGGTTCCCAAACAGAGGGAGAAATGGTTGCCCTTTCAACCAACTTTTGAAGTGTTACATCATTTTTTTGTTTGTTTGTTTGTTTTGTTTTTTTCTCTCTGAGCTTCTTCAGAAACAGGCTTAGGATGTATTGAAATTGGACTGATTTTGGTTTTGGAAGGCTGTGTCTTATTTTTATTTTCAAAAGGTCAGGATTATGAAGACAAGGTACTCATTAACTTCTATTTTTGTGACGGGGAAATGATGAGGAATTAACTGAGTTTGTATTGGTTGCAGGGGAGTAATCTCTCCTATTACAGGGTATAAACTTAGAAATAGCTAAGGCCTCTTTTTTTCTGCAAGTGCAGTGTCTTATGATACAACTCTTATTAGCTATTCTGATTTTGTACATTTGAAGATGAAATTTCTGTTGGATCACTCATTTGTCATACGGATTGCTATATTTTCCACATGGATTAAAACCACTTAATGAATATTCAGTATATGGAAGTTAAACCATCACTTTTAACATTAATATACTATAATGAGGCAAAGAAAGAACCAATCAATGTTATGCATAACATTTCCATGTGTCTTTTGTTGCAAGTTATCTTCAATGTAGGGTATTGATTTTTTCACAGACTATTATATAGACCTATTATTTTTCAAATCTCTGACAAGCAGGGGTATTTCAGGTATTTTGGACTCATTAAGAAAAATGCCACCTAGTTGCTCAGTAAAACATACTGAACTCTGTAAACATTTAACACTGAGAATAGAATAAAGTCTTATAATTTGAAATGTAGATTGGAATTGATATATTTTAAACCAGATGTAGTAGGTACAAATCTAATGGTTACTTAAAAAAATTTTCATTTGGTTGTTTTTTCAGTTTTTCACACACAAAGTTGCAACAAAATATTTAACTCTGTTCTCTTGCACTTTTTGTTTGACCTCTCCCTGTATTCATTCCAAGGTAGTCTCTCAACTTACATGGGGTATTCAGATTTTGCAGTTTGTGATAGTTAAACTTTCTGGTGCTTTACAAGACTGACATACCCTCACAGTCAGCTCCAAATGTTTCATCACTCTACAAGAAAATAGCTAGCAGCATGTCATCCATCAGGTGACCTGATCAGACTCTTCACTTCTGGTAAAACAGAAATCTGTTGCCAATACCTAAACCAGCAGAGAATTACAGATCAGATCCCATCAGTAGACACACACTGATCCCATTGGTTGAGCTATTAGACCTTCCTGTGATAGGCACATCTCTTGGTTGAGCAGCAGGAAGAGGACATTGCACAGCATGCCCATAGTCATTGGCTGCTAGCCACTTCTAGAAACATTTCATAGAAACATACAATGGTTACAGTTGGAAGGAACCTTAAAGATCATTGAGTTCCAACTCCGTGCCATGGGCAGGGACACCTCCCACTAGACCAGAGTGCTCAAAATCCCATCCAGCCTGTCCTGAAACACCTCCAGGGATGGGGCAGCCACAGCTTCTCTGGGCAACCTGTTCCAATGCCTCACCATCGTCACAGCAAAGAATTTCTTCCTAGCATCTCATCTAAATCTTCCCTCTTTCAGTTTGAAACCATTACCCCCCATCATATTGCTTCAGTCCGTGACCAGTCCGTGACCCCCATGCCTCCTGGAGCCCCTTTAGGTACTGGGAGGGGCTATGAGATCTCACTGGAACCTTCCCTTCTCCTAGCTGAACAACCCAAACTCTCTCAGCCTGTCTTCATAACAGAGGTGCTCCGGTCCTCTCGTCATCCTCATGGCCTCCTCTGGATCTGTTCCAACAGGTCCAACATCCATTTCCTTAACATCTCTGCTATACTCGATTTTGAGTCTTTTTGGATGAGCTGATGATCCCAATATCTCAAGAGCAGAAGCAATCCCATGACCTTTGTTGTATCACGTAAGCACTACTACACATGCAGTGCTCAGGATGACCCATACAGAGAGACAATAAACAATGGCTGAAGTCAGCTATGCAGAATGACAAAAGTAAATGTATTCCTTCAGTTTTTCTTACTTTATTTTTGCTCACAGCAATGCTATGGTATAAATCACAGGGCTAGACAGAGCACATATTAACTATTGAGATATCTTCTGGTAAATCATAGCCTCAGTAGGTAAATGCTAAGAACTTCTTGTTACTGAGCAACTGGTTCGATTAACTGTACAAAGAAGCACTTGTAAAATGAAAAACATCTAATCATAATTAATAACTAGAAAATCTTAGTATAATGTGCTTAAATGTGTCATATACAGACAAAAGGTTTTGTTGGAGTGGTATTGTACCAGACTGAAAATCTAAAAGATTTTTTGATCAGAAGATACAGTATGGATCTGAGAAAATTTCTGAGTTATTTTAACAGACTTACTACTAGCTCATACAGCATTCTTGGAACATCAGACAATTTCTTTGAACTTCAGTTGCTAATGATGAAGATCAAGCAAATTTAACTGTTCTGGTAATTACACAGAGTTCTGTCACAAACCGCAGGTGCAATATTAAATGCAAAGAGCATCTTTGTCTGTCTATATGCATATTAGACTGTCTGTTACTGGGTACTTTAAAGTGGTACAGTGTTACAGAGCGTGACCTCATGTAATAAAGTCGAAATAAAGTGTGGCTGAAAAAATTGAGATACACTTCATAGCTAAGTGTTTTTAACATTTGTCATAATGGATATATCATGAAAGAAAACATTTACAGTACATTGCAAAAGATATAATTTTTTCCAACCAGTACTGAAGTCAGCCCAAAAATTATTTCCACTCATGATAGGGAAACAGTGCAACAGGAATATATGCTGCAGAAAAGTAAGGACACAAGAATTCTGGGCAGATTGGTTTATGACATAAAGAGATGTAAGGGATATTAGCAAGATTAGTGTCGTGGAGTGTTAGCTCAAATCAAAATATGCAGCACCAAATTGGACTGCTAGCTACACATCAGAACAACAGCAGTCTAATAGAGAAGATGTAGTATGTCATAAAAAAGCAGAGTACTTTCCAAGTGTTAAATGAATATATGGATGTTATTAATAATAAGGTAGTGCAGAATCTTGTGCCTGTTCTTATTAAATGTCCTCATTAATAATTGGAACCAAAGGGGTAACATTACTGTTAATGAAATTTGCTGCTGCTAACTTTGTGAAGTTGCAAACACTCTCAAAGGATATTAAGGTACCTGAAAAGACTAGGAATTGGAACAGAAATTTAATATTGAATCAATCTGGGAAAATGCATTTGCTACAATTTTGCTATATTCCCTGTGCAATTAACTGACATTTAAGTACTCCTGAGACATACATAAATACAGATATGTACATGGAAGACATCCCAAAATGTGGCTTCAGTTGAAGAGAAAAGCCTGAGAAGCAGAGCATGACAAAAGAGGCTGTTGAAAATTATTTTACAAGGCAATATGGATAGATTTCAGATGCATTTGGGCTGCACATACATATGTACCATCTAAGTCTATCGTGTCATAAGACCTCCATACCTTCAATATGTATATTCATCAGAGTCATGCTGAAGTAAATTATTTGGAAAAAAAGGATATGATTCTTGGACAGTGTCATAATGTGAATACAGAGCTATAACTTAAGTAAAATGTTCTAGGGAATTTACAGAAGCACAAAAACAAGCAAGCAAGCAAGCAAAAAGTTCACGGAGTCTTACCTATGACAGAAGTTGAAAAATTATAGGTAAATTTCTGTAATGCTTTTAAATGACAAAGCTCACGTCTCTGTTTCAGTCACAGAAATGTTAGATATTATGGTTAACTTGGGCATTCTGTATGGGCATATGGCCTAAGGCCATATCATATGTTAAAGCCACAAGTTGTCAGTCAGTCATGCTGACTTTGATGCAATTCTGCTATGGGTTGCCTATGTCATATGGAAGTTTTTTCAGTTCTTTAGTGCTGGACAAGTGAAATTTTCACTGGACATGGTGAACATGTCTAGTATCAAAATAAATTGTATACTGTAAATTGAGATTGCTTGCCAAGAATAAATACTATAATGCAAAGCTTAATATTCATGTACAAAAGCCATGTAAATCAGTGTTTCCAAAAAGAGAGATTAAAAAGTAAACTGTGAAATGTTCTTGAACATTTTCAAGACTCTCAATTACGCTGCATCAATTATGACTGCTACATAAATGAGTACACCTTGCTCAGCAGATCAGGGACACATTTGGGGATCAGGTAGTAGCAGCTTGAACCTGGACGTTCAAAGGAGAGTAAAAGTATAAAATTCTACGATGTCATATTCAGTGTCCCTCTGCACATAAAGAACAATACACTGGCATTTACGCTAACAGTAATTACTGCAATATTTCAGGTAAAAGAGTATGTGTCTCGAAGGGATTATACACTCAATTAGGGATTAGAATAAGGAACAGGTTCTCAAATACTTTCTGCTTTTCCCCACAAGATAATTTCAGAACTGCTAGTAATACAAATGAATAACAGTAGCAACGTTATCTGGCACTAATTATAGCACTTACTGTGATAGTAAAGATTGCCTTCTGCAATGGTAATAGCTAACATTTGAATGGTGCCTGTCATCTCCAAAAATCCCCAAATACTCTACAAATGAGAAATCTGGTCTTTCTGGGTATATGTAAATCCTTGATGAAGGAGGTTGGAGACAGCAGGACTGTAGCTTCTTTATCATCTCTATGTCCAATGATTGTGTAGTCTTGTTGTGGTTTAAACCCAGCTGGCAACTAAGCGCCACACAGCTGTGGGCTCCCTCTCCTCACAGTGGAACAGGGGAGAGAATCGGGGAAGTGACAAAACTTGGTTTAGATAGACAGTTTAACAGGTAAAGCAAAAGCCGTGCACACAAGTGAAGTAAAACAATGAATCCATCTTGGATTAAGAGAAAGAGATTGGATTCTCCATGGACAGGCAGGTGTTCAGCATCTCTAGGAAAGCCAGGCTCCATCATGGGCAATGGTGAGTTGGGAAGACAAATGCCATAGCTCTCAACATGTGTCACCACTCTTTCTTTCTTCCCCCAGATTCATACATTGAGCACAACGTCATAGATATGGATTATCTCTTTGATCAGCTGGGGTCAGCTGTGCCGACTGTGTCCCCTCGCACCATTTAAAGCATCCCCACCCTACTCAAGGAGGGGCGGGATGAGAAGGAGAAAAAGTCTTGATTTTTTGTGTTCAGGGGCTGCTCAGCAGTAACTAAAGCATCCCTCTATTATCAACACTATTTCCAGCACAAATCCAAAGCATAGCCCATACTAGCTACACTGAAGAAAATTAAATTTATCCCAGGCAAAACCAACATAAATCTTTATGTAGAAGCCCACATCAATTTCTGGAGGTTACTCAAACAGAAAAAAATCATTTGGACATCAGGAATAAAGTCAAGTGTGCAAACAAGAACTCCAAACCCGAATACTTATTTTTTAAGAAAAACAGTTAAAAACATTGTACTTTGTAATAGCATTTATTTTTCCTTCCTCCACCTTTGTGGTTATTTCATAAATGTCATTTTCCTATACCCAGTTACTCACATGTAAATATACAAAAGTCCTTGTAGCAGAAGGCATGGCTTATTATACATATTTGTTACGCTTTTTTCTATTATTAATTGTACCATTACTACTCAAGGATATTTCCCTTCAAGTTACCTAAGACATTTAGAATTGCTAATTTGGTAAATAGAAGCTCATTTGCCATAGAAACATGGTAAACCTGAGCCAGCACTGAGGTTAAGAAAATATATAAATAAGCTAATATTCTATACTGAAATGACTGAAGAGAATGAGGCTATTTTCACAGGCTGAATGTGATTACTAACAGTGACACCTGGGAAAGTTGCTGTGACTCAGACACATGCTGATATGAAAAGGTTGAGGGGCCTTTACTGGTCCCAGGAAAGGAAAGCACCTATTTTCAGGCTCAGCTCTGACTCAGTGGTAAGCGTGCAAGTGCCTGTGGGAATGTTACATTTCTGCACAACTTGTCCTCATTACAAGCATGGTTCTTCACCTTCCTAGAGGAAAGAAAGCTCATTTTCACTTAATATTTTTTAATATGGAAGAGATAACACTATATTTCTTCATTCTGCCCATGACACCAAGGTGTGTGGTGTGGTCAGCACCCTAGAGAGAAGGGCTGCCATCCAGAGGGACCTGGACAGGGTCGAGAGGTGGGATCATGTGAACATCATGAAGTTTAACCAGGCCAAGTGCAAGATCCTGCACTTGGGACACAGCAATCCCAAGTACAAATACAGGATGGGCAGAGAATGGATTGAAAGCAGCCCTGAAGATAAAGACTTAGGGCTGTTGGTGGATGAGAAGCTCAGCGTGAGCTGGCAACATGTGCTGGCAGCTCAGAAAGCCAGCTGCATCCTGCGTTGCATCTCCAGCAGCATGTCCAGTAGGGCAAGGAGGGGATTCTGCCCCTCTGCTCTGGTCTGGTGAGACTGCATGCAGAGTCCTGCAACCAGCTCTACGGGCCTCAACACAGGAAGGACATGGACTTGTTGGAACGGGTCCAGAGGAAGCGACAAAGATGATCTGAGGGCTGGAGCACCTCTCCTATGAAGATAGGCTTGAGAGAGTTGGGGCTGTTCAGCCTGGAGAAGGGAAGACTCCAGGGAGACCTTAGACCCCCTCCCAGTACCTAAAGGGAACTCCAAGAGAGATGAGGAGGGCCTCTTGGTCAGGGACTGGAGCAATAGGATGAGGGCTAATGGTTTTAAACTGAAAGAGGGGAGATTTAGATGAGGTATTAGGAAGAAATTCTTTCCTGTGAGGGTGGTGAGGCACTGGAACAGGTATCCCAGAGAAGCTGTGGCTGCCCCATGCCTGAAGGTGTTCCAGGCCAGGCTGGATGGGGCTTTGAGCACTCTGATCTAGTGGGAGGTGTCCCTGCCCATGGCAGGGGAGTTGGAACTCAATGATCTTTAAGGTCCCTTCCCAACCAAACAATTCTATGATTCTATGATTTCACTTTTGAAATGTTGAACTAAATTTTATTCATCAGCTGATGAGATTTCATACGAAGGAAGCAAATGTTCTCATTCATTGCATATATCTTAATATATAAGTAGGGGCTCTGAAATTCTCAAAGATCTTGAAAGAAATGCCAGAAGTGTATGTGTTTCCAAATTTAGGCTTTAATCAGGGTGCTATCCCAGCTTTAGCAGAGCACTGCGTTACATTTTTGAGACCAGTATACTCTGATGGAATATAAGCACCTGTTTAAATTGAAACACATATTTAAATAAGCACCTGCTTAAGTGATTTGCTGAAATGGAGTTTTACTACTTTCTCTGGGAGAACCTTTCTGCCCTTCTCAGCAGTAAGCATCAATAAAGAGGCCTGATTACATTATAAAATGTCTAACAAATTCTGCTTAATGCTGACTTTTTAGGTCATCACTGCTGGGAACAGCAAATAGTTTTTACTTTGCCAGGTGAGATTAATTTTTAAATAAATGATGCCGCAAAATATCCTACACAGCAGCTGTGGGCTGTTCTGATTCTGTGACTGGAGAGGAAAAAAAAAGATAATAATGCTTTTTAAAAGCTTGCAGTTTGAAATATGTTGCAATATCTTTTGTTTATTTTCTTTCATTAAAGAAAAAGGAAAGTCTTAACTAGAAATATTATAGGTAAAATAATATGTAATAATTTCTTCTTGTAGCTCTACTTTAAAACAAAATTTTTTTTGGCTTTTTTCTGCCTGTACTCTTAAAATTTACCAGAACAGTTGTAAATGAGACATACAAATAGAGGAAGACTGACCAGCTTTCTTGAGAGCAAGCTGCCTGTTTCTAATAAATATCTTCACTGATAGAAGCTTTGTAAAAAAGAAAAGAAAATGAGAGTAAACCTTCTGAGAGGTATTTTGAATAGGGAGTAAACAAGTAGGCTTTATTAGCAAAACCTGGGTTCTGCCAGTACAAGTAAACTAAAGCAAATTTACTGGATTCAAATGGTGCCTAATACGAGTCTGTTTTGGTAATCAGTGAATGTTGTTCAATTATAATTCTACAACAAATACCATGTAAAATGCATTTTTTATGCTTTGCCTCAGCATTGGTAACACCTACTAGTGTAAGTTTTTTAGAAGATTTTGTTTTGCAATGAAAGGAGCACTGCGAAAGTGTCTGAAAGTGGTCCACTTGGTGGCTTAGGATATTCAGGTGGGGTTCAGATCCTCTTTATTTCATAAATTACCTGTGCAGATAGGCCCATTAATAGAGTTTGCTGAAGTTCTCTTTCCAGTAAGAAGAAGTTACTGTGCTTCCTAGAGTTATTGGGCTGCTGTAAATCCATAAATACAAAACTGTCATTCCAAAAGCATGAAAAGGGAAGCATGATGGAGATGAAGAGGACAGAGACACCTGTCTTTCTATGAGCTGAAAACACATTAGAACATAAAGGGTCTGCTTAGGACAAATTCCCGTCTTTCCATTTCTAATCTGTCCCTAGAAGAATCTGTTCTACTGTGAAAACAACAGCTGCATTACATACGTGGCTATTGTCAGCTCATTCAGACAACCTTACCAAAGGGTAATGTTAAAATTAGGATTTAATCAGAGGTTCTGTTCTAAAATGCATTTGGCTCTGCCATGTGACATTTTAGTTCATTGCAAAGGGATTAGCACTTCCCTAAAAACTTCAATAATGTATACAAATATTAAAAGTTGTAATCCTTGTAGTCTGAAAAATTCAAGTATCATCCAAATACATCCAAGTGGGGCAGGAACAAGAAGACAGAGAAAAATACTTACAAACATGTATTTCCAAACTCAATTAGACATTAAAAAATTTGGGAGGAACTCATCTGAAAATTTTGCTTGGAAACAGTACAAATCTTCTGTTTAACATACTGCTCAGTCTTGTATCAGAACAACCATCCCAAAATTAATCACGTGGAATAAAACTAAACTAGAGCCCCAGGAAGTGTAGTTCTCCAGTCTGCAGAGAAATAAAGAGAAACTCACCAAGTTTGTAAAATACCCAGAGAGAATTACCAGTGCAAACAGTAGAAGGAAGACTGAAAATTATTATGTATTTCATGGCAATTAGCATTTCAACTCATTATTTTTACAGTATAGTGTCAAAACGTTTTTGTACTAAGATACTGTATTTGTTCAATGTCATTTACAAAAAGACGGAGGGGGGGGGTATGTTTTTGATCCACAGGAGGTGTGTAGACTTCATTTAGATTTTAACTTCCCTTCCTGACCCCTGACCATCTCTACTACACCAGCAGGTCTTCAGTTTCTTCAGAAAATCTGTTTCCATTTGCTGACCAGTTGGGAAAAAAAAAAAAAAAAAAGGGTTTATTTTTATTCTGTTCAGTAGGTGTTTTGTTGGATGCTGCTACATGCTTTTTTGAGCCACTATATCCCTTCAATGATGGAGAAGAATAGAATTAGTGGAGAACTACTTCTGCTTCTCTTCAGTTCCAAACTAGGGTATTTATCTTGATTCGTGCTACACTTCAGCATGGCTTTGAAACAGGATCAAAATGTGTTAGTCAAAAAGAGAGAAATAAAGAGAAACTCACCTGTTTTTAGAATCATAGAATCATAATATTGTCGAGGTTGGAAGAGACCTTTAAGATCATCTAGTCCAACCATAAATCTAACTGATAAAAAACATCACTAAACCATGTCACTAAGCAGTATGTCAACCTGACTTTTAAATACCTCCAGGGATGGTGCCTC
>VXBJ01005762.1:379495-402822 GCA_013400055.1 Nycticryphes semicollaris | reverse complement strand
ACTGTTCCTGATATGTGCCAGGATGCTGTTGGCCTGCTTGGCCACCTGGCCACACTGTTAGCTCATGTTCAGCCAACAGTCAACCAACATCCCCAGGTCCAGCCACTCTTCCCCAAACCTGTAGCACTGCATGGGGTTGTTGTGACCCAAGTGCAGGACTTGGCACTTGGCCTTGTTGAACCTCATCCCATTGGCCTTGGCCCATCAATCCAGCCTGTCCAGATGCCTCTGCAAAGTCTTCCAGCCCTCAAGTAGGTCAACACTCCCGCCCAACTTGGTATCATCTGCAAATTTACTGAAGGTGCCCTCGATCCACATCATTGATAAAGATGTAAAGAGAACCAGCCCCAGTACTGAGCCCTGGGGCACACTACTCATGATGTCGCTTTTAATCCCTTATTAAAACCTGTGAATGTGATGAAAAATGGCTGTTTCCTCATTGGTGTTAGCACCTTCTGAGTCTACACTGATAACTATAGCTTTGCAAGATTTTTTAAGAACCTCATTAATGGCTTTTCAAGCACATCAGTGTGTGACTGCCTGTTGGAGAATGTGGTAAGAAAATTATCATGTGGAATAGAATAAATATGGAATAAATATCTGCGGTCAAAGATTTCAGCAGTGATGTTCATGTGTAGCGTAGATTTATCTGTCTCAGAGCATTACTAATTAACATGATGCTATGAAATAGCTGCAGCTCTGGACAATCTCCTGTGCAGAAGTTTCCAGCATTTCCAAATGTTTTGCTGAAATCTCCTACAGTATAATTTCATATTGTATATGTAATGTGATTAGCATAAAGAGGATTTCCCATGAGATAGTAAGCCTCTGACATTCAACAGTACTGGGTGTTTCAGCAAAGGGAAAATAAATTACCATATATTAATTTGTGGCCTAAATCAAAAGATCTGGCAGCTTGTATTACTGTCATATCTATGCTCTTATCTTTCATGAAGTTGCCCAGTTCTAGCAAAATCTCAGCTGCAGTAAATATTCATGTTGAATACACTTTGATTTCTCCACTGCCTTACATTCTAAAAGATCAAAGCACCTTTTTTGTTGTTGTTGTTGTCTTTTTTTAAAGCTGTCTGTGTTTATCAGAATAAGCTGGTGAAAGGCAGCCTGATGAACTGGCTGGATTTAGAGGCTGTCCTGTGGCGCAGAATTTAAAATTCAGCATTGCTTTTGGTTGTTTGATTGCAACAATGAAATCTCAAGGACACAGACTGCAAAAGGAAAATTTATTTTTGTAAGCCAGTTACAACCTGCTATAGCAATGTCTTTTTCTCAGTGCAAGTCCCCAGAGAAATATATATGCCTCAGCAGGGTGCTAACTTTGAAGTCTAACAAATAATTATCGAATTGTTCAATCACAGCACTGTTACTTTCCCTGCCAAAGTCATCCTTGCTCACTCTATGGCCCTTTTGCTTTCTTTTATCTGATATATGGCTTGGAAAGTGTCTTGGTCAAGGACCTTTATGCAGCTGTCCTATATGCAATAACTTCTGATACTCAGAAATATTGCAGGAAAAGTATGAAGAAAAGTGCGAATGCTGCAGTAATTGCAGTAATAAAGTGAAAGGGAAACAAAAGGGTTAAGGGTAGTTTGTTTTTTTTTTCACTTAGTGAGGTATCTAGTAATCCACCCTCCCTCTATAACCTTAAAGAGGGTAGTTCTTGCCTTACTAAAGACAATAGATTAGACTAAGATAATTAGAACAGTTTGCAACCTTTTATTAATAAGGTTAGAGGTAAATGAGATGAAGCACACCCAAATATAAGTTTCAAAGCCTCTGTTTGTGGGTTTTGTTTAAAAAGGATCACTGCATTAGGAATGTTAGTGTAGTCTGTCAGTGAAAGCTCATCACAGTGCCAGAAGAGTGAAGAGCTGAAATTGCTATAAAAGTTGTGGGACCTACTTTTTGTTTCTGTGTGTTACTCTACCCAGCGGTGATGGGCAATTGCCACCATGTTAGAACTTGGAAAAATGCAGACTAAAAGTAAGAAGATGAGCTTAAAATGCAGAAGGATCTTATCTCCAACTAAAGGAATAATTTAATCCTCATAAATTCAGTGATAACAGACAACATCAGACTAGTCTTATTTCTTTTTAAATTTTATAAATAGCTGTTATGAGATATTGAATTATATAAGACCATTTGTTTAAGTATTTCTGTAGCCTGCCTCTTCTTATTTTCATTTAAGAAATTACAAACCTAGCACCTTACATATCTTCAAAATGAACTTCCAAGTCAGAATCAGATTTCTCTACACAGAAAAACTACCAGCAGTAGAGAAAAAAAAAAAGACATTTATCCAGTATTTATGCAGCTTTATTTATAATTTCATGGGTTGTGTTGTGCACATGACACAATTAATTTCTTACCCAGAATATATTACAAATCACTGTGGTGAAAACTGCAGCTCTCAATTTGTCATGGAAATTAATAAACAAGTTAATTCTGACCACTCATATTTCATTGAGATAAGCACTACACACATTAGATTACTTGACCACATTGCCATTAGTGTATACATATATATATACACACATACACTATATCTGTTTCCTTTCCACCTTCCTGACTTTCTTTCTTGCTCTCTCTGTCTCTTTTCCCTTCCCTTTTGTTACAGCAACAAGTAAGCAAAATATTCGTGGTCTATAAGAACAACCCAATAGCACTTCAAATACAAGAGCACTCCACATTTGTAGATCTTCTCTCCTGCATTACCAAAAGTTCTCACCTCAAACTGGTTAGGATAAGATCCAAATTCTGCTTCAGCTTTTCTGCCCAGGAAATGGACACATTTTTCACGTACGGATAAAATTCTTATCAGATTTATTTCTTTGTGGAGGTAAGCACCAAAACTCCACAATTACTGGAGCAAATAACAGGAAATTGAGATTTCAGACTGCTTTCTCAGACAAAAATGATCAGTTCAGATATTCATGAGTCTATGAGGCAGATAAATTGTTCTGCTATGTTATAAAATATGTCTCTGATCTTTCTGTTATGTATGCATGCAACAAATAATTACTGTCACTTTGTGACCTAGGCAAAATTATTGATTTCCACTTGAACCACCTGTTTCAAGCTATTTCTGAACATTGCATTTACCAAGTGAAATGCAACATCTTCTTTTTTACATTTTTTTAAAAGTAAGTGTTTTAGGAAGGATAACAGTCCTTGAAACTACCTTTGTAAGCCCCATGAGGTGTGAGTGCTGCTTGCCTTTTTTCAATTGTTTGTTCTTTCTTTGCTGTTTTTTTCTGCAGTGTTTTCACTGGATCTTATGTACGTTTGTTGAACCTCTATCCCTTTTGGGACTCAAGCTGACATGAAATCGCAGTTTCAATGCTTTCCGATAACAGCACAAATAAGTGTCTGAAATTCTCATGTTCAGCTCTGAGGAATCCAAGATGAATACTGTGTTTCATGTTACAGCACATGACAAACAAAAATGAGATGCCCGTCACGATGCTGCATTAGCACATTATGACACTAATTGCTCTGAAATAAAGCAAGCCAGCTATGTCCCTGTCCAGTGTTCATAAGAACATGAGTTCTAATGAACTTATCACTGAAGCAAATAGTGGTTATGTCCCCTCATCCTTTTCAAAAAAATTTTTTTTAAATTCCATTTTTCTTACAGGAAGATCATTTTGCAAAAAAGTAGCTCTTTTTCTTCCGTCACACAACCAGTTCAACAGAAATTCACCCCTAAACTGAAGGACAAATTTATATATCTCCCATCAGGCTTCCCTTTCCCTTTTCTTTTTTTTTTTTTTTTGAACAGCAGATTACATAATTCAGTCCCATGCTTTACCAGAATCATAGAATCATAGAATTGTTAGAGTTGGAAGGTACCTTAAAGATCATCGAGTTCCAACCCCCCTGCTATGGGCAGGGACACCTCCCACTAGACCAGGTTGCTCAAAACCCTGTCCAGCTTGGCCTTAAACCTGGCCTTGAAGGGATGAGGCATCCACAGCTTCTCTGGGCAACCTGTCCCAGTGCTTCAACTCCACCACAGTAAAGAATTTCTTCCTGAGATCTAATTTAAATTTACTCTCTCTCAGTTTAAAACCATTACCCCTCGTCCTATAGCTCCACTCCCTCATCAAGAGTCCCTTCCTATCTCTCCTGAAGCTCCCTTTAGGTACTGGGAGGGTGTCTAAGGTCTCCCTGGAGCCTTCCCTTCTCCAGGCTGAACAATCCCAGCTCTCTCAGCCTATCTTCAATATGCTTCCTTTCCAATGGAATCCTGGGCTACTTAGGAAAGAGAGTGGCCAGTAGGCCAAGGGAGGTCATTTTCCGCCCCCCAGCTCTGCATTGGTGAGGCCACAACTGGAATACTGCATCCAGTTCTGGGTTCCCCAGATCAAGAGGGACAGGGAACTACTGGAGAGAGTCCAGCATAGGGCAACAAAGATGATTGAGGGATTGGAGCACCTCCCTTATGAGGAAAGGCTCAAAGAGCTGGGGCTCTTTCACCTAGAGAAGGCTGAGGGGAGACCTTATTTATGTCTACAAGTACCTAAAGGGTGGGTTGATGGAGGATGGAGCCAGACTCTTTTCGGTCGTTCCCAGTGACAGGACGAGGGGCAACGGGCACAAGGTGGAACATAGGAAGTTCCATTCAAACATGAGGAGAAACTTCTTCTCGGTGAGGGTGATAGAGCACTGGAACAGGCTACCGAGGGGGGCTGTGGAATCCCCTTCCCTGGAGTTTTTCAAGACTGTCCTGGGTGCAGTCCTGAGTAATGTGATCTAGGCAATCCTGCTTTAACAGGGGAGTTGGACAAGATGATCTCTAGAGGTCCCTTCCAACTGTGACAATACCCTGATTCCATGATTCCTTGATTTTTTAATGAAGGTCAAGGCCAGGGTGCATTTGGATTGCATGCTAAATCCTCAGAAAGTAAGACTGGCAATCCAGTGTACCTGAGTCTGATAAATCTGACCTGTGTGATGGCATCAACTTATTTCCTTCATCCCTGAGAACTGGACACTCTGATGCCCTAAAGACAGTAATCTGAGTGTCATCATTTTTTATTTTTATCATTTTATCAATGCTGCTTCTTCAGGGAGATATTAACACAAAATCATGTAAAGGTGGAAAACTAAAGAAATATTGAAGTACAGATAAAAACAAAGCATTCTTTACTCTCTTTGGTGATAAATATATTAAGAGTAATTTCAAACTGGAAGAGTTTTAGGTGGATTGTTACTCTCTGAAAATCATCTTCCTTACACAAGCAGAACATTTGCTCAGAAAGTCTTGCTACTTGGGAGACTACATCTGTTCTTTCACTCTCTATTAATCAAAAAGAAATCAAAATAAAGGCAATGCATCCTTGTGGACGTGACCTGTCATTAAAGCCTTGAAAGAAATTTTAGTCATAAAACTAAGAAGCAGCTTCTGTTTGTTCCATTACTATTAGATAATTGTTTATGGCCAATGTAATTGAAGGCCCATACCAATCATTAACAACCTGTCTCTCAAACTAAAAAGTTAATGAGTACATAAACTCTATCTGCAAAAACCAAATAAATCTTGAAATTAATGATTTAGCTTCAGGCGGTGAACTTGCCATACCTTTAATAACACCTAAGCAAAACAGCATACAAAAAAAAAGTGAAAAGGTGTATCTCATCACTTCCTGTTTTCAAGATTTTGGGCAGGAAAACCACTGCTGGAATATGAGAGAAGTGTTCCCATGTCCCCATCTCCAAGTGCCATCTGATACTAGATGGTGTTTTACTACACCATCTGCTGACTTCTTGCTTGAAAAGGTTTGTGCTCCTGGACTCAGGTATGTATCTGATGGCAAGGTGCCATCTACAAGACACACACATTTTACCAACACTGTGTTTGTAGATTGGACTTTTAATTTCGTGTACAAACAGACAGAATTAGAAACTCATAAACAGCTTCCCTTTAGGCTCCAGTTACCTGAAAATGGATATTGTTTTCTGAAAAATACAATACAGCTGCATTAATGAAGCCTTAACTTTCCCACATTCTGTCACGCATTTTAGCTGGATAAAGTCTTATCTTGCAATATGTGCAGTAAATTTTTCAAGTTAAATCTCTTAAGAACTCAGTTTGACTAAAATATTAGGCATAAGAACATCCTGTACCCAAGGCTGGAGTGCACATAGCCATTTTACTGCCATGGAAAAAAAGATGACCGCTGTCTTCCTCCAACAGGGATGGTTTGTACTTCTAGTCGTTCTCTGACCCACAGGCAGTTTGGAGCACAGGCAGAAGGAGCTGCTCATGAATTCACGGTTCTGGCAGTGCTCTTTTCTTGGCCACCATTTCTTCCCAAAGAGTTCTCTGAGCGCTTGTAAGCACATAGCACACGAGCAATACAGCCCTGTGTGATGGAAAAGGCAGCCTGGAACATGTTGTCACCCTCAGAATACTTTGTCTAGCCTAAAGTCTGCTAGGCTGGAAGGCCATCTCAAGCAAAATGGCATTCAAGAGCAGGTGGAGGGCAAGGTAAGTAGACCTAGTTGACCACCTATAGCCTCTTATAACTCGTATAACCTATGAATTACAGGATCAGCATGCCCAGTGTTGAAGTAGGTACTCATTTTCTGGCCAGCACAGAACTTATTCCTAAATCATGTTTCCAAGTGTTCCCTTTAGCTCATGTTTAAGTCTTTATGGACAGATAAGAAATAAAATTAAAAATTATATCTCTCTCGTGTGGGAAATTTTGATATTACATTTGTTTTCGTCAAAAAATCATGCTGAAATACTGAAATACCAGAATTTCTTGTGAAACAAAACAGTTTGTACATATTTTGAATTTATAATATTGATATATCTCCTTTTCCCATAACATTAAGGTATCTGAGTTGCTGTGTTAATCTAACTGTAAGTCTTCCTTCAGTAGAGTATGGAGAAATAGAGACATTCCCCAGAAGCACTGTTACTACTTAGGTCAATAAAGAGTCTAAAGGTAGATTTACTCCAAAACAAACATTATAATTTGCTTTTTCTGATAGGGAAGTGATCAGTTTACAAATTTTGCTGGAAATGTTATCTTGTGGAGGCCTACATTTTCCATGAAATCATCATTGTTATGGAAAACTACATTAGTTCCAGATCAGCCCCACTGACTACATAACTGCTTGATGTAAGTAGCTAAGTGCTTTGCAACTTAGGGCTCACAAATGTATTTTTCTTAGCAATTCAGCAGTAGACAGTCTTAAAGTCATCATCATGACAACTAATCATACATCCTCTAGAATACTTGGCGACTGTTGCTTACGCCATTGCCTTAAATAAAAACTATATGTATACATAAGTACATAGACAAATGCAATCAATGGGTTAAACTTCAAGGACAGGAAAGTGTTTAAATTCCCTGGCCACAAAATGTAATTTTTTAGTAAAGGTATTCAGAAACAGTCTTTAAACAAATGATCCTGTTGCTGGATATCAGAATCCAAATGGGAAATGCTATTTAGTAATTAGAATAAAATGGTCTGTATGGTGAGGAATAGATTAGGCTGCCTTACAGTGACTGAGCAGAGATAATATTAGATGATATGAATGTGGAAATAGTAATTTGCAATGGGTCTTGTAACACTTGTAGCATGTGTCTGAACAGACAGAACACAGCAGAATGGTTCTACCTCTCCTTGTTTATTAAAAGGATATGCTCCAGGCATTTGCCTGACTGAGCCTTGTACAACTCTAAGTTTGCCGACTCTTCTGCTCCAATGTTCTATTTAGGTCAGGTTATTTAAATAGTAACATTAAACCGTGTCAGATTTCTTATGAAGACAGAATGTGCATCTTTAGCCAATTTCCTGGAAATAGTAGGTTTGTGACAACCTCTGCACTATTTCAGTTGGCTCTCAGTGATTTGTAAAAATAAAACAGTCACCAGTATATTTGAAGGCGTGATTCATAGGGCTGAAAGATGGAGATGTAAGTTAGTTGCCAAAAATAGAAATGAATGAAAGAGGTTTATCTGTCTTTGTCAATGCTACAATATTAACAAACTCAACAGCTTCCCCAGAGGTACCCTGAGAGTCTATTTGGGACTGAGAAGTTGAGTGAAACTGCAAATTTTTCAGTGTTGCTAAACACATAACAAAGCAAGCTTCTCTGACAGCCAGGTTTCTGTCTCCAGGCATTTTTTTTTTCCAAGAGATGATGGCCCAAGCAGCCAGCTGGACTTAAATCTAGATCCAGATTTTCAAAATTCAAGAGTTGTGCACCTGAAGATTAGTTATGGCATGTTATTGAAAAAGTTTGATTGATGAGATGATGCTCCAGGTGCTTCAGAGACTGATTACATCTTGTCTTTTGTCCAAAGAAAAAGAATAATTGGAGAAATTGAACACGTGGAACTATGACAATGATTCCATCAGTACCAAGACAATGCCAGGAGCTCTCACAAAAAAGAGAAAAAAAGGTGACAGAGAGCTCTCTGCCAACTGTGGAAGCCTGCATCCTTCTCTGACCTGCCTAGGAGAGGGACACTCAAGGTGTGGTGCTTAATTGTCAGTGGTTCTTTCCTGAATTTTGGACTTTTTTTATATTAAAAAAAGTTGAGTTTGATTTGTCCGTGGAAAACAATAGGGAAACAAGGTATCTTTCCTGATACAGATTCATTCTTCTATTTTCTGGGGTTTGGGCACTAGAAGAATATCTCTCTTAAAATAGTAATGTTTCCACTCACCATATCTGTCAGAGCGTTGTATTTAATAACCTGAAATCAATATTGTCTAATTCTCTGCTCCTTCACAACAACGCAAAAGGGAGAGCATAATGCCACCAGATTAGAACCATAGCATTTCTCAGATACATTTACCTCATATTGTAGGAGAGTAAATGACAACATATTGAGGGCCCTAGTGCAAATTTCTTTCTAATCTTCTTATACTTTCTTAGGAATGATATATATATAAAGCTGTATTAAAACTCAATTTTCTGTGGACTTTTCCTTCTATCAGTATTTTTCATCTTTTTTTTATTTAATTTTTGCACAGGTCTCTGGAAGAGCAAGCACCAAGTCTTGGTTTTTCAACCTGACAGCCCTATACATAAAGATGAATGAATGACTTATAAATTATTTGAGCAACGACTGGTGCTACTTTATCATTCAGTTATACCCTTTTCATTGACTAATACGGAACTGAAGGGAGCCCTGTATATAAAAAAGAGCTCTGTTCCTTCATCTTTAAGCAGCAGAAGACCTGACTGCTAAATATATGTGCATGCAGATGCAAAGATTATGTGAAGACATAGAATATGCTTTAGATTACTTGCTTAGACTTATTTGGGGAGGATCCTTAAAAAATTCACATTGTAATTAGTAGTAAGTGTCACCAGTCTTTCTCCCATAGGAGTAAATATTAGTTACTGAACATGAGCAGTGTCAAAGGAATTTTCATTGTGAATAATGGTGTGACAGTAAATAACAAAAAAAAGGCATTAATTGTTTGTGCTTGTTATTGGGGATTGCTGTTTTCTTTGTACAGAATATAAATTTGTCAGAAAATGACGTGGGTAGCACTTAATGGCAAAGTTCCAGAAAACACGTTCCCACGATAAGCAAACTGCAAGGTTTTTCTGGTGGGTCAGATTGTAGCACTTTGCTGGGCAGAATGCAAAGGAAGGTTTCTTATGAGTCTTTTTATACTTCAACTTTGAAGAAAACTAAGCATTGCATTTTTTCTTTTTCTGGTGTCCAAGTCCTGATAAAATCTTCTAATATACTGTTTATACTTTTTCAATAAATTCATTGTCATTGTTCACTGGAACATTAGCAGACTATCATCCTAATACATTACAGAGAATCCAAAGAATAGCAAAATGCAGCTCAAGTGATCAGCGTAGGTTCTTTTAGGAGCTGAACAGTACTGGCCTCTAGAGACAGCATACCCTGGAAATTTCGTGGACTTGTCACAATAGAGGCTGTGAACCACAAGGGTCACAAAGTACTTTGTTACACCAGCTAATCCTGGAAAATACAGGTAAGGCAGGTTTTTTCTCCACTGTCTGCAAGCCAACTGTACTGCTAGAAGATGGTGGAGTATGTGAGACTCCAATTTCTTACCTTACTCAAATTTATTTTATCAGGTATAATGTATTCACTTGCTTGGGTTTCCTCCGTTTCAGTGGCCAACACTTACAGAAGGCATAACTAAGACAACACGGAACGGGATTTGTTACTTGGATCAAAATTGTGTAAAAGAATATATTGAGGTCATATTCTTCTTGACAATACAGCTGCATAGAGCCAGGAAAAAAATATTGGAATGATAACACATTGCCAATACTTCATTTTCACAGGGAGGTATTGAGTCCTCACAGATGTGTGTTATTGCTTGGTAGAGTTCACACTTAACTTGATACTATTAAGTTTTGATTGCATCTGATGCAGAAACTAGCTTTTCAGTGCTTTGGGATTTTAAAATAAAACTTTTTAAGAATAAACTTGCTTCCCAAATTCTACTTTGCCTCCTTTTCGGTTGCAACTAGTCAAATCTCTGTGGCAGACAGAGTGCTTAGTTCTTCCACAGGGAGTTTTTTCAGAATATCTAGGAAAATTTCTAAGAAATGTAAGGCCTTGACAGCACTGCATAGAAGCACTAATGCTTCTATGGTCATTGGCTTCTTCAGTCTCATTTAATAATGCCATGCCTGTTACACATTGACAAAAATCTGCTTTGATAGCTGTTACAAGCTTTAGGTGCCAGCTGGATCTCCCTTAGGACAGCTGTACCATTTTTTTTATGGAATAGACTCCATTTCAGTAAGCTGGAAAAGTCCACTCTTCCAAAATCAGTAATTGGCCATGCTTTGGCATGACAGCGTGTGCACAAAGAAGAGTGCGGAAGCTGCTGAGAAAGAAATAATAGGACCTTGTAGAAATAATCCCAACCTTTGGTCCTTCACATGTCATGAAGGCAAGAGAAAAGGGATTTTTTGTACACACAAATTTCTTGCAAGTAGATTGAGAAGATGGTTACAGACATTGTACCATATGCACCATAAGGTTTTTTTGCTTTCTGTAAGTTAAAACCCATACAGAATATCTGTCCTCTCTGCACAAGTGTCTTCTGTCAGAAGGCAGTTGTACAGAGCCACGTGATTGGGAATCATTCTGGAGGATTCTATGGCAGCATACCAAGGCACAGGTAATACTCATTTTTCATACCTGTGGCCTGGAAACTGTTTTTACTGTTAGGTTGAGAAAACGTGCATTCACTGAGCCCTCTCGCAATGCTTTAGAGTCTGTGTTGGGAAGGTTCCTAAGGAGGTCTGAACTTATTTTCAGACCATACTAAGGGAAAATAATAACAGAATTATGGTTTGGTTTCCTTACCTGGTCATGATTTAATCCTCATGGGAGTGATTTGGTCTATTTCTTTCTCTAAGAAGTTACGTTTATGGTACACTGATGGCATTTGCCTGATTATTTTGCTTCTAAAGTTCACTGTTCTAGTGGAAGTCACCTTCCAGGAATCAAGTAGTACAATTTTTATTCCTGTGAGATACATTAAAGTAGTATGAATACCAAGCACATCCTCATAGACACAGAGCTCTGTCAGTACAGATATTGCAGCAGTTGTCAGAGCATAATTTTATTAAAAAAGCATTCCAGCATTTATTCCAAGTCTAACTCCTATATGTCTTTTACTTTTCTAGGACTGTTACATTTACTCTGTAATACTGCAACATAGAAGAAAAACCTCCTCTTTTCACCTTGGAGCAGCCAAACCACATGTCATAAAACAGTAGGTTCTTGCACACAGATCTTTCTCAGCACCCCTGTTTTAAAGACCTCATGTGAGAAATCTCCTCTGATACCAACTTTTGAAACTTTAGTTCTAGAACCTTTCTTTCTCATTCTGTTTACATCCTCCTGTTTGTAGTAATAGACAATATTAAAAATAATATTAGAATATATGTTAATTTTTATATATCCATAAGAATAACTAATGGGTTAAGACGGCCTCAGGAAGTTGTCAGTGCTATCGTTTATCAAATTTGTCAGTGACCTTGAGAGCTCAGCTGCTACAGAGGTGACCTTTTGCCTCATTTTCACAGATTCTATTAATTTTTTGAATTGACGTGAAAGGAAGATGCTCAGACCTATGTTAAATCTAGGCATACATTACTTAGAATGTGTGTTCTTAAATGCAAAGAAAGTCTGTGGGCTAATTTTTGTCTATTAATGATGGCATTTTTGTTCCACTAGCTGTAGTCAAGAATTTGGAATCTGGATCCTCTTTTCTCTTATATTAAATATGTGACATTGTCCATCTTGTTTCAAAAATAGAGCTGATATACTCTGTCAAATCTGAGTCATACAGATTAGCAAAGCATCAAGTGCCATAGTCCGGTAAATGACAGTGGTAAAATAGCGTAGCTTTTTATTGGTATTCCGCTGCTCTGAAACAGCATAGCTTATTAAGGAGGAAAATGAGAAAGGTTGTTTTTCCTTCCCATAACTCTTACTCCACTAAGCAGACATCAACCAAGACCAATAGAGAGGCTTGGTTCATAAGCTGAAGTTTATGATGTTTTATTCACCGGCAAAAATTGTGTCATGCCTTGAGAGGGCAAAACCACAATTGAAACAGTAACAAAGTAAATTAGTGACTCATTTTTCTGACTCATTTGTCTCATCTCACTTTCATCTATCTAGTCTTATGGGTGTATCTTGACAAAAACAAATGTTCATTTCACTGTCTGAATACTCTTTTTCTTCCCTCATCTGTCAGATGGGTACTAGATGAAGATACAGACAATAGACAACGATCCCACACTGAGCATTTTACGTAGAGAGGCTCAGATATTTCAGTTACGTGCACAGAATTTGATAAAATGTAACACCAAACAGGAGCTTATCTGAAGGTGCAAAGTAGAAACTTCCACACAAATAAAGTCCTATTAAACAACAAACACAAATTCAGCCTGATGATGCCTTATTACAGCTCAGTTAATTTTCTCGACTTGTAGGTCGCAAGTACTATGGGAATTGTGAAATGGAATCAGGGCTGGGGAATGTTAGTTGCTAAGCATTTTGGTAGAACCTAGTATCTATTGTTGTGCTCTGCCCTTCAGGATCAAATGTTCTGTGAGGGTGGTGAGACACTGGGAGAGGTTGCCCAGAGAAGCTGTGGTTGCCCCATCCCTGGAGGTGTTCAAGACCAGGTTGGACAGGGCTTTGAGCACCCTGGTCTAGTGGGAGGTGTCTCTGCCCATGGCAGAGACCTAGATGATTTTTAAGATGCCTTCCAAATCTAACCATTCTATGATTCTGTGATTATATGATATCCCATTGTAAAACATGCCCACATTAATTATGTATTCTTGTCAATGACATTTCTTACATGGAATTATAGAATGGTCCCTCTGGATGGCATCTCTTCTCTCCAACATATCGACCGCACCACACAGCTTGGTGTCATCAGCAAACTTGCTGAGGGTGCATTCTATCCCACTGTTCATGTGGGATTCTTATTCAACAATTCAAAGGGGCTGCCAATTTGAGAATGATGAAAATCTATTTAAGTCACTCGAACCTCTACCTTCTGATGACAAGAGATAAAGTGAGCAGCAGGTCAAAGACAGGGTGCTTCTTTTAACAAAGGGTTAGCCTTGAAAGTCTTCTCCAGCCTTGCCAAAAGGCCATAATTCTATAGTTTGCAGTTCTTGTGAAAGCTATGAAATTAATTTTTTCTTCTTCTTTTTCTGAAAGACTCTGCACAGCATGTTTGGCCTGTCAGCTAACCCACTTTGGAACTGAAATACAGCCTAAGGACAAGTATGTATAGATCAAGTAAGACACACCTTCCCTTGATTATATTTTGTCTCTGTCTTAACAAAGCAAGAAGATTTTTACTGTTGGGATGGAAAATAAAGTAGGGTTTGGGGGAGCTGTCTTAGTGTATTTTGATAAATCTCTTTTTTTTTTTTTTTTACGTTAACTATCTAAATTAGTTGCGCCAAAGTGCTTACTACTGTAATTAACTCTGCTGTGCTCTAGGGTCACAAATAGCTGTTTTATAACTGTTGCAAATCAAACCCAATCTGCCATTGGGTAGTCACTCACCAAGAGACCATGACACCTCATCCTTTAGGTGGATATTGCTTAAAAACAGTCCCTTTTATCTGTGCCTGTGAGGCTGAATGGACATCCACTATAAAACTCTACTGATGGAAATGGGAGTTGAATCAGTGATGTGTTTAAAGTTGCATTACCTTTATTATTCTTCTCTCAGGAGCACTGATATTTGCATGACTTAATAAGTTGCAAGCTGTAATGACAGCCTTTAGGATGGACATCAGTGGCAGCAACACAGATCCAGTGAGAGGAGCAGAAATAGCCTAGTATCAGACCTCGCAGAGGTATTGCAGAGCTTTTCAGCACTTGTCTAATAGCCCCTAATTCCTTGGGCGTTCTCTCTAAAACACTGTTATCTAAGTAGCTAGGGCTACTTGTTTCTGATATGGATGTAATGTGTAACACTATAAAGAAATCCAAGTGATCCAGCCATTAAATTTTCAATACTTTCTATTTTCACTACTGTGCTTTATCCAGGTGAAAGGTTAGAGAAAATCTTGCTGTGTGATAATGTAACTGCATCTGGAACAGAACAAAACAAAAAATCCCTAGCTCTGACATACTGGCACAATATCTCACTTAGTAGTTATATCTTCATATGAGCAGATGGATATAGAAAGTTAAAGACTAGATACAGATGAATTTCTTAAAATCAATCTAAAATACATACACATTTTGCTTTAGCTAAAATGCTTAAGTATTACTAATGTGCATAAAGTAAATTTATTTCACGTGGGTGTTGATTAGATGATGAAATAGTATTTAGCTTATGGAAAAGATATATCATCTGAAATAAAAAGTGAAATATGTTTTTTTCTGGCTCTATTTAAATTTGTTACAGCTGTATATTCCATGAGAATATTTTGCACTGACCTATAACCTGAGCCCTTTTGGATTTGTTAGGGTGAATAGGGCAGACAGATATATGTATGCACCGAATATTATTTTCATTTGATTGCTGGGAAGGATTGGTGGCACTGCACACTATTTTAAACATTGGGCCAGTTTTCATCAGTATTCTTTTCTGACATTGAAAAGTCATAAGAACTGACAGGAGAAATCCCTGTGCTTTGTATGGGGACAATAAAATATGAGATATACAACTGGTGATGGCACATTCAAATACTGAATTCTTTCAGAATGAGATGATTATGACCAGTGGTATATTAGTTCCCAATGTCTAAATGTTATCACGAGATGGTAATCAGGTAAAAGATCATTGATTGCATCTGATGGCAGAAATGAGCTGGTGATTACAAAGGAGAAAGGAGGATGGATAGAAGAAATAGGAAAAAGAATAACTGCCTGCAGAGGAGTGAGATGTCATTGGCAGAAAAGCAGTGGGGTAAGCACATAGTGACGAATAAAGTTGCAAAATCTACAGATAAAGTCGAGTTACGAAATGAATGAAACAGTGAGACTGTGTTTAGTATTCCTATAGCTCTGGGGGTTTGTACTGCCTCAAACGAGGAACAGTGTGCGTTTGAAACCAATGAAAACAATCACATAAGAACAATTTTGTTGTTGGGCAGCAGTAAGGGCAGGGAGGGAACCCCATGAGGAGGCAGGGTGTGAACAAGGAGTAGCAGTGTGGTGGCTGCCACTCTTGGCTGCCTCCAAGAGCAGAGCAACTGCTGATGGTAGTCAGGACCAGACAGAGCCCTGACCAGCTGGGCAGTCTGCAGTGATAAGGCTGGCAAGTTTGGCCCCCAAGTGTGGGGTAGAGGCCAAGCAGAGGCCCTGCTGGGCAGAGGCATCTTCTAGCTCTTTCTTTCTGTGTTGGCCCTGAGCAGTTGCAGTGAAACCCTGGGGAGAAGAGGGATTTGCCCAAGGCCATGACACTCTTTAGTCTCTGAAATATTAACCCCAGTCCAAATTCCTCATGGCTGTTTCTCCAGGAAGAGGCATATTTTCAGTATAGAAGTTTTGGAGGGATCACCTATGTTAGCAGCACCAACAGCACAAGGCAGCAGGATGTGATTTACTGACAGGGTATTATACAAAACCTCTGTGCCAAAGAGAAATTGTGGAGAAATGAGAACTAGAGATTGGCAATGATGGGAATCAAAGTTTCCCGGGTAAGAGACTCAAATGCAGAGGCCTACTGGCCATTCCATTTCAGGAGCTCTGCATAGGCTGCAGCAGCTTGTTACAGGTTTTAAATAGTTTTCATGAGTTATTCCAAGGCACTCAAGTGCAGAGGATTCTTGCTCTTCTGATGTCAAATCATTGCTGTTATGAGTAGCTGCACAGAGTAAAAGGAGTAGTTACTTGCATAAGTATTTAAAATATTAAACCTTAAGGGTCTTACTCAAAGTCAAGCGCTAATCCAGAGCAACTGGAGAAACAATCTAATTCAGGGAGTGTCATGAAAACCACATGCCAGTTTATAGAGCAACTGTATGGTTATACATGGACACAACAGGTCCCACTTGAGCCCTGTGTATAAAGGAAATCCTGATGGAGGGGGACTAGTGGAGGAATCATTGAAGTTTTTATTTTTCTTCCCACAGTGACTGGGCTCATGCAGGTGCCATAGTCATTTGTTGCTTGCATAAACCAATTACAGAGATCACAGGAGAAAGATGAAATAAGAAAAGGACTGACAGAAGCTGTGCCATTATGTCCTTCCTCTTAACAAAGGCAATGTGACACACTCAAAATTAGCTTAAAAGGAGGAAGAATGTAAGGAATGGCAGAAGTGTGTGTCAGAATAGATGCAGCTGGAACAAGGCCTTATGATTGACATTTTAATTTTGATACAAGTGATTTTAATGGAGCAGTGAGAGTAGAAGGCAGACTGGTGATTTTATCAGGAGTTTTGTAAATGTTGTAAGTAAGAAGAAGGCATAAAGAGAATGTGTTTATCTTGTAACTCAGTTCCTTTCTCTCTGTTAAAACATCAAGCCATGGACTCAGATTCTTCTTTTTGGAACTGCAGAGAAAAAAAGGTCAATGAATTAGCACTTGGTATGCACTATCCAGTAAAAATAAGCCAGTACCTAAGTTAAGAGAATGAAATGCTGTTTTGGTAATATAAATTGTATTCACTAGCAGAATAAAGTAAATAACTTCAGTGTATCAGCCTCTGGAATACACCCAAATGTTGTTCTTTAGCTAAGACATTTATCACATTGAAAGGATAATTCAGAGCAAGGTCCCTAAGCGTGTACAGTTTGGGTTTTCATTGACCTTATCATCATTTATGGTTAGGAATTGTAATTAATTATTTAATTTAATGTAGGTATACAACGAGAAACTATATATAGACTATTAATCCAGTTTGGGTTACTGGAAAATACTATAATAAATAAAAGTTAATAATAAAAAATAATCAGTAATAAATTACAGTAGGTTGAAATATAATTGTAGAGCTTTGTGGATTTTGGGCTGAATTTAAAGTTACACGTACTGGAAATTTAATGACTCTTGACTTTTGAACAGGGCTGTGCTAATTAATCAATTGGTAATTATATCTGTGATTAAGAGCCGTGATGGTGATTGGTAACAAGTATTGATTAATTCCCCAATAATTCTGGCAGAGTTTAGAATAAGAAGCACTTTGCAGGATGCATGATGCATGATTAACAAAAGCAATAATAAAAACACTTCACTCTCATTACAGAGCTGTCTTGGGGGAACAAGATTTGTGAAGGTGGGAAACCTAGGTAGATTTGCCAAGGTAAAACTGCATTATGTCAAAGACAGCCTTAATGAAAGAGAATTATTGGGAAAAGTGGGTGAATTTTTTCTTAATGATAAATTTGTTCCAGGATTACAGTTATTATGTCCCCACTACTAAAGTCTTTTTTCAGTACCATAGCATGTTCATTTTGAACTGGACTCAGAAACTTTTTTTGTTCCCATAAAAGATAACATTTACACACTTTCCAAAGTGCCGTATGAATAGTGGCTCATTATCTCCTTCTATAAAGAACTACCAACGAAGGGCACAAGAAGATGAAATGTGCATCTGCTTACCAAAGCTGACAATTCCATTTTGTGACAATGTCTTCAATTTATATTTCCTTTGTTCCACAGCAGAACTGAAAAGAAATCTTTTGACAATGTTTGCAAAAAGCAGGATTATGCTAACATATCTATTCAGAACCAAAATCTTAGTTTTATATTGTCAAAAAAGAGGTAGATATTTATGTATGTCATCTACTAGTTAAGACCTTGGCGTATACAGCAGGAAGTCAAGGCTCTTCTTCCTTTGCAGTCGATACAAACATTTTCACCTAGGCCCACTGCGAGCCAGGTGCAGAATGGACTTGAATCTAGATATGTACACTCTGCATCGGTTCTCTAACCATCACAGTACAGAAAGCCTTCTGATTTGCAAAACAAAACAACCCCCCAGAAAATAAGAGCTGTCAAATACTACTACGCTATCACCATTAATGTTGAAAAAGATGCAGAGGAAGGCAAAAAAAAATTTGAGTATGTTATTTACTTCATATCAGTATTAGACACCTTTCCTTTGTAGTATGCATGAACAATATGTATAAATTCTTATGTTTCCCATCTGGAAAACTATCAGGGACAGGATTTATTATTCTTTTTTCAGTGAGCTTCTATCACTAGGGAAAAGAAAAAATAAATCAAATTCAAGGACTTCTCTCCCAATTCCATAATCTTCTAATCCAAATCAGAACAGAGACTTCTCAGTCAAAATAATGTCTGTACTCTCAACTCTTGCCATTTTATTATGATCTTCGTTTTTTATGATGATATTAATGTTTTGGCTCTGGAAAGTTCAGTCAATGGAATATATGATCATTTAATAATTAAAAAAAGAAGAAGTATTTGCTAAAAGCAAAAAGAGTTTACTCACTCTCTTGATTTTAAAGAATAGTTTGAGTGCACGGGTGGATGGCAGAGCATGGTTGACCTAACTTTGGAAATTAAGGGACCAGCCCTCAAAAAAAGTTTTAGTTCTAATTTTTAAGCCTATCTCATGATTTCTGAACATGACTGACCATTTTAATCATGTGCTGATGCTCCATCTCAAGTAATTTTCACAAAGAAAGCCTCTCTCCTGGAGATCTCTTGTATCTTTGTAGACCCATTCATCTCTATACAGCACTCCTTCAATGTTAGGAGAGTTTTGCAGTGTGCTGCTTGTGCTACCCTTTAAGATGGCCAAGGCCTTTACAATGCTGTCCTCTACCCCAGACCACTTTTCTGCCACACTGAGTATGATCCCAAAGTGGTGTTAAGTGAAGGAAGGGAAGGAGGTAGTTAGGGGGAGAGAGATAAGTCTCAGAGTTTAGTTGTGGATTTGAATGTCCCTGAAGCTCTGTTTGGGTCTGGAGTTGAGCACAGCTCTCTTTCAGAAATTGCAATCAAAGCAAGAAAAGAATGATAGCAATAAAATAAGAGTGAAATTTGATACATGTATCAAAAGGTTTAGCACAAAATACAACACCTCTAAAGCTTATAGCTATCTCACGTATTGTTTGTAATACCAAGAAGTAAGAGTTAAGACACTTAAAGATACAGTTTAGAGAGTATCTTTATCTGAAAATCATTTTGAGACCAGTAGCAAATTCAGAAAATCTTATGGATGTTTTATCAATAGGACAAAAGACTGACTTTTATTTTACTTTTTTTTTTAAATGTATTAAATAACATTGTTAAACAAGGTATGAACATAAGATGTGAAAGGATTCTTTTATTCCACAGAGACTAGTTGCATATCTCTACCCAGTAATTTTTCAAAGACTTATCTTCCTGGTCTTTTCTTCCCATTGCTTCCAACTCTTGATGTGTGACTTTTTTTTAAAAGACTATATGGACTCATCAAGTCTAAATGTCATGAAGAACACATTTTCTATCATTCTTTGGCTGCAGCTAGAGAGTGCAGACAATAATAACAATAGTAATCTAAAAGGCTTCATGTTGTAAATGTAAATAGTTTTCCCTAATGTTCTTTAGGGCATAAAAATGCTAAGAAGCACTTTTGCATTATATAGTCCTGTACAGGACATTTTAAATAGCATCTGACAGTAACTGGTGCTCTTTTCCAGGGGTTTACACAGGCATGAGGTCACCATACTGCTGCAGGTGACAGGTTATAAACCTTGTCAAGGATACCTTCTCAAGGATACCTCTGTTTACTGATTACTGGACAGTATATTTTTATATATATATGTATTCAGTAGAAAAAGGATTCCAAGATGCTACACAAAGTTCTGAGTTTAGTATCAACTGCAGAGCAAAAAAATATGCCATTAGGCTGTCAAAGATCACAAAGGACATGACCATATTCACTTCCATCCTCCTCTCTCTGGCTTATTTTCAAGGACAGGCTTAATTCCAGTTACAAATCATATGACTCTTCTCTTTAGCTAAAATCATCCTCACTTCATGTAGTTTGAGTGCAATTTTGCAACATGTTCTCTCCAACTTTCAGCTGTCTATCTCAAACATATCTGAAAACAGCACATCTTCTTGGTAAAAATGGAGGGCAGGATCTATGTAGTCATTATTTCAGTAATTATTTTCATCTCACTGTGAAGTGTACTTCCACGTGCCCCAGATTACCTCACTGAAAACCCTCTAAGGTAATACGTAGTTAGAGCTGATTGCTGACACGAGTAAAAAACTGTGCCTTGTTTTGGTAAAGAATAAAAGCTGACTCTCATCAGTCCTCAAGTGTTACTGAAGTAAACAGAACCAAACTTTGACTGACAGTTATGTCAGTTTCTGTACCAAGGACATTCCATGAATTCCTACAGCAATATGGAAGGTCAATAAATCCTTTCAGGTTAATGTCTAGGGATATCTACATACAATACATTTCTTTCAGGAAATTACCATTGCATTGAGATTCTTAATTTTAATCTAGACTTTTTCACATGTAGCAGAGATTTTGGCATCAAGGCAATTTAAAAGTCACTAACCAAGTACAAGTTACTATATTTAGACCATCTTTTATGAAGTCTATATTCAAAACCTTCCAAATACCCTTAGTCTTCACATCTGAGATCATGTAAGTGTATAGGATCTAAAGAACTAGGAATCCAGAGTTTCCATAGTTCCTTTGTGACAAAATATGTTTTAATCAGAAATTTTGATTAATCAAAATGAGAAACGTACACTGAAAAGCACTGCTTATTTTCCCACACATTTGCATGGGAGTCAGGTTTCTACTGCAGCTGAGACTCTGGTGTCTGTGGCTCAAGTGTTTAACTGTGAGACTCAAGTTCTAGGTCTGTGTTAGGGGTCCATCGTCTTTGGCAAAGCACCTGAAAGTGGTCAGAGGTCTGCCTGATATGAGACACTGTGGGCTATCACATCAGGTTTTTATTAGGTTTCCTGCCTTCGGGATCTGAGCTGTATCTTGGGATGGGCAACTAGGAAGTGCATCATTCTGGATCTGACAACCTTAAGATTTTAAAAATTCTAGCTCATTTGTAACACAACTATTATCTCAGGAGTCATTGCAGAACTTTTACTGCTTTTGCCCCCTATGAGGTGTGGGGAGTAGGTTGGAAATTAGAAGCACTGGAGACTTTAGTTAAGATTGGAGGCCTTGGACTTTGGGTTCCTACTCTCCTTTATTGTTTAAACAAAGCTTCTAGTGCAACATCTCTATAATTATCTTTTGAATTTTAATTTTCCATAGCTGGAAATTCTTACAATTCCTTCCATTCCTTCAAAACACAGGCAGCTTTCTTTCCCAGAAAGTAGAATATTCTTGCGTAGCAGACAACCGTTCAACTAGCTCTGCTCAGGAAACCTGAGTTCTACCTTTACCACATGGATAGGGGATCACAGCTCTCTTTGTTTCAGTTTCTTTATTTCTAACACTATATCTAAATCTATAATAATCCTGCTTTTATTTAAAATTTTTTGAATCTGATATTGTAGAGCTGAGCTAAATACTTCTTGTACAACATCACGAGTAAGCCCATTGCGCTACATATATTAATCTTTGAGGATGAATTCAGGTTCAGGTTTAGGCTAACAACATGGGCATCAGATTTCCTTCTGTAGGTGTATCAGATTATTCAGATAATTTTCAGTGGTTTTGTCCTGTAAGGAAAGAAACAAACTAAACCCCCGTGCTTATCCTAAGCACAATGTTTGCTTAACATGTATCAGAAAGGTTCAAAGGAAAAAGTACAGAGGATTCAAAGGCTATACATATTCTATAAAAGGTACGACAAGACCTGTATATTCTAGGGAGCTTAACTGATCATTTGCTGCATGGCAACGTTTCTCACTGTAAAAACTAAATCTCATTGAATGACTTCTAGCACTATTAAAGGGAACAAGTAGCAGAGTGAGTCTTTGTAGGTACAAATGGAATTTTTCAGTGGTCCTCTGGAATCTTTTTCTTTTCTTATCACATCCTCTTCTATATAATTTCCATCCATCTTGCATTAAAGCAAAGGAAAGAACCGGAGGATGAGGGTGAGAACCTCTGTGCCAGACATGCAGCAAAAAATCTAAACTTGGCCAAATCCATAAATCTCCTTAATAAAGAAATTTAATTTCCTTGCAACAGGTAGAATCAATGAGAGTATGTTTTCATAGGCTAACATCTAGAGACTCCCTCTTGCTGAAGAGACATAGTAATAGGATTTTTACATACAGCAGTGGGGAAAGGACAACAGATTAGGAGGAAATTTTAGCACTGAAAACATTACAAATTAATGAATAATTATACAGTTACCCTGTGGCCACCAATAAGTGTTCAAGGGTATGCTGTGATTTACCAGTCTTGAGGGACCTTGTTATCTAGTTAGTGTTATATCCAGAAAACCTGTATGAACTTCATTTCCAGTACGTCTATTTCCCTTGCCATTAGCTGGTTTTATTTTTATTAGTTAAATGGCTTACATTATGTTTGAGATCTATTTATCTACACAATGTATTGAGCACCATGTAGCAGGCACATGAGGAACAAATGCCTTCTACTTTTGTTCCAAGAGACCCTCAGAGAGCAAATCTGACTCTTCCTTGGCAGGTGACTGTAGGAAAGCAGATCGTATGCATAGGCGTATGAGGATGTATTTTCTCCATGGAACCAATCTGATTAAAACTCCATCCATAAACAGAACAGACAATTTCATATAGCATTTTCTAAATTTGTCTTTTCCTAGCATCAAAAAAAAAAAAAAAAAATCTGTGGATTCGCATTTGCTATCTTAATTGGGGGTAATTAAAATCACAAAATATACTTTGTTTTTTCGCAAGTGAAAA
>VXBJ01005762.1:362536-373514 GCA_013400055.1 Nycticryphes semicollaris | reverse complement strand
AAAAAAAAAAGCATACTAGAAGAAACAAGAGTTTTATCGAGATAACACAATGGCTCTATTACCCCCTACCACATATATTGTTGTAACTTTTTATATAGGCAATACCATCCTGAAAATACCCACAAGTTTTCCAGTGAGTATACTTATTTGCATGCAGAACACCATTGTAGTGCTCATCATCAACATTATAGAAGGATCTCAGTTAACATACCAAGTTTCCTATAGGGCTTTTTGCATTTTTACATGAACAATTTAGTTAATGATGTCACCCAGCTATGTTAACTAATTACATTTTCAATTAGTTTCTGGAATTAAAGTGGGTTATATTTAGAACTTATTTAATTAAAATAAGTAAACTATATTTCATGCGCATAATGTAGATACTCTCAGAACTTTCCACTCTTTGCTCCACCACAGATATAATTAACAAGAAGGTTTTCAGTGCATTTCCACAAAGAAAGGGCAAAATACCTTTTCCTTTCTAATGATAACTAGCAGCCTCAGTTCCTTGCACTTTTACAGTGGGTAGGTACGGAACTTTTATTATTCAGCACAATATGCCATGGTGACATTTCCTACCATTACAGCATTATAGGACCCAAGGGTCTGTAAACACTGTTTGCCTCTTGGAAACTGTATTCCATGGTAATTTCCTTTTGATGCTGGGGCTATGCACAGCTGAAAGAACCCCCAGGCTGATTCTGTACTTACAAAAGTTGGTAAAGTGTTTCCTGGAGAAAATAAATAAATAGATAAATAAATAAATAGATAGATAAATACCAATAAACAAAAAAAATGCAACAGAAACAGAAGTAACATTAAATAATTAATATATTTATTTAGCTGTAACAAAAGCAAAAAAGACAACTTAAAGGTTACAAGAGAATCACAAATACAGAATACTATCCCACAGATTCTTTTCTAACTGTGTATAGTTGTACTAAAGCCCTGAAGATGCGCATGAAGAGCACTTCAAAATTCAGGACTTATCATTCAAATAATATAAAGTCTGCTCCCCTGAAATTCTGAATCCATATGGCTCTTCCTGAAGGCAGCTTTTTGTTTGCTTGACATCTTTGAAAACCAAAAATATTTTATATAATAACTGTTTTTGTAGTGCAAAGAGAGAGACCATCTAAAATCTGTCATTTGTCATGACTTCAAGACCAATGTTATTTACTGGCATTTTCAGAAATGTTCAAACACCTATTAGACGAAGAAGCACAAGATTCATGTCCAAAAGTGTTCTCAAAGAAAGGACCCCATTCAAGGCACGTTAATATTACTAAGAACTTATCTTGTGTTCATGGGCATTCTGTGCAGGGCTTTGCAGGCTGTGACCTCTGTCTCCTGCTTGTCTGTAAAGTTTCTGCCCTGGGAATTCCATTCATAGACTCCAAGGCACAATGAAAGAGGAGAGTAAATGACATATTTCTTGGTCATCCTCTAAGAAAAATTTGGGAAACGGCTGAGGCATGATCCCAGACTGACCTTACCATGAAGTCTCCACAGAAACTCAGCAGATGGAAAGACACCTGGAGTACTTAGAGTGATTCAGGGTATGAAGTCCCAGTCTCCAAAGGCCACAGCACTACAACACTGTGTTGGCCTAAATGAGGCCAGTGTTCTATATAAGTTATAGAAGGTTCCAGCTGCTGAGGTAAACCATGGTGACATTATGTGCAGTTTAAAGTTGCTGCCCGCCAGGAAAGAAGTGTATGTGGCTTCTTAACTGGTTATAGAATTCTTGGATATAGAAGGAAGTATCTTGTAACAACAAAGCTTTACGATGTGAGATTTAAACATTGTGAAAGCTGCTTTGCCTTAGCTGCTTGGAAGGCCTTATAGACTGTGAGGTGTTATGATCATCCCAAATGCATGGAAATTAACACTATAAAAGCAAATACTCCTGTTGTATTGCTGCTGATTGGTGATTTCATAACCAAGTATTTACAGCATTTAAAAAATAATTTACACATAACTTACTTGGCTTCTGGTTTAGCTCTTTTGCATCAATACCTCTGAACACCCCTAGGAATATTTCCCAACATAGAAGCCAGCAAGCAGCTGGTATTCATGCAAATACAAATATTCACAGGCAAGACAGGCTGCTTCTGAGATGATTAGAAATAAAAAACTGCATTTCCTGAAAATATTCTGTTTTATTCCATTTAGTATAGGAAAGGCAGCTTTTAATTTTCCTTTTTTTCTTTTTTTTTTTTTTTGTCAGTGCTTTGTCCCCAGTGAATATTAAGGTGCCTTCTCTCATAAAACAGATGAGCAGATCAATGCAGTGTCTTCATTTGTTGTCTTTGCAGTTGTGGCTATAGCAAACCTAAAAGTGTCTTGGTGCAGCCTCAAATCTTGTTTTCTACTCAAAGAAAAATTGCACAAGACAAAAAAAAAAATGCCTCTGAGGTTTAATTATCCTTCTTTGTTACCTCTCACTAGAAAGAAATGTACTGTAGCTATGAGTTCTTCCATGGCCAAGATACCTGTACATGTTGCTTTTTTTGTTGCCAATGGCAAATAGGTCTTTAAAAATGGATTGTTCCTGCTTCTGTTTTTTGCCCATGCTCTCAAGAGTTTCCCTCTTGTATAAGATGTGTATATTTGGAGCTGGAGCCTGGGAAAAAATTAATCTGATACTCCTTACCTCAGTCAGTTCATGTCTGAGGCCCATTTTTTCTCTCACAGGGATGGAAGCCTCAATTATGGAATGGTTGTCTGATGCCCAATGTTCTCTATCAGCTGTTTCTTTCATTGGGCATCTAAATCTTCTTTCCCGTTCGGCTGCCTTATTTTCTCTTAACTTTCTGTGAAAATAATAAATAAAAACTCACTAGCATTTTCTTGAATTTCAAAGTGGCAGCCTTTCGCCTGCCAAAACCAAGCATATTAGAAAAAAAGCTTCCATCCTCTCATTTCCTGTGGAGTTGCCTGAGTCACCTTAAGAATAAAACTGTTAGAGGGGTAGTTTGATACAAGCTATGGCTTCATTCTGTGATACTGTTGAGTGACTGGTACCTTCTGGTCCTTCTCTGCCTGGTACTTTTAAATTTTTTACTGAATGTAACTTATTTAACTACACAGCTCCCTCACGGTAACATTTGCTTCACCTGTATAAATGAAAAATGGAACATGAAAAAATGACCCTTCCACATTGTGAGGGACTGATGTAGGATCTTTCACTCCCGCTACATTTGCTATTCCAGCTCACTGGAATCTTTCTAGTCTTTCAGCACAATTTGAGGCTCTTGAAATTATTATGTATACAATTATATTTCCAGTAACATTATGCAAGGCCAGGACAGAGGCCTCATTAATGCTCTGGAAAGGGAGAGATCTTTGACCAGTTTTCCAGCTCTTAAAGTAGCTTGTGATATGGAGATGCAGACTGTTGTGAAATTGTGAAATAGGGAAAGAACTGACATCAAGACCAGGATTTACCAAATATAATTAATACGTTTCTACAAAAAAATTTCTGCCCAGCTTTAGGAGACATAAATAAAGGATATATGTTCTCCAACAGGTTTACTGAGAGAGTAACTGACTATATCCTATGTGATCATTCTAGAAGAGTCTTTCTGTTATTACACAGCAGCACTAGCAACCTTAATCAATGTATCATACAGTCACAGGCAACAGAAGGTACAAGAAATAACTTTCTGCCATAATATTCATTCACACAGGTAGTTTTAACAACAGACAACTTTTATTGTCTACAAATGTCTGAAGACAAGTGGAGCAATCAAAGAAGAGATGTTAATTAACATTGTGCAGTCATTTTTCACTCGTGCACTGGATTTTCTTCACCTGTAATGTTAAATGTAGAAATAAGACATTTAAGGTCCTCAGCCTACCTAAACGATGGTGGAAGACTGAAGCAAGAGACAGCTCAGGCAGATTGTAGCAGGAGAACTAGGTTGTGGGTATTGAACCGTTTTTCTTACCTTATTTCCCCTTTTTTTTCTTTTTTTTTTTTTCTTTTTGGCCAAGAATTAGTGGGATCCTCTCCAACTGCTTTTGACCTAGTTGGTCTTTCCAGCCTCTCCCACCAGAAGTGGTTCAATTACATATGCTTGGAGGGATAATGAAAAGAAAATGTCTAGCACTGTACGAAACAGCAGCGTGAAGAATGGAACTTTATCTTAGTGTTTATTATTGTACAACACAGTAGTGATAATTTTTGTTTTGGTAATTAACGACAGCAACTTATTGAAGTGGAATATAATAATGAAAGCTATTGAGCTGCTTTTGCCCATTGTTCTGAGATTGTTTCAGTGCAGTTATATCTACTGAACAGGAGAACCGACCGGGGTAGAAACAAATTAAGGAAGATGTTGGAGCCCTGGGGGATACTGACTGTCTTTAACAGCTATGCAGTCCCATTAGCTGGACCAAGGGCCCTGTGACCTCTCCTAGGGCAGTGGTAGACAAGCAGAGGGGAGCAGTAGGGTGGGAGGGAGGTCCTAAGCACCTGGAGCAGGACAGGCTGAGAGATGGTGGGATGGGGATGGGCCCCCTTGGGATGTTGTGGGGCAGCCCCACTTGGGAAAAGCACCAGGCCTGGCAAGACCTTGTAGAAGGCAATGCATAGTGGCCAAGGGAGAGCAGAAGTAGGAACTAAGGCTTTAGGCTGTCCTGGTGAGGCCACATCTGGAGCACTGGCTCCAGTTCTGGGCCCCACAGTTGAAGAAGGACAGAGAACTACTGGAGAGAGTCCAGCAAAGGGCTATGAAGATGGTCAAGGGACTGAAGAATCTTTCCGATAAGGAAAGGCTGAGACAACTGGGTCTGTTTAGTCTGGAGAAAACTGAAGGGGGATCAATGCTTATAAGTATCTAAAGGGCAGGTGTCAAAAAGGATGGGGCCAGACTTGTGGCTAGTGCCCAGTGACAGGACAAGGGGTAACAAACACGAACTGCGACATGGGAAGTTCCATCTGAACATAACAACTTCTTTACTGTGAGAGTAGTAGAACCCTGAAACAGGCTGCCCAGAGAGGGTGTGGATTTTCCTGGTCTAGAGATGTTCAAACCCTACCTGGACATGCTCCTGTGCAACCTGCTCTGGGTGAACCTCTTCCAACTCCTACCATTCTGTGATTCCACAATTATTGTTTCCCTAACCAAGTGTCTTGGTTACGCTGATTTTACAGTACTACTCTCAGAGAGAAACAAATCTGTTCCATCAACACTTGATATTTTAACATTTCAGAGAAAATACATGGGTGGCGTTTTTGTGGAGGGGTAAAGATAAACTGTAATGACTTCCAAGGTTTAATAAGACATTCTGCTACTTAGTGATTACTTTCTCTATTTATATAGTGCCTGGACACACAAATTCCATTTGCAGCTCAGGTACATATATCTAGATTTATTGTTTCAATTTTGCCTGAGGAGAATGGTGTTTGACAGTGAGTGTCAATTTGCAACACATTGTCTGCACTTTTTGAAGAAGACAGCAAGATATTGATTTGTTTGTTTGTTTGCTTTTGTGGGGTTTTTTTTAAGCAAGGCACAAACGGTTAATATTTGTTTGATACTAACTTCAATGAAGGATTGAAGCCCAGTGGAATTCATTATGAGGCAAAGGAGAATCATCCCATAAAGAACTTATTTTTGTGACATTCTTTCCTATCTATTCTTCATTAAAGAGTAATGTTTTCAGAAGTTGTGGCTGGAAAATGTACTATAGTGACAGAAAAGAACAGATTTTTTTTATATTTGCTGAGGAAGACCATGCACCTGAACCAATTGCATTAATGGAAATCCTTTTAATTTGTGGTCTCTTCTGTGAGTGTTGTATAGAAAATGTGAAATGGTAGCATGCGATCAAGGAAGAAAGAGACTTTAAAAAAATTGGCTGCTTAAAAGCTATGCTGCATACAGACACTTTGTACATTAAAGTAGATGAAGATAAGCTACTGTGGTTTAGTGAGGTTTGACCAGCAGTAATAGAAATTTAGGATCATGATCTAGCCTATGAATCAAGGAACGTTCCCATCCATAAGAATTTCTTATTCTTGGAAAACTTTAAGATTTGACCCTATGAAACTGCATGCACATTTACGTCAACAAATACACTTGTGTTAGTTTGTCCTGCTCAGAAGTAAAAGCGGATAAGTGTAACCTAACCCCCAACCAGGAGTCATATGTAGTACAGCATCTGAGCAAATATATCTTATTTACAACCTTTAAGTACCCTGCTGGAATATAGCAGAAGAAATGCAAATTCTGGACACAGTGTTCTGATAAAACAGCTGTATATGGCTTCTGGGCTGGAACTGGCTCACATTAGCCAACTGGAAATGGAGCCAGAAAGAATTCACATCTGCACACACACCCTAACAAGTCCTCTCTCTTTAGCTGCACTTAAAAGTGCCATCAGATTACTGAAAAAGGCAGTGATTAATGTGTCAAATATTGATATCAAAGACACTGAATATTAACATCAGGTTAGAGACTCAGTTGTTTCACCTCCTGTTTCATGAGTTAGGGGAAAATTATTATTTAATTTTGCTGTTGCTTTGCTAAAGGGGGAAGGGATGATGGAAGTGGAAAGGACAAAGTGATTATATAGAATTTGCAGCACAGTTAGTTACAGAGTTTTTGTATGTGTGCATGTCTGTGCACATCTTCTGATTTCCAAATTCAGCCAAAGCGTATGCAAAATCAATGGGGAACTAGACCTTCATAATGTTCTTTTTATTGACCAGGTTTTATAACTCAGCTTGTGCTTAAATGTACATAGAGTATACAGTGTATACAAGATACTGAAAAATGGGTTAACTTTTTAAAAAACTTCCTAGTCCATGTTAAACCTAATTTAAACAATCTTGCTTTAGTGTCACCATTTTAAACTGATATAATTAAGTATTTTTCAAAGGAAAATACATGCTGATGTCTTTGCATAGTATTAAATATTTAAAATGAACATCTTTGCTGAAAATTTTGTGATGGAAAATAATTTTACCAAAGCAGATTAAATGAGCACATCACATCTCCCTTGTAGTAAGTGTACCCTGCTCTTTGAATTATTCACCACTATATATCTATCTATATACATATACATAAAATATACATGCAGTAACTGTACAAAGCAGAGCCTGGGTGAGTCTGTTGAAAACATGCCTGGAATATGTTCTATAATATCTCAAATCTCAGATCAAGCATAAAGCATACTTAGCTCTGTGTACTCCATGGTAAAGATTTTCCTAAAAATGAGTCCATCGTACTACACTGGATCTCCAAATGAGCTCCAAGCTGTTGGGAGAGGTTTGGAGAAGAGGAGGCCAAGGAAAGACCTCATTGTCCTCTATAACTACCTGAAAGGAGGTTGTAGAGAAGTGGCTCTTGGCCTCTTCTCCCATGTGAATAATGACAGGACCAGAGGAAATGGTCTGAAGCTGCAGCAGGCGACATTTAGATTAGATATTAGGAAGAATTACTTGAGCAGCCTGCCAAAGGAAGTGGTTGAGTCATCATTTCTGGAGATATTTAAGAAACTGGTAGATGTGGTACTTCAGGGCATGCTCTAGTGGCATGCTGCAGTGGCCGAGACTGTAGGGGGGTTTTTTTGTGTATCATAGGCCTCGATCTCAGAGGTCCCTTCCAGCAATGATGTTTCTGTGATTCTGTGAATGATGTGGTGTATTAGTCTGTGTCTTGAGGAGGACTCAATTGACCTCACATGAATGGAGGAAAGGAAAATTTTGTGCTGCCCACCTTAGCTTTATTGTAATTTCAAATTATTTTTTTTTATGTAAAGCATTGAAACAAAAAGTGGTAAAATACAAGTTTAGCTGGACTGGCAAAGACTATCAATCCTTGTTGGCAGGCATGTAATGTTAGCTACTGAGACAAACAAATCAGATTAAGAAAATGACATATACATTGAATTTTACCCTATTTTACCTTTTTTGTTTTGTTTTGTTTTGTTTTTCAATTTGTCCTGTGTTTGTAGTTTACACTGTGAGCACTCTCATTTCTGTTACTCCTTCTTCACTTTACTATTGCAACTTCTTTCCATCTCCAAAATGTGAGCTCTCCAGACTTCCATGTATACAGACTGCTATTGCTAGCTTAATTCAGGATCTCCTCTTCCACTTTAGTGCAAGAAATATGCTGAGGCCATTCTTTTCTATGGGAATGTACTTAGAAAGCTGAAAGGAGTGGAAACAAGAGGCCACATCCAAAGAATACAATGTGGATGGCAGTTATGGGAGGTTAGTGTGCTGTGGAAACCTGTTTTGTGATCCTGATTTGTATTTCTAAAACTCCTCTCTGAGCATAGCACAGAGTTTTTTAGGTGAGGCATTACCTGGTCTACCTCAAATATCCTGGGTAAACATTTGCAGGTATCTAATCTTCCTGGTGTGGAATCATATATGAAAGTACAAAGTCCATTAACATCTTTGAGGTGATCATACACTTCATTAGTAGGAGCTATCTAAGCACGACATGAACAATTATATAGCTTTGTAGCTTGTTTCTTTTTAACATCTGTTTAATCTGATTATTTTGACAAAGTCGATACCATTTAAAGTACCTGAAATACAGCTTATATGAAAGGAATCATACAAAATAGTGATAAAGAAAGTACGCTCAGTGCCCTTTTCTGCTAGCATTCAGACACAGACAGAATAGACTTGTAGCTAGAAGGTGTAAGTACCAGGCATTACAGAAGGAGGTCTATTATTCTTGGGGAGTAACACAATTTTTCCCTAAACCATAAGATTTGTCCATGTTTTAGATAACTGTCCTGATGTTTAGATAACTGTCCTGCTGTTCACTGTCTGGATGGTCACATCCAGAGGGTGGTACTCAATGGCTTGAGGTCCAGATGGAGAGCAGTGACAAGTGGTGTCCCTCAAGGGTCCGTGCTGGAACCGGTACTGTTTAACATTTTTATCAACAATGTAGACAGAGGGACTGAGTCCATCAGCAAGTTTGTAGATTACACCAAGCTGTGTGGTATTGTTGATACACCAGAGGGATGGGATGTCATCCAGAGGAACCTGGACAGGCTGGAGAGGTGGGTCCAGGTGAACTTCATGAGGTTCAACAAGAGCAAGTGCAGGGTTCTGCACCTGAGATGGAACAATCCTCACTATCAATACAAACTAGGGGATGAGGTATTAGAAAGCAGCCCTGAAGAAAGGGACTTGGGGGTGGTGATTGATTAGAAGCTGGACATGAGCAGGCAGTGTGCACTTGCAGCCCAGAAGGCCAATCACGTCCTGGGCTGCATCAAAAGATGTGTTGCTGGCAGACCCAGGGAGGTGATTCTGCCACTTTGCTCTGGTGAGACCTGACCTGGAGTACTGTGTACAGGTCTGAAGCCCTCAATACAGGAAGGACATAGACCTGATGGAGTAGGTCCAGAGGAGAGCCACAAAGATGATCAGGGGGTCAGAGCACCTTTGCTATGAGGACAGGCTGAAGGAGATGGGGTTGTTCAGCCTGGAGAAAAGGAGGCTCCAGGGAGACCTAATAGCAGCTTTCCAGTACATGAAATGGGCCTACAAGAAGGCTGGGAAGAGTCTGTTTACAAAGGCCTGCAGTGGCAGGACAAGGGGCAATGGCTTCAAGCTGGAGAAGAGTAGATTAGGTTCGATATTAGGGATAAGTTCTTTACTATGAGGGTGGTGGAAAAAAGGAACAGATTGCCCAGGGAAGTGATTGAGGCCCCTTCCCTGGAGATATTCAATGTGAGGCTCAACGAGGCCCCAGGTAACCTGGTCTAGTTGAGGGTGTCTCTGGTGACTGCAGGGAGGTTGGACTAGATGACCCTAGAGATCTCTCCCGCTCTGGACCATTCTATGATTCTATGTTCGTATTATGCTATTCTTTGAACTCTGAAGCCTGAAATACTGGAAAAGTAGCGCTGAATGGTTATGGCAGTTCACTGGGTATAAGGAGATTATCTATTCTGTTTTTGTATCGATAATCTTACTAAAAATGACCTTTCAGTGCCTCAATTTCAACACTGTAGAAAGAGGAACAATGGTAATGACATACAAATTACTTTGAACAGTACTGAGAAGAGCTAGTAATTCTTGCTGTTATGGCAGTCTCCTACGATAAGTAGCTTTTACTTTGATGCTGTGTCTTCTAGATGAGAACTCTGCATTGCACATAGATAGTGATTAGCTGGTTCGTTTTCAGCCACCTCATACATCTGTAGCTTAAGCAGACAACGCTGTCAGGAAATAACTCTATGCTGACTTGTTGGAACAAGTGACAGCCTTTCCCTAAGCATAGGGTACATCTATTCTAGGCTTTGCCTAGCAAATCTCACCTCTGAAAGGTGGATAAACTCTCCTGGCTTGTATAATCTCTTGTATATATGCTTTAAATTGAGCGAATATCAATTTATCATGCTTGTAATGCCATGCATGAAGGAAACTTTATGGCATGCGTGACACTATGCTCCAGCAGCAGAGCTAATGGCATTAGTAACACAGTAGTCAAACAGCCCTAAAGCAGAAATGACAAAATTGCTAACATAACACAACAAGGCTTCAGTTTTTGACCTCTTAATTTCCTGCTTTTCTAGGTTTTACCAGTAAAAGGGTGCATTATAAGAAGCAAGACATCTCTTGAGGCTTTTTTAAGCAAGGAGATAATAGGAAGATGCTGACCTTGCTAGCTGTGACAAGGAGTTTGGCTAATGCCACAGTTAAACAGTTTCAGTCATTCTGGATAGGGCTTTGAGCAACCTGGTCTACTGGGAGGTGTCGCTGACCATGGCAGGGGAGTGGAACTGGATGATCTTTAAGGTCCCTTCCAACCCAAACCATTCTATGATTCTAAAATAACTCACAATAAGCTAACACACTTAAGACCACAAACAGAATTATGAGTCTGTCAGATGTGAATATAGAGGTGCTGATTAGTGACAGATAATGGTCAGAACCTTATCAGTGTTGAAATGCCCTTTTTGTACTAATTTCCTGTTAGTTTTTGTTGTT
>VXBJ01005762.1:298007-362513 GCA_013400055.1 Nycticryphes semicollaris | reverse complement strand
TTTTTTTTTTTTTTTTTGACCTAAATCAGTTTTGCAGTCAGCTGGGAATGACAGCATTAGGCTGCAGGAATACCAAAGGAAAGCAGAAAAAATCCAAACCATATAAATGCAGTGTGTTAACTCTGACTCGGCAGGCTTAAAATCAGTAGGTTTTGTGTCGCTGCTCACTTGTCCAGTCTAGTCACAAGAGTCATCACACTGTTAGCTGGATGCTTTCCTGATTGTGGCTAAATCAGCCTAACTGACACCTTATGACACCACATACTCACTGACAGCATGGCAATTGGTAGGAGGCAGTGTTGTGATTTGGCAGCTGTTGGGTCTGTCACTGCAAGGCAAGTTGAATAGAGCTAGTTTGCAAGGTTTTTTATAGGTTGCTTTATCAAAGAGAAGGACAATGAGTTTTATACTTTGATGGTTTTTCAGCCCAAGTCCTTTGTTTTAGTATGAATGTGCAAAGAATTTAAAACCTTTCCCTTAGACTTCCTACAGCCATGTGGATAATGAGAAGTAAAAATCGTCTCTGAGAAGGTATATTGGCAATTTCCTTCTCTTCAGTCCATGCTCGACTGTCTGCTAGGAGAAGCATCAGACAGTTGACATCAAAAACATCTCATACTGGCCATACTCATGATAGACAGGTACCACATGTCACCTTCACTTTCCCTAATACAAGGAGACAATGTCATGAACAGTGTCAGTGAAGATTTACAGCCCATTGAGATCCCTTTTTTTTCTTCCCCAGGAGCTAAAGTAAGCAATAAAGTACACAATCTTGTGGAGCTACATAACTCTTTTTGTCAGCTGTGTCACTTGGATTCAATACATCCCATACGAGGTGACAGGAGCGTCTGTTATTGTGCGGTGAATGTTCAAAAAAAAAAAAACAAGCATAGCTCTCACCTCCTTCCTTGCCACAGCCCAGCAAAGAGAATCAAATCTTTGCGTACTCTCAAAAGAGTCTTGTAGGTACATTAAGCTGTGTGTTTACCTCCTGATTTCAGAGTTTTGCTAGCCAGTTCTGCTTCTTCTGCTTTCACACACATTTTCTATTCCTTTCCCTTTTCCACTCTCCAGGTAGAGAAGAGGCAAAGAACTGTCAAGTTATCTGCAGTTCTTGACAACATAGTTTCCCTAGGTCAAAAGCAAAGCAGTATAACTGTGAGGAAAGGAGTATTCCCCTCCTTTCCATAATGCTGAAGTGAAAGTTCCAAAGAGATTTGTCACTTTCAGGAAATAAAAACTTGTGATGAGTGTTTATATAACTTTTGATTTAGCTTATTTCAGTGTTTTTTAATATTTGTCAGCACTATTGCTAGCATAAACAGCTATTTTATCTTCAAGTACATTGCATGGTCACATATATGAGATTAATAGGGATGTGTGAAAAGTCTTTTCAGTCATCCACTACCAAAAGTTGGGACAAATTGGTGTGTATATATTCTGATTTTTTTTTTTTTTTTTTTTTTTGCTGAACTGGAGTGTGGTGCTGCCTGTCATAAACCACTTTCACTGAAAATTAGGAGTGAGTCTCTTGACTTGTAGGTAGTTGTGAAGGAAGGGAATTATGCTGGAAAAAAAGTAGTAAGATGTAGCATTGCCATGGGTAAAATAGCTTGGGAAAGTTCATTTCTGTTCTAGTTGTTACTGCAGAGATTTGAGTAGCTACTGAGGTGACCGGAGCTTTGTCACAATATTGCGCAGCTGACAGATGACTTTGTGCAAGAAACATTTTCTGCTTCCTTGGTGATATTTCAGGTGACATTTATTAGTTAAGTATTAATACAATGCATTTATATGGGAAATACCATCCATGGGAAATTATTCCTAGAGCTGCACAGCAGAACTGGTTATCCACTCATGAAAAATATTTTCATCCTGTAATATCTCCTCTTCAATTTCTCTATATGTATACAGGCCCTTTGCATCTCATTACTTTGTTTGCCTTGAAGCAGGACTGACATTTTCAGCAAAGGCTAGATTGTAAGATATTTTGAGACAATTAAATCTCTGTCCAAAAAGAAATCCAAAGTAACTTGAAAAGGTTTAAATTAGAAAAAATTAATGTGCTGTATGCTTAGCTAATTATGTCAGGATTTTTATATGGTTCCTTTTTAATCAGGTATCAGCTAGAAAGCTGAGAGCTACTGCCTTATTTTTCCTTCTCTGTTTAGCACATGAATGAAAAGAAATTATGGTTCTAATTATGCTTTAATTTTATTGGTTTTGTTCTTGTACTGATAATTAATATGTTCTGTACTACAGAAGGATGAAATTATATACTCATCATAGAATTACAGTCAGATTAAGTCAATTGATTACCCACCTTCACCACCCCTGCTGTGATAACATTTTTGGGGGCTTTTTGGTACTAAGGCTTCATTACCTTATTTTATTTCCTCTGGAACTAGGTAGGAACTTCTCCCTCCTTATAAAAGAAGAAATGCAATAGCACCTGTTTGTTTTCATTTCCATTAGATCTACTCAGTGTTTCAGTCTTGCTTAAGACTTGGAAAATTACATGAATCAACCTGAAAGCCAATTTTTTCTTAGGTTTTTGGTTGGTTGATTAGTTGGTTGGGTTTTGTTTTGGTTTTGGTTGGTTGCTATTTTAGTTCTTCCTGATAGAGTCTTCCCAGATCCTGCCTCAGAGTTCTCTGATCCTGCTGACAGGGATACCTATGTGTACTGTAAGTAAATCATGGAACTCAATAAAGAGCTTCCCCAGTGACCCCATGGACTACTCCCCTCAATCTCTCTGCTCATCTCACCCTTTTCAAGATCCCGGGTGAAGCTCAAGAACCTATGTCAAACAGATGTCTATAGCCATCTCTTTGAAAGCTGAACATCTGGACTATTCATTGTAGGATGATAACAATCCTAATTTCATTGTTTTACTCCAAACACAAACTGAATATACTGTGGATAACATGAGAAGGAATTCATATTGTTGTAAATGTTTACAGTTTAAAAGACATCCAAATAATAAAAAAAAGGAAAAAAATATTGACATTTCCTACAGAAATTTAAATCAAAGCACTAGACTTCTTGACTCCAAGATGGAGAAGAGCTGAATCTAAAAAAAAGAATGTACAAGTAATGCATCTACTTTCAAAGTGTGAAGTTCAAAAAGCGAGTAAGCACTTCTCATGATGTGATGCTGGAGGCCAAAAAGGCAAGGCCAAAGTCTTGGTGTGCCTTACATTGGCAGTCAAGTTCCATACCAAAATGGAGTCAGTGAGCTGTGGCTACTCTTCACCTTCTGGAACCAAAGCTGTTTAAATCATACATCTATCTGTACTTTCCCAAGCAGTATGGTCTTTCTAGTATGACAAAATCATAAGGAAATTACTGAGAATAAAGATAATACACAAAGAACTCTTACAGTATTAAATCACATCCCCAGTACAATTATCCAAAGTTCTTTGCAACTAAAACACTTTTTCTTTTAAGACAGTTCTTTGCTATTTATAAAACTAAGAGCCATCACAAATATCTAATGAAAGGGGCGTCACCTGCTGCATCATTAGCAAGCACTTCCCATCTTTGATTCTTCTGGAGCTGTTAATGCAGGGAAAGTGTCTGTATTCTCAAATTATTATGTTTGTAGAGCGTCCACCTTTTAGTTTACTTGAACATTTTGTTGAGGGTGCATTTCTTATGCTTTTTGTCTTTGCCTTCTTTGTGCTAAACTTCGTATCCTTTTTTAATAAGAAAGTTAGTCTGTTCTGCAGTTGCCAAGGGAGTCATGCAGGTTCATTCTATTCTGTTGAAGTGTCTTTTCTGTTAGAACAGCAGATAGCCACCTACTAATTAAAGTAATTGGCACACATTGATGTCTCCATAGTGCTTTGTTTATTTCAGATTTATGATTCTTGTGCAGCTATTTCTCCCTTTTGACAAGGAAGATATCTGTGCCCTTCCTTTACTTGTGTAGCATGCAATGTTTACTCTGTTATAGGGAATATCACTAGACTGCTGAAGTGACTGAATTTTGAACTGGTTTCTCATTTCACACAGTGGTATGCTATGCACTCTATGCAAGACAGTGACAAATAATTGCTACTTGAATTTATAATTTTGTATATTAAATATTCTTTAAAAAATATACTGGATGTAATTTTAAGATGTTTACATATTTAAGTACAAATCATAACAAAATCACTGGGATAGTTGAGCATCTTACTATAAGCTTGCTACCTTCTAAAATAAACAATGCTTTGGTGCTGCTTCCTGGCTACTTGGTTGTAAAAATTATCTTCCTTATTAAAATGATTTCCTGGTGAGGTTTAGCTACTTTGGAATAGCCAGTTTCATCTTCATAATTTTAATACTTACTACACTGCTGTTTCAGATGCAAATTTGACCGAAGTTGTCATCAGTTTAACAGGCTTTTCATGGAAACTGTCAGTTGGTGTTGGCAAAGTAGATGTATGATTAGTCTGTCATTAAGACCTCTTATCTTACTTCAAAGATAAATTTAGCATATGTTTCCAGATGTTAAAGAATTGCAATGAATCTGACATATTTGGAAAAAATAACTTAAGCCTGTAATTCTAAAACTTGTTCTGGGTGACCATGGGAGTTTCTTACCAACGTGACCACAACTAGAATACTGGGATTTCTCATTTCTCACTAGCCTTCAATGTCCTCACTTTGCGGACAGGCAACTGAAGTTCAAAGTGATTTTCTCAGTTTGTGATGAACACAGACTGCAATACAGGTTGTCTAATACTTCCCTCAGTGTCTCACATAAGTAAGTGCAGGCGACCTTAAAAAAATTGCCACTACAGTTAAGTGTATTTCCATTTATTAGTCTACCTTCAATTGGGTGTGCCATGAAAGTGATCAAGTTTTTAATTGTTACAGGGAGAGCTCTAGCTTGGAAATGTTGATACTAATTTTCTATTCCTAACCATTGCATTTCAGAAAGGGAGGAAAATCAGGAAACTTGCAAAATTAATGAATAACTCACTTTCTTAACTGGTTCCAGCTCTGTCAGGTCCTGATTGCAACTGTTTCCCTTGAGTGTACTTGCATTTTTTCCCCCTTGCTAGAACATTATTGTAGTGAATCTCATTTCTACCATCACTAGGCCAGGAGACACCTGACTGCAAAAGCACCTGGCTAGATTCCAAAACTGAAATAAATAACTCCATGCTAGCAACTCATTACAGAGTAGAATGAAAGGAAAATATAACACTGTCAAAGAACAAAAATCTAACCAGTTTTCTAAACTAACATATTGAGATTTATATTCTCTTTTGATGTGGATACAAATGTGTCTGACATGCTGTTCCTTGTTTAAGGGATCGTGATGAATGTAGCTAATTGTTCTACTTCTGTTATCTGTTGCAGGTTGCCTAATAAGTCTTCATAAAATGCCTGTGCTGTTACCCTTTCAGTCTTGGAAAAGATGCTATAAAGTGAAACTATTAGACTCACCCTTTGAGGTGCCACACTAAAGACAGATAACTAACACTACAGTATTAGGTGAAAGAAACAAGAGTTGGGGAGCTTTTTATTTTTTATACTTTAAAAAGATCAAACTCTTGGGCCAAGACAGAGGTAACAAAGCTTTTCTCCTTTCTCCTTCTGGCAGGATTCCTAGCTGATTTTGCAAGGTCTGGAAGTTTTAAAGGCAAGGGAAAGGAAAACAGCCTAAACAGGCTGAGGACTAAAGGAAGGATTTGGGGTTTGTCTATACTTTTATGATGCTAAGGAACAGTTGGGCCTTTGTTTTTGTTTTAGTCCTTTTGACACAGTCAGAAAGTTCTCTGAATTAAGGTATACTAAGGAGATTACTGTAGATGAATCCTGGAAGAGTTAAAAATAGTTCTCTAAGAGGGTGGGAGTACAGAAAATTAAAAAGTGGATCTCAGAAGAATTTAGCTCTGCTATTTAGAGAATTGATGATGACTTCTCTTCATAAAAAAAAAAAAAAAAGCCCTTTTATTCCGGAGTTACAAGGCATTGGTGAATCAAGTCAACAGACGACTGCAGAGGCAAATTAGTGCTGGTCAATAGATTAAGAAACTAAAATATGCACTATACTTAAATGAAGTCTCCAAGGCCGTTGGTCTACGAGGAATTTGGGAGACTTGATGTACCTAATCAATTACCTGGAAAGGAAACTAGTGACTATACAGATTCTGTCAGTATATTTCAGTAACAAACCAGGACTTATAAGTGAGCCCTAAAATTTTTCAAGGAAAAGCATGTGTAAATAAAGGACATCATTTGACATATATGCAAAGACTACTCAAACCTGTCAATATCTCCTCAGAAAATTTAATGATAACAGCAATAATTGGCTCAGAGTAAACCTTTTTCCTCAAGTTGTTTTCTATTACCACTAAGTTGTTCTCCAGCCATAAAAAGGATTCTTTTAAAAACTAATTTGGTCTTTTCTGAATTTTCTGTAGATAGAATGACCTTTATTTTTAAATAGATATTTTTATGCACTCATGACTTCTGGTCATTAACCTCAGGATGTACATAGCTGAACAGTCAGTAAACATCTCGAAATAACACAAGCATTGACTCTTCAAGGTCATGATAAAGGTTTTTTCAATGACACTACTCTCCAGTGTAAAATTTTGTCTAATAAGAGGCTTAGAACTTATCTTTTCTGATAATATAAATACATTCTTCTTGCTCCTATCTAGGGATTGACATTGGTGATATACTTTCTGGGAAAAGTGAATTTTATTGTCTTTATTGTGCTTTTACCTCAAATAAGTCAGTTTCAGAGGTTAAAAAAAACCACCAAAAACCAAACCAAACCAAACCACCAAAAAAACAACAACAGAGAAAAATAAAGAAAAATCTTTTAAAAGTAATAAAACATTGCATTTGCTAAAGAAAATCTTCAGGAATAGCTCATTAACTTCTGAAGGGGCCCACTTGCTTTGTAGAAGTCATGTGTGGACAGATTTTGGCTTCAGATACTGAAATCTCAGAAACTTTCAGATAAAGAACCATATGAGTTAACCTGCAGGTATACATAACTAACAGGATGGTTTTATCTAGATTGCAGCATCCCACATGATATTTGACATTTCCATAGCACATTCTTTATTTATTAAGCCTCAGGAATGTAGGAGGATGTTAATCTCCCCATTTTTACATACTTAGAGACTAGGTCATATTATTCATTCATTTAATAAAAAGATTTTCATTCTCTTTTGTTCTACAATCATGTACTTTTTTTTTTAACTGTCAGTCAAAACAAGTTGTAAAGACCACATTGCAGGACAAATGGTGTATAAACAGATTTTGAAAATTCTGTCATATCTATGCAAACAGGACAAAAAAATGCTTGCAAGTGTGGATGGTTTAAACACAGCAAGGTTCACAAATTGATAGAAGATCAGCGAGCGTTGTAAATGCTTCAGTTGCAGCCATCTTCAGTGAACTTAAAACACATGAGAACTTTTCTTACACTGGAAGTCAAGGCCATTTTACTGCAGAATTGACCAGAACTTAGGAGTATGGTAAGTAGAGATGTGCAAATAGGTGCTTTTAGCACCATTTAACAGCTCTGATTCCAGAGCTGCTCTGTGCCAGACAGTGTAACTGTTAGAGGAGCCCAAGGGCTGCCATAGTCATAGAACTGAGTATGCATCAGCTGGGTGTGAAGTAGCTGGGAAGTTCTTATCTGAGCTCCATATATGCAAAGTTAGCTCCTCTGAATAGGTTAAGGTGACAACACGGGCAGTTATTCTAGGCATTTAAACATTTCTTTCCACTGTAACCTGTATTTTGTTTTCATCAGTAGGAGAATGATGTAGCCAAGCAACCACTTCTGCTGGCTTTACAAGAGGCCATCAAAAGTATAGCAGAGGTTTTTTTGGATTTTCTGCTCTGATGTCAGGTTGTTCTTAACAAAAGCTATTCCACTTCAAAAAAAAAAAAATAAAAAAAATCAGGCTGTACATAGAGTATCTTTCTCCATTAAAAGAACTGCCTTAACTGAACAGTTACTGTCACAGTTTTGTCAGGCTTAATCACTGATTCAGTATCAGTGTGGCCAACTGACCATGCTAATAGGATTTACACATACCTTCAAGAAACTGTGTTCTTTTCCATGTTCTCACTAAAGCGTATCTGAGCACAGCTGCCAGTATAACAGATTGTGACCTCCCTATTGCACAGCCCCTGATCCAGGATGTTGGCATCCTGAAATAATCCTAATATATACAGTAAAATATAATGTTACAACAATGAATGCAAAGAACTGTCTTATTTGTTCTTCCCCCTTCCACAGAACACAAGTGACCAGGTCTGGAGCGCTGGAGCACCTATCTATAAAATAAGTCCTTGAACAGAAATGTCAAGGAGAGAAAAAGACAGATTATTTCAAAAAAATATTTAGCTTTGATAAATTCTATCATTTCAAAGTAAAATATTAGCAAGGATATAAACCATCTACTAATCGAGTTGATAAGATGCTTAGTGGATATCAGATATAAACAGCTTTATTGTGTATTTATCTTGTAGAGAGCCTAAATCTTATCCTTACTGTCTTCTTTTTCTACACTTACCTTGGAGATTCTTTACAGATCTAAAGTGTATTGAAAGCTGTGTAAGGAGGCACAGTTCCACACAGTTCCATATCCTGCTGGGAAATTTTTGGCATATCATTAAAATACGAAGATTAGAGCCAGGAACTGAACAAATTCAATGAAATTCAGTCCAAGAGGAGCCAGAGAAGAACAGTGCAGATTCTAACATTTGAAAGAGGAATGACTCCAAGTGCCACCAGCTGGTGGATTAGTTCAGCAAGCCTTTCTCATTGGTACTCCAGGAAGGTTATAATGGACTGTAATTTAAACCATCTTTCTAGGGAGAGAAATTAAGCCATCGAGGGACAGAAGAGCTTGTCTTTTTATGCTCACCCCAAGGTTTTGAGCAAGTTGAGAACTGCATAACTAGGTTTTACATTCTGTCATATGATACTATCATTAAAAGTCAAGGCATGTTAGCTGGAATGGTAAGCCAGCACTGGGGAAAATCTAAATAAAACAATTAATGTGCCCTAAAGCTGCTGAACATGAGAAGGAAATCTCTTTGATAGTTGCAAGTTTATTGCCTTTTCACTCTCCTTTTGTTGGAGCAGGGACAGCTACCTTAGGCATCTCCCGTGTACGATTGCTGGTTCTAACACCATCTGAACTACTGCTGGTTCTTTCATCACCACCATCCAGAGTCCTGGGGGGGGCATGGAACCATTTCTTGTGAGGTACTGAGGAGCAGTCATAACCACCATGAGGTGGCTCTGAGGGCTGAAGCAGAGGTAATGAGACAAGGGAGGCACATTTTCCCCAGAGTTCAGGAAGTAGAAGATTAATTAGTTAGAATAGTCTTCCCGTGGACACTACTTTAAAGGCAAAATATGTTGAAATAAAGTACCTCAACTCTACCTTTAATTTCAGGGGTCCTATGTATTATGCCAATAAATGTTACTTTCCTCCTTAATCAAATAGGGAAAACCAAAGTATACAGATCATGGAGGGTTAGATTATGTGTTTTGGAGGGAACAGGATTTAGATTTACCACTTTGACACATAATGACCTATATTTATTGTGTTGTTCATATTTATTATATTGTTTCTGCTGTAGTAAAACGACAGCACCATGGTGGCATTCATGCCATGCCGACCATGCTATTCAAGCAGGAAGGTTCTTGCTTGTTTTCCCAGTGGATGCAAAATTTTTCCAGCTCCTGCCTCATGAAGACTTGGTCAGCAGCTATACTTCAGATCCAAGGTTGGGAGTGAAATTCTTGCAGCGTATGCAGAAAAACAGAGCTGCTGCTGTGCTATTAATATTAATACTTTGGGGTTTACATCTCTTACTGTTTTCCCCCCTTCTGTTGAAGACCTGTCTTTTCACAATGCCGACTACAGCTCTGCTTCTCACTTTGCAGTGCCTTCATGGACCCTGGAGCCAGCAAATACACTGCAAACTCACAGACAGTGAATACAGGTAGCCATTTAGGAGCTGAGTCACAGAGGCAACCTTTGTTTAATTAAACTTTTCCTCTTACTGGAGATCTGCTGAACTCCTGAAAACTTATTTGCTTTCTTATTAATTTCTTAATTCAACTGCATGGCCTGAAATTTTCTTTTCTGGGGTGAGAAGGCTTTTCCTTACATGCCCCTTTAAGATTTGGGGACTCTGTGAGTTTGTTTATTATTGGTGGCAGCAGCAGCCAGCTTTGTTTCTCTTCTTCCCAATTAAAATACACAATGCTCTTTCATTTCTTTCACTGCTCTGTACAATGGATTTCTCTTCTGATTCCAGTTCTTCACATTTTTATTCTTAAACTTGCATTTCTCTTATGTTTTTCATTAAAAAAAAAAAAGAAAATATTTATCCAGAAAATCACAGAATCATAGAAACATTTAGGTTGAAAAGGACCTTTAAGATCATTGATTCCAACCATAAACCCAGAACTGCCAAGTCCACCACTAAACCAGGTCCCTAAGTGCCATGTCTACATGCATTTTAAATATCCCCAGGGATGGTGACTCAAACACTTCCTTGGACAGCCTATTCCAATGCTTAATAACCCTTTCAGGGAAGAAATTTTCCATAATATTCACCCTAAACCTCCCCTGCATATTTGAGGCCATTTCCTCTTGTTCTATCACCTATTCCTTGGGAGAAGAGACTGACCAAGAAGAGACCCTTGCTACACCCTCCTATCAGGTAGTTGTAGAAAGCAAGAAGGTCTCCCCTCAGCCTCCTTTTCTCAAGGCTGACCACCCCCAGCTCCCTCAGCCACTTCTCACAAGACTTGTGCTCCAGCCCCCTCACCAGCTGTGTTGGTCTTCTCTGGACATGATCCAGCACCTCAATGTCCCTCCTGTCATGAGGGGCCCAAAACTGGACACAGGACTCAAGGTGGAGCCTCACCAGTGCCTAGTACAATGGGACAGTCACTGCCCCAGTCCTGCTTGCCACATTGTTCCTGGTACAGGCCGGGATGTATATATTTGAGATTCTGTGAATTCCATTTAATGGATGAATGATTGGTTTTCCTGGTACAGATGAGATTTTGGCAAGAGATAAAATGAGAATATTTGTCACTTGCTCCTTCTAAACTCCTAAATGATATGTACACTTAAATAAGCTGTTAACAGCCCTTGGGAGTGCCATATTGTAGTGTACTTGCATTTTTCTACTCCAAACAGAAAGTTTTTGTATTACTAGACAAAAATTAAGCAGTCAGTAGCTAAAAGATAAGATAATTGCTACTGGAAAATAATGCTTTTGTGCTATCACAACTTTTATAATTCTATATTAACTTATTTGTTGAGGACTGTTTAAGTTGATAAGCTTGGTCCACATTAACACTCCTAAAAACAAAAAAAATCTTCGATATATTTAAAACCTTTGAGTTTTGAGTTGTGACTCTAAGGTATTAAAAACCTACTGCACCAAAAGTGTTCCAAATTTTCAAAACTAAGTCAAGTCAGCATTTTTTCTCCTATAGATCTACTATTACACATTTTGTATGCAGATCCACAACATGCACAGGTTAAAATAGATTTCTAGGCAAAATCAAATCTTTAGTAAGCTGGAGCATTTCAGTAGTCAAAGTCATCAAGTGTGTAGTGCTCAAAACAAAATCCAAATAGTGACTTAGCACCTTTTTTGCTTTTAGTACTTGATGGGGACTGATGGATTTATGTGCTGATGAGCAAGTGCAAGAAGCAACATGGAGGTTCCCTTGAGCTCTTGCTGTGAAAAATCAGTGACTGTGAGCTCTCAATATAATCTCTTGCAGTAATTAGCTGTTTCCAACTTTACCCACCATATCACAGACTCTCTGCACTGTGGAGTTTAACATCTCAGCCCATTAGCTGTTATCCCTGAGCAAGTCAAGATGCCAGAAGTCCATTATTTGTCATTCTTTCTTTCCTATCAGCTATATCCTGAGACTATTGAACCAGCAAGAAGATGAACTTTAATTTGTGATCCTCTGGCATGATTCCAGATACTGTAACATCTGAGATGATTTTTGAGGCATTTGTACATTTTAAATGGGGGGGGCGGGAATTCTCCAAATAACTCCAAATTAGCTGAAGAACAGAAGGAAAAAAATCCATTAATTATTTACAAGCGACCATACACTCTCTCCTATCCTTTTTTGCACACATGACTTGTCAAACATATTATTTTTAGGCATTTGGAAGCCCTAAGGAAAATAGTATTGCTGCAAATATAAGTACATCTAGATGTACTGGCAGAGCCAAGTGCAAGACAGTAAAACCTCCAGTAAGATGTATCACAGAGAGAATGTGCACATTGTAATTACATGCTTAGGACTGATGTTTTTGATGTTTTTCTAATGCTACTTAATCATGTGCCTAAATTGGTGAGTGTATACTGAAGGAGTTGTACAGAAGTATAAAGGTCTTCATGTAAGAGTTTGATCAGAGAACAGCTAACTATCATTATTTCTGAATATTCAAGAGGGTTTTCCATTTTACATTCCAATTTTTGAGGGAATAACATTACGTGGTTTCTTTTCTCATCTGGGTAACAGTGTTTGATAGGTGTTAAATAATCTGAAGTTCCTTAAGGAACTAGGCCTAAAATTCAGTGCATTTCAAATGACATTTAAAGGGATGCTACAAAAAGCACCAAAGTCACAATTTTTTCTAGAGAACTGACTGACTGCCTCACTTCCTCTTGCACAGAGGTTCCTGAGTTATTTTTTTTTGTTATTGACAAACTTAGCCTCTGTTGCCTGCAGGAGGCGTGGCGACCTGGGAACTGCACGTCGGCCAACCCCAGGCCGCTCGGTCCATCAGGTCGCAGACACCAATGTGGTGGAGGGCAAATGGCATTTATTGATAGATAACACGGCATTATATAGTGTGGGTTCACAACATCACTTCCGTCCTCTTACATCCTGAACTAAGTGCTAAACGCTATTGGCTATAAGGAGAGGGGGGGCCTATCTTTCCATACATCACGAGATCTTCCAGTCGCCAGACCCTATACTGCAACAAGCCTCAAAAGATATATTTTAAATATGTTCACATGCCACAATGCAGTACTGGGGTCACCTTAACCACCTGTGGACAGGCAACATGAAAAAAGCTGCAGCAGGGGATCATACAGAGAAACTGCCCTGCATACTTGAAGCAGTTAATTAGCTCAGACTCCTGGTAGGGTGGTTTTGAGCCCGACGATACTACTTCAGAGTTCCCAAGACAGCTCATTTGGCACCAGTGCAGAGTCTCTGGTTGATACAGCTCATGTTGTAGACATTCCTGTCAGGTGTCTTTAAGAATTTTACTTTTAATCCCTTATCCCTGTCTGTAAACCAGAGACATCTCATCCTTTTGTTAGCTGCTCTTTCACCTGGTAATGTAGAATTTACAGAAATAAAACCAGTATTTTTAAAAAAATCAACATAACCAACCCCTCCCCAACCAGATAAAGGCATTGTAGCCATATTCATCTCTAGCAAGTTTCTCCACAGCTGCCCAAGACCTGTCATCATCTTTCAGTAGATTTGCCTTCAGCAAATCACTTAGATTTTTCTGCATCTTTTCTGAAAGCTTTGTTGTATGTGCCAGTAATTACAATTATTCTAGTAATGACAGCCCTGTCAGTGACATCCTGGAGTTCTCAGAGCTTGCTATCATAGCCAGCAGCTATCTTAGCACAAGTGCCACATGTTAGCTTTCCCAAGTGAGATGTCAGTCAAGTTCCCTTCTTGCAGTTTACCTTTCCATCTGCAGTACATGCATGCACAGCTTCTGGGAACTGATAAAACAGACTGTTTCTGTTAGGTGTCCCAGAAGAATTTCATAGCGGAGTTCCAGCACAGACACCAAAACAAGCCCCCGATTTTCCTCCCTCTGGTGGTCACCTGCTCCATCAGTTTATTGTAGCATGCATCTGGCTCAGGAAAATGTAGGGACCTGGTTCCCAGTCAGAACCACACATACTGCAGCTGGCAGCTGGCTTCCTCAAACTTGGGAGAGCTGTCTCCAATATATTGGTAAGCATTTGCTATGATAAAAGTGCTGACATAATTGCAACATAAAGCAAGTTAAAAGGGTCACGTTGCATTAAGAATGTGAGTCAAGTGTTTTTGTAAAAAGAAAAAAAAACCAAAAAGAACAAAAAATTCTTTGTGATGCTTTGATTCTTCCCATGCTGGATTAAACAGAAACAGTGAGTGGTCCTTGGGTAAAACAGATTTCAGATTCTGTTGCAGAGCAAAAATATCCTGTAATCTTTGCAATGACATTGCAATTTCATAGAGTTTTTCAAAGTAAATATCAAAACAGAAAATCATTAATTTTGTTTCTGTGTATAGATAAAAAGCAATTAATAATCTTATTCTACAAAAGAGCTGGCAGAAATACTGATGTATCTTTTAGCAAGTAAGATTGTTTGTATGAAGTAATTGTTATGTAACAACCTAGTTTCTCCATGAAAATAATTACCGTCTTATTAAAGTGTGAATAATTTCTATATAAAGTAAATAGCTCAACGCTAAGAAAAAATTTCTGATCTGTCCATGGAGTACTGCCTTACTATATTTATGTGCAGAATTAGGATGTTTTATTGTTTATCTGCAGCTTAGTTGAATGTTAAGGATTTATAATCATATTTTTCCCTAGCCACTGAAGAAAACAGATATGTATTTGTATGATCCTAAATTTTTATAGAACACCTCCCACATAAGGGGTTTATGGAAGTTTATTCATTTATTCATAACTCTTATAACTGTGCAAATGCAGAACAAAATTGTTAAATAAAACCTATACAGATGTGACTCTTCATTTGTGGGTGGGAACTATTTTGGACTCTGCAGACCTTTGTGATTCTCAGAAATGTAAAACATTGCCAACTGTAAGAGAACTCAGTCAAGTTCCAAAAAATTAACTTCAAGGTGTTTCTGCTTAAATATAAAAAAGTAGAGATTCCCATATAATAGAAATGTTATAAGTGACTTGTCCAAAAATATAGAGACAATTTAAACTGAGAATAAGCTATGTATGCTTACTTTGCTTACATATGATGAGAATCACTCTAAAAATAAAATTAGGATCAGATGTACTGGTCCTAAGTGTTTTGGGGAGTTTTAAGAACACTGAAATAGCTTGCAAATTCATCTGGAGTTATGTCAAGCTCTTCATGTCACTTTCACAGAAGCCTACATAAAAATATTTTACCCATTTTACTTAAGGATTTTACTTTTACCTACTGAGGGATCAAATCTGTAACTAAATGATCCCAAATAGTTTTTCACTTTCCTGATTTGACAGAATTCCCTGGGAAAGAAAGATTTTTTGCCATTTGAAGAAAAATAATCAGAATTGACAGACGATTAGAAAAATGTAGTTGCATAGTTTTTCATGAAGTCTAAGACATAATACATGCAGTTTTGTCACAAGTTGTAAGACACCTGTGAGATTTGGTCACAACTGCAACTGCAACACTGAACAGAAAGGAAAAAAAGAGAAGATTTCAGACTGTACAACAGAAAACAATTTAAAACCTTTCAGTTATCAGAGGATGCCTTGCATGGTTCCAGGATAACTGCTTTTATTTTATGCATTTCGTTTTCTGCATCCTTGCCTAAGGATGTCTGGGTCAGCTTGCCTCTATTCTTTCTTCTAATTTAAAATTATGCAAGACTGGAAGGTAATGGAACTAAGTAAAGGAAGACGAAAACATCTTCTCTGAAAGCTAGAGGAATTGAGTTAAAAAACTGTGGAGCAGCTAGCTATGAGCTAACACAGAAAGGACTGGATCTTTCAGTAAGGAGGGCCTGAGTTGATCAGAAACTGAAGAGACCGGGCACTAACTCAGTCTTTTTGGTTATGTCTGCATTGCTGTCCCAGAACATGTTCAAAGTCAAATTATCAGCCAACTGATACATTTGCAAAAGTGTCCTCTGGCTGGTCCTGGGGTATCTGATTTTAAATACCCTGAAGGAAACTCCAGATGCATGCTGTACAGCCTCCACTGTCTCAGGATGATGCCAGGGAGAAAACATAAGCTGGGAGCCCTCCTTAGAGCAGAGTAAGTTCTCCACTGAAGGTAGTTAGCGTGGTTGATTATACTGGTGAACAGGACTCTTGGGCAGTCTGAATGGAGGGTGTCTATAGCAGTGGTTTGGATGCCTGTGGAGAATTTTTATTTTCTGAGAGTTCTTTTATGTTGCCAGAAATGTTAAAATTTCTATTATTATTATCAAAAGTGATGTTCTTAATGTTTCTCTTCAACCAAGACCTGAAGGAAGAAGGTGAAGAAATCTGTGGTAGAACCTCTAATGTCATCTTCACTTAAGAGTGATCTTAGAGAGTTCTTATCTTTCTTAGTATTTTAGAGGTCACTGTAAGGGTTCTTCAGTGAAGAAGCAATTATTTTCCATTTATGCAGTGCCAGTGCAGTATTCCCCTTGGAACATCCTAGTGCAACAGAAATAATCACTATTGTGCAATTGCTTCCATTCTTTTTGGGTTTTTCAGCATTCTTATCCATTGACTTTCCATTTGGTTCCTGCTTTGCTCCTGGGACTTAATATATATTGAATCCTTGGCTTGCAGGGCTGTGGTCTGGTTTCTAATACCAGTGCCTCTCAGAATTGTATATTGCATTGCTTCCTTCCAATTCCAGCCAAGGACTGTTCCTTCTTCTTTCTCCAACCAACATGAGACCAGTGGAGGTTAAAGGTGGAGCAGATGTACACCTGCAGTTGTCCATCTCCACGGAGGACACCACATTGGAGCAGATGGGTGTCCAAAAGAGGCTGTGACCCTGTAGGAAGCCTGTGCTCAAGCAGACTCCTAGCAGGACTTGTGACCCAGTGGAGGATCCATGCTGGAGCAGTCTGTTCCTGAAAGACTGCTCCTCATGGAAGGACTCACTTTGGAGAATTTCATGGAGAACTGACTTCTGTGGGAGGGACCCCCCATGCTGGAGCAGAGGAAGAGTATAAGGAATCTTCCTGAGGAGGAGGAAGATTTGGCAGAGACAATGTGTGATGAACTGACCACAATAACCATTCTCCATCCCCCACCTCCCTGGACCACTGACAGGGAGGAGGCAGAGAAAATCACAAGTAAAATTGAGCCTGGGAAGAAGGAAGGTGTAGGGGGAAGGTGTTTTAAGATTTAGTTCTTATTTCTTATCCAACTCTGCTTGGATTGGTAATAAATTAAACTAATTTACCACATTGAGTCTGTTTTGCCCATGATGGTAATTGGTGAGTGACTCTCCCTGTCCTCATCTCAACCTATGAGCTTTTTATTATATTTTTTCTCCCCTGTCTAGCTGAGGAGGAGGGTGATAAAGTAGTTTTGGTGGGCACATGGTGTCCAGCCAGGGTCAACCCACCACAATATTCTACCATTTTTGCTAATTTATTCTGAAATGACCATGAAAGCTTGCTAAATGCTTTAATTATTAATTGTGAATTCTGATATTTTCTCATGCTTTCCCATTAGGTATTTTTCTCAGTCTTGCTCATATGCCTCCTTCTGCCTTTCCAATTGCTTTAGTCTAAGCTTCATGCTAGACTCAGACTTTGTTTTTGTCAATCCATGTTGCTCAAGGACTGACTACATGGTGCCTTTTTATCACAGGTCTTTCCAAAAAAATCAATCAAAATTCCTTCATCACTATATTTTTCTCATTCTGATGCTCCAACTAGCTGGAAAAAACACCTCCTCATTTTCTGACTACTTACTTGTAGTGCTGTTGCATCTACATGTATGTCTTCAGTTCTTCTGAATGAACTAAAAGTTTATGCCTAATTTTCTTTTAAAATGCTGCAATAGAATCTTAAACTGAGATTAATTTTTCTTTTTTTTTTTTTTTTACAGTAATATATCTGTGACTTAATATTCTTTTTATTCACACAACCAGAGGTAATCTTACCAATTTAATCTGCATCTTATATGTCTTACACTGTCTATATGCTTCTGTTCACTTCATGTGAGTTGGTATTTTCCAGTTGATTTACATCAATAATGCTTTTTAATCAACTAATGTATTTTACGTCAGTTAATGTATTTTACATCAGGTAAGGTATTTTAAAGTAAAATTCATATTTTGGCATTTCTGATACTATACTTGCACAATTTCTTTTCACTTATCACTTTCATTTTTAACTTTCGAATCTGTATATGTTAAAAAATGAATCAATCAACTGTACTTTAAAGAAGTTATCCTGTTTCTTCAGGCAATCTCTTCCTCAAACTACCTTCTATTTTTTCCACATGTCAGTATGTTGGATTCCTCTGCCTCATTTCATTGCCACCTGCATGTACATGTGCTAGACATACAGTCTAGTACAGAGTCTAGCTGCAGAGAGGCGCTTCTGAATTTGAGTGCAACACTGCTCTTAATTTCAAGATATTATATTTATTTGTGAATCAACTGCAGTTAGGCTGGTTCCTGCTGGAATACCAGGTTTGTTATTCATATACTAGATAAAGAAGACCTTGATATTATTTTTTTTTTCATGCAGTGCTTCTGCTCACACCTTTTATGCTGAATCTGATACCAGGCAATGTGCACCAAATACCAGACAGAACGTAGCTGGACTTCAGGAGAAAGAAATCAACAAGTATTATTGTGGGTAATGAAGAACAAGAAAATATCAACATCAGTAAATATCAACACCAATGCTTTGAAACCCACTCACATATCTTAGCGAAGCGACTGAAACGACACCAAAGAAGCTGCTTTGATAGATACGGGGATTTCAAGAGATTGAATGACAGGTTGTTATGAAGGATCCTAACTGAGCTTGATGGTCTAGTAAATGGGAACCAAATGCTGTAAACCATGGGGAAAATGGTGAAATAGCTGGCACGTTAGTAGCCCTTTGCATCATCATAATACAATATCAGAGTACTTAAAATAAGTGATTTCAAAATGCAACATGACCTGTCATGATGGTTTTACTCCAAAGCAAAAGGTTTACATCATTAATTCTGTTTTGTAGAATATGTAATTGCTTTTAGTAGAAATATACATTCTAATGCCATGTGGTTTCCCCAAAGTGTTAAAGGAAGAAGCTATAAAGAATAGGCAACAGAGTTATTTCAGCATTTTCCTATTGGGCAAACTTTTGTGGAAAGGTTGTGGAGTCAACATCATTTGAGTGTAAGGAGAGGAAGAATAAAATTATAAAAACTAGTATGGTACAGCAAAGGGCTACAAAGATGATTAAGGGAGTGGAGCATCTCCCTGATGAGGAAAGGCTGAGGGACTTGGGTCTGTTTAGTCTGGAGAAGAGAAGACTAGGCGGGGGAACTGGTCAATGCCTATAAATACTTTAAGGGTAAGTGTCAGGAGGATGGGACCAGTATTTCTTTCAGATGTGCCCAGTGACAGGACAAGAGGAAATGGGCACAAACTTGAATGTAGGAAGTTCCATCTAAACATGAGAAGAAACTTCTTTCCTTTGAGGGTAGCAGAGCCCTGGAAGAGGCTTTCCAGAGAGGTGACAGACTCTCCCTCTCTGGAGACATTCAAAACCCTCCTAAACATGTTCCTTTGCCACCTGTTCTGGGTGACCCTGCTCTAGCAGGAGGATTGGACTAGCTGATATCCAGAGGTCCCTTCCAACCCCATATAATTTTGTGATTCTGTGATTTGATTTCCTATGAAACAAAAGTGCAACAATCAACTGTATCCAAAATCTTAGCTTTTTTTCAGAAGTCATTGGTACCTGAAAACAGACATGCAGATGAATACACCACAGTAAATATAGACTTATAGGGGGAGAAGGAGAGGGTGAGTCACAGGTGTACTTCCCCCTCCTGCCCCTGGTCTATATCAGGGTCTCCGCAGCTTCTCAGCCTAATTATACTGCACCATCAGGTCTTGATGTCAGACAATCATTCACTTCTTTTAAGAGCTCTAGAGTAGCTTGGCTTATAAAACATTGACCGAATAGTCAATGCTAAAAAATCTTTTTTCTTTTTCACACAAAGCTTGTCAAATTCTTGTGCATTCTTCTTTTGCTGTATCTCTACCTGGCAAAATCTAATCCAAAACTGTGTAGAAGGGTTATATCTCTATAAAGCATGTACAATAGCATCATGTTCATATATACTTACAACTCATGTTATAGACATTGCTGTAGTTAAGCATTGCACAAATTTGTGAGTCGTACCACATGACTCAGACAGGTATTTTCAGGTATTGATGAACAACTAACCGCTTCATTAGTGCAACTGCTAACTAGCTAGTATTGTCTGTCCATCTTCTGGTGGAAGAAACTAAATAAGTTAATATGAAGTGTGCCTGCTCTCTGCTTTATCTTTTATCTAGTAGTTGTTTCAAAGAAAACAAATTGTTCTTCCACCCTAGCGCCCCCCATAGCTTTTGACAGAAATGCAAGAATTCTGATTTTTTTAATCTTTTCAGAAATAACATTGTATACTCAGAACTTTCCCAGCTGAGTTCACATCTACTCTCCTGAAATGTTCGGTGTGGTAATACAGGCAACTGCTTGTGCATTTATCATGGTGTCCTTCAATGCAGTGTATGTCAACTAATTTTTTCTCTCCAGTCTGCACAAAGTAGTATTTTGATAATGTCTGAAATTCATCTCTGTGTGTGGCTTTTTCGTTGTTTTTCTGGTTTGGGTGTTTTCTTGTTGGTTTTTTTTCTTTACCTCTGGACACAGAGCCACATAAAGCACTCTCTCTTCCATTCTTTCCAGTCCTTTTGCATTTGTAGATGATGCACTTGATCGATCACTTTTTGGCATATTTGCTAATGATGATTATCTAATGGGGTTAACAGCTTCATAATAGTGGGATATTGTGCTTTCCCATTTGATGTATTACTATTCTCTATCACTTACTGTTTGTCAGGTAATTAACTTCTAATTATACTGTTTAAAACAAAAGGCAACATTCATTGGGATGCAACCTGGCAGACAGAGCACACAATGGGGATATGGAACTGGGCTTTTCTCATCTGAGTTCGGTTTTGCAGCTGTGTGGGGTGATCTTCAAGCACCCAGATGCTCTAGTCATAACTCTTGGGATTTTAACCTGGATTTTAAGAATCCAGTTAGCTTCAAGGGGCATTAAAAAAATGATAGATCTGCAATCAAAGTAGTCTGTTTAACAACACAACAGTTTAATCATAAGTGGCGGCTCTATGAATTTTCCCTTCTCTCCCATTGTAGCTTCAACCTGCTTGGGAGAGAATGCCTCCACTGGTTAAAGTAATTTTTTCTCTGATTTGGTCTTTCAGTCCCTAGCTAACCTGCTGAAATCACTCACATACATTAACCACATGTCATTCAGAATTTTCTACTCATACAAATGCCTTTTCCTTGGAAACTGGTCCAAATCCATCACCTTTTTTCAACACAGTGAACAATCATTTTATTTTAATATTCAGATTAATTATAGTCCAAACCAACCCAAATTTCCAAAGCATTTTTTATATATAATTGAAACCAAAACCTTCTGGTTTGCAAAACATACTAGCAAAGAATATATTTTTCTGGGAGTTTTTGATAGAAAACTCGAACCAAAAAGGCTTAGACAAATATCTAAATCTTTTTCATCTTCAAACCCTAAGATTATTAATCATCATTTCAGTCCAATAAAACCTGGCTTTGTTGTTGTTTTTCCATTCTTTTGTCTAATGTACTAATATGATGTAAAATTTAAAAACATCTTTGGGTAACACTTAATACATTATTTTCTGTTTGAAGATAGATCATATCCATGGAATCAGAAAGTAAACAAAGCCTGGAGAAAGTGAAAAAAAAAAGCCTTACAACATACTCCTTGTGTAAGTGGAAATTGTGTGCCTGGTCTCAAGCCAGATGAGCAGAAATTTCACTAAAAATCTAAACAGAAAAAATAATTTCACAAAATTAAACATTCCAGCATGTATCAGTTATAGGGTTGTTGCCTATGTGTGGTAACAATCTGGTGACTGAAAGATATACTTTCAGAATTTATAAACCCAATGTTGACAAATGCTTACAGGCCAAAACTGGTAAAACTTGTCTCTTTTTTTCTGAAACCTGAGGAAAATAGCAAAAAATCCTATTGCAGACCCCTCAGTCATAATAAGATGCATTATGCTGAAGTGATGCAAAAACACAAATAAAAACATTCAACAACAGCTATGAAAATGAAATTGTCTTCTGGCCACATAGAAGCTCTTCCTGCCTTGCCCATGTCTTTGCTAATGAAAACAGATTTCAGAGGGGGGATATTTGTTATGGAAGCAAGTTAAAGAAAAGGACTTGTCAGTGTGATGGAAGAGGTTATTTGTGAAACAAAACCAGAACATGATATAAATGACAAGTAAGACTAACTCAGGAAAGGCCAGCCCTGCATAGGTAATAGGCATACTGTATATGGATAATAAGAATATTTCCCCTAGTTGATATAAATAGCTTTTACCATTCTGGACTAAAAGGTAACAGAAGATTGAGCCAGAGGAAACAACTATATGCAACATGTCTTTTATAATACCAAATGCAACTTGCTGTGGGTGAGATATTAAATTGTTCAGTGCAGCTTAGCCGACATCATCTTGGAAAAGACTTTTTTTCTATGCGAAATGAATTTATTCCAGCTTTACCACAGAAGAACAAGTCATTCAGTCATTTACTGGAGTGTTTGAACATTTCGTCATCTATTGCCTCTTTGATAGGTGAAAGTCAGGTCAGGGTGGTCCTGAGCCTTGACTTTTCTGGTCATTAGTAGAACTTAGATGAATTCCCAGACTTACTTCTTCCAAAACAATATAGAACTCTACAAGACAAGTGATTATATTTTAGAATTAATTCCCAGTTTTTATGCAAGACTGATAGACTGACTTTTCACTTGTTTACAAGTTTATAGAGAACTTGCTTCCTGGTTAAAAATCTGAAGTCCTCCTGAGTATATCTATCAATTTTATCACAAGGCTACCTTCCATGAAGGTCCTTGATTTATTAGTTTATCAAAATCAGTCATAAAGTCTTTATCAATATGAAAAGACATATATACAGAGTATAAAAGAATACAGGGGAACTATTTGTTAACGAAAGTCAGTTTAGAATGGATTTCAACCTAGCTGGGGACAGTATTCCTGTATTAATGAAAAATTTACAAAACTCGAGCATGCAGATGACTAACTGATATGAAGATGCATCTCAGCTATATTGTTCCTGTAAGTCAACCAGGAGAAATATAAGTAGGACTAAAAACTTTTACTGCAGTCATAAAAATTTAATATGTAATTTACCAGACACTTTCAATAATATGAGAAAAAAACCACAGCCAAACAAAAATCCTACTTTCTTCAAACCTAAATAAGAAAATGCACCTAAACTAACACAAAACTGGTAGTGTAAATAAATAAAAATGAACTTCAGTCAGGTGTATTTGCAACTGCTTATTTAGATTTAGTTTTATATATCCTATCATTGCTGTGTTTCAAAAGGCAATAAAATCTTAACTGTGGAAAAAAAAGCTCTGTTTTTTAAAAGTGTGCATTCTGTGTGTGCATAATTATTTTAATTACAACTGGTCTTTCAATAACTTTGCTAAACAACACTATGAAATACAGGGAAACATAATGAAAGACAGTAAGACTGTCCCCACTCTTGTCCTTATCAAAGTCAAACACTTCAAGGCAGTTGGGACAAATTTTTGAATATAAAAGGAATGCCACTGTAAGGTAGTAAGTTTTGCTCGATAAATTCTCTTGTTTATCTTGGAAAAAAAACTCATAATATTACTTCCAAAATTATTATTCATCTCAGTATAAAAATGTATCAATTTTATGTGAGAACACAAAAGTGGGAATCTGGAGAACTCATGGGACATGATCCACAGTCCTTAAAAATCAGAATAGCCAGCCGTTATCTTTCAGCTTTAAAACAGGGAGTTAAATCTTCTGTTTGCTTTGCACAGTCACGTTAACTGAAAATTTTAGGGCCTGCTTCTATTTTAAATCTGTATATTTATTATTGATTAGCTCTGGCAGAGAGCCTTAGTAGGTGTCATTTCAATTCCTTTCTGCACAGGAAATTAAGAGGAGGTCTGTGCAAATCTTATTCTGCTGGCAATATGCAAATATATTATATCCTTTGGGTCTTTTTTAAGAAAATATTTGTCATATTTATGATTGACCCAGCAACTTCATCAAGAAGTAATGTGAGCAGATGGCTATTAGAAAATGAAAGACACCAGGAATAAAAAACTTATCTGAATATAGAAAAAACACCTGGTTTAATGTTCGAAAAAAAGCCCCAACTTTCCAGGAGCCAGCTCAGGGCACGGTGAGCAGAATGTCAGTTAAAGCTGGGCAAATACAAATAGTCTGCTAACCATGGAGATACAGATCTTGAATGTCAGAAGGAATGACAAAAATATTTTACTAAAATGTCTGCAATGTTTTCCTTTTGAGTTAAGTCCCGAGCACAATCCTGCAAAATTGATTATATTTCTAATTTATGGTTACTTTTTAAGTGAATAGAGGCCTCACAATGTTTTACCTAAACCTTTTCCCAGTGTTAGGGGTTCCTACCATCACACAGCTAACCACTGAACAGCTAGGTGTTGAAGAGCAAAATTATTTTGCATCCTACTTTCCTAGGTAGGATATGCCAATACTAGTAGTTATTCCACTTGCTAAAGCTCAAAATCCTCAGCTCACCTCTTTATTTTAAATTTATGAACTCACTCATTTTAATATTTTGAATTTGTAAATAAAAGAAACAGGCATGCTGGAAATGAAAAGCATTTCTATCTTTCAAGCACTCAAAATTCTCATTTTTATTCTGCCTGACAATTTGACATTAATAGGATGGAGATGGTACATAAAGCGATACAAAGACTGGTGAATTGTCTCCTGCCCCTGAGTAGAAATCAATCTTCATCACCAAATATTATAGATCAATTAATTTCAGGCACACTTTCTACATGTTATGAGTGGGTTCTCTGTGAAAAGGATTTGAATACCTGTGTTTATACTGTAAAAGTGGTTGTTTTCACTGTTTAAGTTCCATCAGTGCTGGCTTGGTGGAGCAGAACCGCTGATCTCATTGATAAATCAGCAGAGGAAAGAAACTAAGAGCCTTTGCTCTCCCTCTCAAATGCATATTTTGGATATAGGTTTAAATGGCTCTAAACATTTCAAAACTCATAGGTTTACTACGACATGTAGGTACATTGCAAAAAGGGCTTTAAAGCATTCACTTCAGACTCCTGTTGGAGTATGCACAGAGTATAGAGTATGCATCAGGCTTTTTCATTTTTTCATGTCAGTTTTAATCCCAGTACAGCAATGAAAGTGGCGTGGGGCATCACTTCAGGACCTGGGAATAGTTCTGAAAAGAAACCTGACAAAAAACTAGTTAGCTTTTTTCTTCTGAAACTGGCCAGGGATATGCTGATGTGCCAACTCCATAGCTATGAATCCCATGCAGTATGTCTCAACATTCCAGATGAGCCACTAAGAGAGGACCTCATCACCAGCCACGAACCAAGGCTGAAAATTCCAAAGGTCAAAAATGTAAAGAGACTTTTAGCTCCAGAGCTATGCCTTGGATTTGATGGTGAGCAGCAGCTATCTGAAGCCATTCAACAGTTATTCCTAATATGCACTGTGCAGTGCTGTGGGCCACTATGTAAGTACAAGTATTAATATTGGGTGTGTCCCAGATGACTCAAAATGAGATTTGTCGTAACACATAAAAGAACTGGGATCTAACCTAGGTGCAGTTTAGAAAGCAGATATTTCCCAGGAGTTCTTCACCGTATGAATGTTCAGTTGATTCCTGTTTTCAAAAGTGACCTGTGTTTTTGTACTGATGAAGTCTGACTGTGCTGGCTTAGCTATTGGTACCTCATTTATGCAAAGAAGCCAAGCACTGCAATGTCATGAATTCAGAGACAGTTTACCCACACTGCCATCTACAGAATGTTACACAGATCAGCAAATTATGAGAGATGTTATGCTAAAAGGTGCTCCCTTTTTTCTTTTTTCTTTCCCTTTTTTTCTTTCTTTTTTTTTTTTTTTTAATCAATGTCGCTCACTCACATAACTATTTGCATTTTACTTGGATTTACAATGGTAAACTACAATGCTGCACTGTAAGTACCTTTTCAGTTGCTACTGACAAACAGTCCTACAGGCTGTTTTTTGAGCTAGTGTGCATTTTCTGCAACTTTCCCAGTTTCCTTGTGTTACATCAGGTCATAGTGTGTTATCTTAACATGTAGTTTGTTGGGTCTGTTGCACAACGCTGCAGTTCAGCGCACAGCTCCAAAGTTCACTGGAGCTCACTCATTGATGACTCTTTGGTTAGATACTCCCTGCAAATCCCAAGGAACCCCCCTTTAATGTAACTGTGGTAATATAGTACTAACACAATGTGGCCCATTTACTGAGCAGGTAACTCCAGTATCCAGCTAAGTGCCTTTTTAGTGTTTGGTTACTGGCAAGTAGACACAGCTCTGCTTGTCTATTCAAAAGCAAGGCAACATTTAGAGTAAAAGAAGCTTCAAGCTGTTTCCTTTTCATTCAAAGTGCTGCACTAGGAAAGGAATAGCAAAGCATGCAACCTCATCAGCAAGACTTGGCAGTTACACAGGGGATAAAGAAGGCTGAAAAGCATTATGCATGTTCAAGAATTCTCTAAATATACTATAAAATACTCCACTTGTCATTCCTAATGATCCTCTGCTGCCACTTACGGTGATTGGAGCTCCATTTACAGGTTGGTTTGTTGTTTTGTTTTGGTGGTTTTTTTTTTTTCATTTGAAAGCATTTCAGTCTTGGAGCAAATTTAATAGATCACAGAGAGTTCACATTTCAAAGTGCTGAACAGAAACTTCTCTGGCTTGGATGCTTTTTGTAATTTTTTGCTTCCACCAAGATTTTTCCCATGCACATAATATGCTGTGTTGCTCGTATACAAAACTTTGACTTTTGTAAATAAATGGGCCACAGGAGGAACTGCTATATTTTCCTGTTTGAATGATTCATGTACATCCAGCAATAGGAAATAACACACTCTACAGAATCTTACAGAAGTAACCCGTGTTGCTGTCACAGCAATGGGATGGGATGCCTAGCATTGAAAAATAAAGAGATTTCCCATGAGCTAAACATGTATGATAAGCCCTCGGGGTTCAGTAGAAGTGTGAAAAGTAGGCAGTAGATTAGGAAAAGAAAGAAAGATGAAAATAAACTTCTAAGACCATTCTTCGAAAAAGTGCTTAATTTTGAGAATTTGCAGTACATCCTCCAGAGAACTGTTCAGACATTGTTTTTCAAATGCAGGAATTATTACCTCTATCTTCATCCATCACTTTCCCCATATCTTTTCAAAGGCTGTAGGATTTCTTTCTGTCCCCTCAAAAATAAATAAAAGTAATAAAACCAAAATCTTCCCCGACTTCATGCCTGTTCTTAGATGTCTTACCAGCAGTCATTTTTTGAAGCATATATTATCAGTCTCTCATTTTAGAAATGAGAGAGGTCGTTCTTGTGGTGACGTTCATGTTTTGCCTTGCCAAGAATAGCAGCCTTCAAATAGTCTGACAAATCAGCTTCTTACAGGGATATATAAGAAAACCCACTGCAGTCAACAGAGAGCCTGATGCTGGCTATAGAGGGCCCCATGTGGACCAAGGACAGAGGTTAATCTGCTGTGAATGGATTTTGGAAACAGGAACTTGTCTGAACTTGTCAATCGAAAGTCAAATCACATTGTTTTTAATTAAGTGTGAAATAGTTAAACTTTTTTTTTCTGTTTCCTGCTTCCCTGTTCTTTCTAGAAGTAGTCCAGGAGTACGCTTTAAGAGGATACTGTTTTTCCCATGCTTTAAGGAGCCTGTATTTGCCTCCTGATGTGTGCGTCACAGCCAGCAGCTACGTTTAATTTCATTAAGGGCTGCAGGAAGATCCGTGGCCTAAATATTTAGTGAGCAGAGCTGCATCCTCTGCAAGTATAACCTGACCTTACTGCAATGAGATAATTTATTACCAGGTGAAGATCAGGGGTAGGTTTTGTTTTGGTGGTTTTAGCCAAATACTAAATCGTTAAAAACCCCTTTCAAGTGGAAAAAAATACTAGGAAACCTCTATATGATTTCTAGAAATGTCTTTCAAAAATATTCAAAAGCAACTTTTAAAACTTCTGTTTTGGCAGTTTTAAAACAGAATGACAGTGAAACAAAATTTATTTTCAGCCTCCTCTCCAGAAGGAATTTCTTTTACAAATTTTCATTTGGATATAGAACTGAAAAATCAAAATATCCATATTTTGCAAGCAGTCAGAGGAGTCATAATAAAAAGGCATCTTTAAGCATTCCTAGAAAGTGATATGTCAAAATTCAGACCCTTGGAAAAGCAGTGAAGCCCAGGAATCAGATGCACAACAAAGATGGGATCAGACCTCTCTCTTCTGTCATGTCTTTTCAGTTATATGTCTGTTCTCAGTCCCTCAAATTTTGAAGTTTCTTTAAAAACCTCTCGTAAAAGCAGTTTCCTTGTGTTCCTTGTTTTGAAGAACAATAGTGGCAATGTTGTTGGAAACCATTTGTGGCTTTTTTTAATGACTTTTAATAGTAATGCCTGCAGATGGTAATCCTCTCAAAAGGAAAAGCAATTATTCTTTGTCATACATTGGGAAATGAAGGACCAGTAAAGTGATTTAAGTGATTTGCCTGTGGATCAGCGTACAGCTGAATTACAGACTCTCTCTATCTTCTCTGTTACATTATGTTCAATCACCACATTTGCAGGACAGTGTTTTTTCCATGCTGTACGCTACAGAATGTTTCTGGGTTTGGCAATGAATGCTTCCCATGTTGTTCTTCAAATAAATGCACAATCAATAAAACAATTCTGCTGTTTATTCTGAGGAATATTAGCTCTTTGTTTGAATAAGCAGTTCTTCCTAGGAGATATTTATAACTTTCCATAGTCCAGGCGCTCACTGCATTTCTAAGGAACTTAAAAACTATACCAGAAACCTCTTATGGAAAATGATGGGCAAGTCTTTATTCCTAAATTCTGTTTGTTCAGTTGTCATTTGTGTGTCACTTGGTTATGACAACTGTTTTCAGGGCATAAGAAAAGAGTTTGATTAGCAGAAATAATTTCCTTTATTTTTCATAGAATCATAGAATGCTTAGAGTTGGAAGGGACCTTAAAGGTCACCTAGTTCCAACCCTCTGCCATGGGCAGGGACACCTCCCACTAGACCAGGTTGCTCAAAACCCCAACCAACTTGGTCTTGAACACTTCCAGGGATGGGGATTCCACAACTTCTTTGGTCAACCTGTTCCAGTGCCTCACCACCCTCACAGGAAAGAATTTCTTTCTAGTATCTAGACTAAATCTCCCCTCTTTCAATTTAAAACCATTACCCCTCATCCTGTTGCTCCACTCCCTGACAAAGAGTCTCTCCAGTTCTCCTGAAGCTCCCTTCAGATACTGGAAGCCTGCTATAAGATCTCCCTGGAGCCTTCTCCTCTCCAGCCTGAACAACCTCAACTCTCTCAGCCTGTCCTCATAGGAGAGGTGCTCCAGCCTTCTGATCATCTCCATGGCCCTCCGCTGGACCCATTCCAAGAGATCTATATCCTTCCTATGTTGAGGACTCCAGAGCTAGACACAGTATTCCGGGTGGGGTCTCACAAGAGCAGAGTAGAGGGGTAGAATCACCTCTCATAACGTGCTGGTCGCACTTTGTTTGATGCAGCCCAGGATGTGGTTGGCTTTCTGGGCTGCCAGTGCGCACTGCTGGATCACGTTGAGCTTCTCATACACAAGCCCTCCCTAGTCCTTCTCAGGGCTGCTCTCCAGCCATTTTCTGCCCAACCTGTATATGTGCTTGGGATTGCCAGGTCCCTAGTGCAGGACCCTGCAAGTGGCTTGGTTGAACTTGATGAGGTTTGTACGACTCCACCTCTCAAGCCTGTCCAGGTTCCTCTGGATAGTATCCCTTCCCTCCAGTGATACCCTCTTTCATGATAGCAGGGTAATTAATGAGGTATGTGGTGACTTAGCAGTAAAAAGATATCTTGAAATGAAGGGTGTTAATCAACATAGTAATTTTCATATTCTAGAGAGCTGCTCTTTCTCAAGAAGAAAAGATTCTGAAGAGTCTGTTACATGGAATTGCCAGGTTTACTATTCCAGCTTTCCAAAATAAAAATAATCACAGGTAATATTGAGGAAGGATAAAAAATGTGTATTTTTTCTCAAGGGGTATCTAAACATTTGTCATATAATGGAAATGCACTTTTTTTTAACCGAAAAACAATCAATTGACAAGACTGTTGGTCTTTCTCTTTACATAAATTCAGAAGACCCGGGTGATTTTTCTTCGTAAGAAACCTGTATAAGACTATCAACTCTTATAACTGAGAAAGCCTTTAGTGCTTATGCTTATGTTAGTGGTATTATACACCCATCAGTTCAAGTTATTTTAATAGAGTAGTTTAAGGCAAAAGCAGAATTACACTCTTGGCTTTCAGTCGTGGTGCTAGATTGTACCTCATCCTCACCTCTAAGCTGCATTGCACACTCTTGCCCCATGGCAATTGCAATGACACTTGGTCAGCTGTCCCCCAAGCATCACTGACAAGAGCCTCAAGTGTTAGGGCATTCTCTGTGAGTCAAAGGCAGAAAACACTGGCTGTTACAGCTGGACAAGCAGAGCCAATTCCAAGAACTGGGGAGGGAAAGCAGGACTTTTCTGCTAGTGCCTTTTCCATTCCTTCATTCCAAACAAGCTAATGGAACCGTGATACTGGTTCCAGAATGCTGGAGTCAATTTCCATCACCGTTTTTTGTTTTGCCAAGTTCCTTGAAAAACAAGCTGGTTGATGAGGGAAACTTTATTAAAAGCATTGTGAGTTATTCTTCTTACTATTATTCTGACCTAAAAATGCTACTGAGATGAGGTAAACTTTATAAAGTTGGTTTATTTACCCCTCCTCCTCTTCCCATCATCCATATACTTTCCCCTGATGATTCAAATCTGTTCTGTGTCTTCGAACTTATTTTGTTGTGAAGGAAAAGGATATATATCTGGTGCATGTAATCAGCATTTTGATAAGGGCACAAAGGATAGACATGTAAGTTCATCCCTGATACTTTGCAGCTTCTTTGTTGCTGCACTGCACAGCAGAAGTATTTCACAATTTCAAAGATTCAACTCTAAAAAGAGCTGATGTGATTTGAGGTTTTTTGTTGTTGGTTTGGGGGAGGTGGGTTGTTTGGTTTTTGGTATTAATAAAATTGCTGGAGTCATCTCAAGACTATTTGCAATGTCAAAATGAGCTCCCCATGCCATTTGAGTTGGTTATCAAGTAATGCTAATGGAGGATAAAGTCACAAAATAGGAAGCGTTTGGATTTTTGGTTGTTTTGACAATACTAAAGATAAAACATTTTTATTTTTAATTGGTTGGAGTTCCTAACAGCAGAGGGGGGCAGAAGCTAAGTGAAAATAAGAAAAGAAAACATACTACTTTTGGTTCAGATCAAAAGTTGTGGGGTTTAGTTTTTTTTTAATTTGGTTGCTGAACTAAAAAAAAAATAAAAATTCACAACTCTTCTTGAAAAGCAGTACCAAATGGTACTTCTCTGAAGGAACTTTTCCCACCATGGAAAAGCCTTAATAAAGCCTAAAAAAAGTGCTGGTTCATTATAAGACCAAGACCATCCCTGGAGGTTTTCTTGACAAAGCTGTGAACCTTAATTCCCTGTCTGCTGGATCAGTGCTCAAGGGTGGATTGTGGATATTACCATTTTTCAGCTGCTATTGAAAGCATTTCTTGACACAGCCCACCCAAGACAGGCATGTTCCCAGGAGGGGACCTGTGGTGGTGGCCATGTCAGGTGTGGGGAATGAGTGGTGAGAGCAGCCCTATACTTAGGATGAGCAGGAAGCCCTCAGATGTGTGTACAAGGGAGCCAACTGCTGTCTTGAACTCCCATCATCTAAATCACAACTTAAAACTAAGGAACAAACTCTTTTCCAATCTGTGCTTTGACTGTAGCTGCTGGCTATTTTTTTCTATATGTCAAGCTACAAGTGATGTGGAAACTGATAGTGCTTGTCACAGAATCACAGAATCACAAAATCACAGAAAGGCAGGGATTGGAAGGGACCTCTGGAGATCATCTAGTCCAACCCCCTGCTAGAGCAGGGTCACCAAGAGCAGGTTGCACAGGAATGTGTTCAGGTGGGTTTTGAATGTCTCCAGAGAGGGAGAATCCACCTCCTCTCTGGGCAGCCTCTTCCAGGAGTCTGCCACCCTCAAAGGAAAGAAGTTTCTCCTCATGTTTAGATGGAACTTCCTGCATTCAAGTATGTACCTGTTACCTCTTGTCCTGTCACTGGACACAAATGTAAATAAGACTGGCCCCATCCTCCTGACATGCATCCTTTAAGTATTTATAAGCATTGATAACATCCCCCCTCAGTCTTCTGATGACCTGCACCCCATGGAAAGATCTGTGTCAGAACAATTCTTGAAGAAGGATCCACATTGAAGCAGTTCTTTGTGACTGTATTCTGTGGGAGGTATCCCGTGCTGGACCAGGGGAAGAGCTGGAAGGAGAAGAAAGGAGATGCAGAGACAAAGTAACATGAACTGACTGAAGTTCCCATTCTCTGTCCCCCTGCACCACTTGGGGCAGAAGGAATGAAGGAGTGAAGTTGAGCCTAGGAAGAAAGTGGGAAGGAATTGCTTTTACTTCTGTCTTTGTTTCTCACTATTCTACTATATTTTTAAATGGCAGTAAATTTAATTACTTTTCCCCAAAGACTTTTGTTTGTGAGACTAACTCTATAACAGAGCTAGTTATAATTGTGGGGAGACTAAGGAGAGGGAAAAAAGATAGGTAATTCAATTTGTGCAGAGTGAGCTTTATTTGTTTTCAGTAAACAGCAGTTATCAATAATCATCTTTTTGTATAAAGTGCTTCATTATGCACTTCATTTAGACCTAAAAAGGTGGTAATTGAATGTTAAGTAGATAGTGAACAACTATGAAGAATATAAATTTTTCAGAGTATCCTGATTATGTAGAACAGAATTTTAAAAAATTTTTACTAATGTGGAAACTGTCACAAAATAAATTTAGAAACTCCTCATACTTGTACTGGTTTCCAGTGTGGCCAGGAGTTTTTTATTTCTGTCTCTTTCAGTGTAAAGAGGCATGAAGAGTAACCTGCAAAGATCAACAAAACCACTACAGCACTTACTGTGGAAAGCATGGTCCTGATTTACATGTGCGGTGCAGACCTGGCAAGGATCTCAGCAAGTCAAGAGGTACACATGTCCCATATGCACCATCTGGCAAAAGAGCATCTCCCCATTAAGTCTGTTTTGAGTAACATCAACTCATTCCCAGATAGAAGTTTTTACAGCTTTAAAAGGAAGGAGTTCAGAAACAACTGAATTAAAAAATGGCAGTGTCAAGTACTGTATCAAGTACTGAAGACATCAAACATCTTACTCATCCTTTCTCCCCATCAGCGGTTATACTTGGACTGGTTCATCAGTTGCTAAACACTTCGTGGATCATTGCCAGTCTTCACATATACTGCTCCTGCTCAACTTCCTGTCTTTTGCTTGGAAAAGGCTACCAGTCAATGCATCTTCACTTTGTGAATATGTTGACTTAACGCTAAGGTTTTATTAAAACTCAAAGAAATGTTTTGAACTGGTCCTTGTTTTAGTGTCAAGCAGCAGGCTTTATGTGAATTATCCACGTAGCAATTAGTGCTGTGCTAAAATCTACCCTAAGCAGGGTGGGTGTGTGGCTGGGTTGTTCTCACGCAGTGGTTAAGACATGTGGGTGTTTCTAGACAACGGCACTCCCAGGGGTGCTGTCTCCAGCATCACAGTGAGCTGCTCTGACCTTTCTTGCACAACAACTGGCCAAAGTCTTGTGCTCAGCGTGCTCCTGGAGTAAGCCTGAATCCAGTGAGTCACTACTGCCCCATACACAAACTGCATACAGCATGTGTATTAATACCCTTTCTCACAAGTTATCTATTAAATAGAGGTTTTATCTTCTTGTTTTAACTGGAAGGAAAATGAAACATAGAATAATAAGTAAACCAGGAACTTTGTAGTGGAAACAGAAATAAAATCCAGGTGTCCAAGGTCAGAGTACTGTGCTTTACCTACAAGATCACACAAACTTTTTTTTCAAACTCTTATAAAAAGAGCAGACTTTGAAAGAGCATAGGTCTGGTTTGCATATGGATCTCAAAGGGCAGCAAAGCTTGAGTTAGATTTGAACTCAGGGCTGCCTAGGGTTATTAAAATCCTTTAGAAATATTAGGGGTACTGGAGTAATGCACATAGCACTGCTGTGGCCATTAATCACAGCACTGTGTAAACAGGTTTTCTATTCAGAATTCAGCATACATTTAATCTATCAGTTCAGCGACATGCTGTCAACAAAGAGTTATATTCACCTGGTAGTTTAATTACTCTTTTATTACCTCTTCACTGGTATCTCATCTTCTCTCTTACTCATTCAGAAAGTAGAGGGAATTGGATGGAATCTATGGCCAATGGTTGCAGAAATCTAGTTTATACCTAATAGGCAACCACCAAAAAAGGTAGGTGAAGATGTTGGTATAAGACCTTGAGGAAAAAAAGGCACTGGAATCAATAGAGTCTTTTCAGGTCTGTGTTGCCATCAGTTATATTAGATGAGATGTTAAAAGACAATCCTAACTCTTCATAAACATTAGGTAATAATAAGTTTGTTTATGGAAATTAATGAGGGCAGGACGGCAGGCACGTGATGTTAAATTTTACCAGAAAGTAGTAATTTCTTTAGAGCTGTTCATGTTTCTGTCCCTGAGGAATGCACTACCTCTGAATTGAGGAAGATGCCGCATTCAAGAGCTTGTCTTCCGTGGCTGCTGTTGTGAAGACAATAAAAGGAACTATAGCGTTAGTAGTAGAGTAATCAATACATGCAATTAACACCATCAACACAGTATACAGATCTAAAGACAGCATCGGCTATAGCATGCAAAACAGCCCAGTCAGACCTCTTTTCTTCTCACACAAAATGAAATGTCCGCGTGATTTGCCTTATGTCCTTCAATCCTTCTTACAGTGCACTTTAGTGTTGTGAACTGCTAACTGTTGCTTTCAGCATCAAATAAAAATCAGTTAGGTAGCAGATGAAGTAATAATTTTACAGAGCTTTGTCAGCAATATAACAACCATCAGGAAAAAAAAATCTATGCAAGTTATGAGACAAAGTACTTTAAGAGCTTCTAAGTCTCTGGCTTCTACTACCACTTAGTCACAAATTCAGCCAAATATTCATGACCATGGCCTTAGGGTGCACCTCAAGAATGCTAACGCTTTTCACATGCAGTACTGGAGGCATCAGTTCACGTAAAAAGTTTCTAATGGACCTTTAAGTGCACTGCTTGAGGGGCGAGAAGTGCTGAAACAAAGCGAAATCAATGCCTCGGCAGCATTGCTGATTCCCGGTGGCATGGCATGCACTAATAGACCAGAATGGTGTTGTAGAGCAGGGAGAGTGTTAGAGAGAGGAGAACAACTTTATTAAAGATGACTGCTCTTGCCAGAAGAGAAGAGAAGGCAGAGATTTGTGAAGCTGCTGACTGTGCAGAGAGAGAACAGATGTTGGAGGTTAATGGAGCATTAGTAAAAGAAAGAAAATCCAGCTCTCCTAATACCTGGTATGGTTATTTCAGTCAGGGGATTCTTTAGAGAAATGTACAAGGTTCGACCATAGTTGAAATATAAAGTAAGACACTGTATGGACTTGTTTAACATAAAGGGTTTCTGCAGAGACGTACTTCTCACTTCAGAAGGATTACCTGCTGCCATTGCTATCAACCTTATTTAACTGTAATCATAGTCTCTTCCAATGCAGATAAAGTTTGGAAACATTTTTCTAATGAATTATTTTGCGTAATGAGGATAGTAGATTAAAGAAAGAAAAAGGATACTCACTTTAAGGAACAAAATATTTATGTAATACATAGCTATACCCTGTGTGTATGTTGTACAGTTACAAGGCATATAAATTAGCAGCTTGTTTGCTGTTTTACCAGCAGTAAATTAAAGAGATAAGTGCTTTCAAGCTGGTTTGTAAAAATTACTTTTTCTAGTATTAATAAAGACCCCACCTATCACTGTAAAAATATAACTTGTATCTTCAGGATTCAGTTTTTATTTGACAGGGAGACACTTAGTCCTGTGAACTCCTAAAGCTCTTTGTGAGAATAGTTTAAAAAGCACTATGTGCATTTCATTCAGAGTGAAAGGAAGTATGTGCTGACAGACCTAAAAAGTCAAATTGATTGTGTATTGAAAGAAGCCTTAAGATAGTGGGAAAAAATGCAAAGCATCCTCAGGCTGCTCAGCTGAAGTGTCTCAGACTTCAGCCTAGCTAAGTGGCCACATATCGTGCCTTTTCAGCTGATACTTCTCCCAGGAACTGTTCTGGCTCCACTGGAGGTATTCAGCACTCCAGTTCATTAGTAGATTGATTTTATTTTATAACCAAAAACTGTTGTCTTTTTGCTCTACCCAACATTAATGATTCTTCTTCAGTGTCTCATGACAAATTCATTCAGACACCAGGTTGGTAGTAAAGTTCCGTATCCTGAGAAACAAGAACGCATCATTGTTGAATCACAAGGGGGCCACTGTGGTGCTAAGGCATTTGTTTTAAAGATACTATTGCACGACCATTGCATTTATTTGAAAATATCACTCAAAATTAAGTGGGGGGTTTTGTTTGTTTGATCATCTGTTGGTGTTTTTTTTAAACAAATAAACAAACAAAAAACATTTCTGAGTAGTAGACAAATGGAAAACAGATCAGACTTATTTGAGTATATGTGTGCAATGGTGTCTCTGCCTCTAAACCATGAGGCTACAGTGGATAAGCTGAATGAAGTTACAGCTGGTTATAGGAAACGGGCTGTTGGTCTTTAGCTTGTTTTAGAATTGATGTTTAACTGAGATAGTGACAAGCACAATGTAAATAGAAAGATCATATTTGAGGTGTCAATGTATTTCCCCTCTCTTCTCAGTCCAAAGCTTTAGTGCCCATATTGTCTCTTCTGCACATCTACCAGACTATTCCCAGGGTCCTTCTGGAGGGAACTAGTCTGATTTCTGCTTGAGAAGAGTGTGCAACAGCTCACAAGACTGAGTTCTCTGTTATTGAGTCCTGATAGATTGTACCTACATAGGGTATACATGACTTTACTTACCTCTGCGTAGGACAGTCTTCCCGTGTTGTCCCAGAACATTTGCACAGAACACACAGGCTCAGCAGGTTTTAAAAATACCACTCTGATGGCTGTAACTAAACCTTCTTTTTCATTTCTGGCACTTGGAAACACAAACAAACACACAGATGGTAATCATTCTGCCTCAGGGACACCAGGATGCCTTGTAGGGCCCGGAGCCTCCAGGGCAGAGTCATGCTGTGTGGACATGGGCAATCTGCTTGCACTATGAGAACAAGGCAGGTTGTTCCAACCAGCCTCAGCATAACAGTTCACCTTCTGGAGAGATCAGCAAAAGCAGTTTGAACATAATATAAACCACTCCGGGCTTCTCATCTCTCCTATGCTGGCTAAGCCACCATGTGGGAGCGTATTTGTATGCAATGGGTATATAAAGAGTTACAAAGGAGATCTGTGCTGTCAACTGATGATAATTTGACAGTGCAATTTTATTTCTTGCTGAACCAGTTCAACTAATAGTATCTTCACTCAGAAGGAACGTCTAAAAAGAAAAATAAAATACTAATATGATATTTCTGCCCATTCCACTTTTCAGTTCTATTTGATTTCATCTGGGATCTTCCAAATTACTTTTTTGTCCACCATACAATAATCTTTTCAGTTCTGCCTTGCTCATTACTAAGATACTTGATCACTTTTTATTCTTCTTTTTCAACAGTTTTCTAGCAACTTTCATTTTTTCTAACCACAGCTGAAAATAAACAAGGATGAGTTCTCAGTGACTTCAGTTGAAGGCTGTCAGCTGATGACAGCTGAGGGTCTGGCCATTTTTTTCTCGATGGCTTGCCTTTAAGGTCACAGTTCCTCTACCATTGTTTATTAAGTCCCTCATTGTTTCTTTTAACTCTGTAAATATTTGGGAGATACAGATTGTAAAAGAAAAGACACAGAAAAAAGACGGTGATGTTTTATTGATGTGAATTAGCTGATATGTCATGCATAATAAATATTCTGTATAGATGTAGGATTAAAGCATGAATACCAAGCCAAACATCTTATGTTGGTGGTGAACTCTTGTCTGCGAAAAAGCTCCCAGACGTTTTTCCTTTTTTGCTTCTGATGTTCCCTTCTCAGACTTGAAGTGTTCTTCTGTCACATACACCTGTTTAAACCCTTTAACTCCTAGCTAATTATGATTCTAAGACCTTCAAAATTATTTTTTTAAAATATTTTAAAATTAATCTTTGAATTTAATCGTTTGCACTCCCATGGAGAAAGAAGTTATTATAATTTGTTGAAATCTCCATCCCAATATAAGATAGGAAAGGAGATGGATGCTCATTATATATAAACTCTCAATGAAATTGTGTTGTTATGAGGCTTCAAGCATTTCAATAGTATAGAAGACAACAAAGAGAATGAGTTATAAACGTTGGGGGTGTCTAAGTGCAGATAATGGATTGAGTAAAGAAAAATCAAAGCTGAATAGTTATAAAATTTTCCTAAAAGGGAAGCATTCTAGACTGTAAAGGAAAAAAAAAAAAAAAAAAAAAAAGAAGCCTCATCTCTTGGGACTTTAAAAGCAAACCAAAGCAGAAAAATGTTCAGAAATACACTTTTGTGAAAGGCAGACTTATCTCATAAGGTTATTTCAATGATGAAACACTTTGGAGAAAAACACTGTATTAGTGTTTAGAATAACTAGTATTAGTTATTAGAATAACAAATAGGTTTATTTTAGTAGTGATTTCCACATGTAATTCCAGACTGTCTTTTACTAACAGACAGTGCTGTAAACTGAATGTTACAATATTGTTTATACAAAAGCAATTTCTTGTTTTGCTCTCACACCCTCCATGTTATGATGTAGGTATTGTCAAACTAACTAATGGTCCCTGCCATCTCAATCTCTGCACCAACTAATGTCAAACCCTTCAGAATAGCATAGACTGCCACACTAGTCTAAACCAGGATCCCATCTCAGAGAATTTCCAGCAGACGTTCATCCCAGAATATTTAGGAAACACATCACAACAGCACGAGCAGTCGCTTGAGACGTGGTTCCAGGTCCTGTTTCCTGAGCTGGGGGCTGCCTCTAGAGCAGAAGGACCAGGTGAAAACAATCTTTTCACGTCTCTGTTCTGACATCAAGTCTCATGGTTGATAAATATGAAAATTTTAATTCTGTTAACTCTAGCTGCAAATATGAATCCTATTTATATTTTAAAGGAATGATCCTTTTTCAAAACTTTAAGGTAATTTAATTCTAATTGTCTATTTTGTGTATTCTTTCTATTTTTAGTGCTCAATCTTATGCTGAGTCTTAATTATCAACTATAGCATAAAAATATCTTGCATTTATTTTTTAATGACAGCAATATCTTTCAAAAGAAGGCATTATGTATAAAAATATATACAGTGTATAGCTGTGAACGCATGGTCAATAAATGAAGAAGACCCTCCAAAGAGGCAGATAGACAGTATGTGAAATCCTGGTACATTTAAGACTCTAAAGAGCCTTAAGACTCTTTTGTATGTCAGACTTTAATTTTTTTTTCTTTTTTCAGATAATAGTACCCATTAGCAAAGACAGGAGATAAGAAACTAAGTGGGAAATTATATAGATGGTGGAGACAGTTTAATTTTTGCACCTGTCATTTCAATTCAGACTTTGGAATCCAGTATTTGTCTAGTTACTGGTGCTTGCAGCTCTGTATAAAAAATGGCACTGAATGTTCAAACAGAAAATCCCAATTGTACAAAATTCCCAAAGTAAAAACTCAAACTTTTTCTCTTTCCATTTCTTTTAAAGGGAAGTAAAACTGTTCAAAAAAACCCCAGTGTCACCTAATATTTTGCTAACCATTACAAATGCTAGTAGTTAGTTGTAGCTTATATGACTTCTGAAATACCTTCCTTTACTTGTAAATTAAATAGTATGCTGGTCATCTTTGCATGTATGTTGTGGCTGAAATATCAACGTGCAATGTTGTAACATCTGTGCAATGCAGATAACTTTTCAGTTAATTCCTCCATTTGCCTCAGGCACTGCTGTTTCCCACTTTTATCAATGACTTTAGCAATTTTTCACTGAAAGCAGAGGCTCAAGCACCAGCATATAAACTATCACTTACATTTTACAGGATTGTCAATGAAAAGCAACACCAGCATTCCTGCAATACAAAAGCTTTAATGACAACAAAGGATTTTGTGCACAAGCAGCAGTGTTAGACTCTCATCCGGGAAAACCGTTGAGTAATTATATTATTTTTACATATATCTTCCTGTATTTGGCCAGATACTCTAGTCTTGGTCACTTCTGTCCCAGTCAGTTGCTTGGAGTGGCTGCAAGATATTAAGCAGCTGCTGTTTTCTGCCTGCTGTTTTAAATGGCTGCATTACATTAGTGGATGCATTCATATGTTTCACCAAGTCACTCTCTCCAGCTCTCTTTTTCACTGTCTGCTGCAGGGACACTTTATCTGAGAACAAGAGTGAGGGGTTCATTTTTAATTTTCTGAAGTGCCGTGCTCCCACTAGTCCAATATGAAGTCCCTTCAGTGCACTTTGGCTTCCTGTCAAGATGGAAGGTTGTGTATAAATAAGAAAGATTAATTTATTACCACATTTCTTTCTGCAAGAAAACAAATAATTATTAGATGGTCTGGGACATAGTCCTGGCAGCTGAAAGGAGGCAGTGTAAGATAAAGAGGAGTTCTCCATCTCACTTAGTTTAAGATTACTTTTTAGAAAGAAAACTGCAGATTCAGGAAAAAAGTTTTAACTCACTGTTAGTTTTCTCGTATGAGCTCATACATCAACTGTAATGGAATGGAGTTGGCTTGGTGGAGTGTATCATTACAAGAGTCTCTCACACATACCTCACTCCTCAAAAACGATCAGCTGATTTTCCACCTGGCATTGGAAAATCGCCACTTAGGGAGTGATTGCTGAAAAAAGTGGAAGAGAAGAAGACATAGTGCTGTGCCACTCTTAAATCTGCTACAAACACCTGGGTTTTGACAGAATGGTAGGAAATGACAATAGAAGGCAGTTAAGTAGAATGAAATAATGATGAAAAGAGAAGTGGCTGTACAGAACGGTTTGGATTAAGGAATATTGGAAAGCTGGTATCTGTATTGTCATTCCATCCATTTCACACAAAAGGTCTTCCAAAAGCTGCAGACTACAGACACATTTGTTCTATACGTGACTGTCTCTAATGAAGATTATAGTTCAAAGTATACTCTGTCACAATTCCTCCAAAGCCAAGAAACTGCAACAAATTTCCTTACAGGGAGCTATTGCCAAGTTCCTTCTACTGGAATACACCCTCTTACTATGAGTGTAATTAAAAGTAAAGAACAAACACATACGTGTCTCATGTCAAGATAGATGAACTTGACCAGGCATGGTGCCCTCACCACAATCATTAATTACATATTGCCTATTCTATGATCATACCTGGGACAGCTTTTCTCTGTGTGGAAATGAACTTTCTTCCTTGAGGATCATTGTGGTAAATTATGCTACAAATGACACAGCCTGGTACAACTACTGTGGTCTTCAGGGAAAAAAACAAAGACATGTTCACAACAAGGAAATCTTGCTGGAAATATCTATTACAAGATGTGACTACACACCAGCACCTGTAGGATGGATAGCACAATAAAGAAGAGAAAGAGAGCACTTCTCAATTCAAATCGACACAGTGAATCCCAGAAAGCTCAACTTAACAAGATTCAATGACTCCAGGACAGAACTGTTATGACTACTATTTCTAACTTTCTCTCATTTTCTACCCAGTCATCAATACTTTCAGTTACGCCTTTGCTGTGGGTAGTAGCTGATGACTTTGGAAACTCCATGTGGGCTTCAGTCTAAATCAGGCCTGTTAAAAGTCTACGGCTGTGACCAGAAAGCAGCGCTCAAAGAAGGGAGTACTCAGGGAGTTCAACATCTGGGCACACGTTGCTCACAGCAAGCTTTGCTTCCACATCGGAATTTGACTTTCTGCTGAAGCTTGCATGTATTTTAGATTCAACAGTTACAAATGGCTGAGGCAACACCCCTAAGTGAAAAGCTATAGAAATGCAAAAATCTGAGAACAGTGGGAGAAACTTAGGGGCAGAGTCATGGGAGGAGATGCGGTGGCAGTCAGCACAATTAAAATGGAGTCTTTATTTAAGAAAACCTATAATATTGCAGACCTGAGGAGTTTACTCCCTCTTTCTGCTTTGCTGCACCTTTTATCTGCCCTCTATAAATCCCTTCTTGCAGATTCCAGTGAACAGGAACTCCAGGAGCAGACTCACTTTTGCTCTGACTGTTTAGAAATAAGGCTAGTAATATGAATTGCCAGTCACATCAGGCTATTGCACTAATCCTTTGTACAAGGAAATTGGACCAGTTTTATAGGTCACATCACTTTTTAAAAAATGTAACCGAAGCAATACACCCAAGCAACCATTTTATGCTAGTATGAAAACACAGATCTAAAGACATTAAACCAAAATGACAGTTCAGGGGACGGAACAGAGTCAGACAGAGGTTGGAAACAAGAGATGATTTCTCCTGTGCTGTCTTTAATTACGAAGCATCAGTATAAAATCCTTTGTAGCAAGTTCAATAAGAAAATCTAGAGGGATTAGCAATTAGCACCATCGGGGTCCTTTTAAACACTGCATCATTCACATAATGCCTTTGGGGATCAGAGAGGGAAATCTGAGTTCTTGTTCGTTGTTGGCATCCCAGGTGGGGAAATTAGCAAGTAACACGTACTCATCGGCAGCACTAGTACTTCACAACGAGCCAGCCTAATAGCCCACTCACTGAGATGACACAATATGCCAGCAAGAGTCTGCTCTTGGAAGAGACATTGCTGTGGCTGCTGCTGTTGCTGCTATCCTGTTAAAATAACATGCAAGGATGAGAAAGAGCAAAATAATCCAACACGCCCAGCAGTAAAGTGCGATACGAGTCTATACCTTTGACCAAAGTTTTCTGGAACTTCACTGGTGAAGGCTTTATCCAGACAGACAAATATATCTTCTCCTGTGCAAAATCTTATCATTTGTGTATGTCAGAACCTAAAATTAGGAAACAAATTTGGCTTGGCCAATCCATGCTGATAGAAACATGAAAATCTTGATAATTGCATAACAAAGATGCCATTTAGGACTAGTAAAGGTTTTAAAAATTTTCTGCTTTTCTAAGAGGGATTTATTGGAGGCTGAGTCCTGTTTAGTCCCTTATTTGGAATGAAGAATTTTTAAAGCCTTAGAAGCATTTCACAACTCTTGGTTTCTTAGAAACTACCAAGTAGCTTTTGGGAGTCCAGGATTGCCATGTTTCAATTATTGAGAAAATCAGGGGGGATATTCTAGATCGAAGAAAGAAACAGGTAGAGTTTTGAGTCCCTCCAGTTCTAGGACTGCCAAGGGCCTGTTTGACAGCTGTGATAACATCTGAATTGGCAGGAGATTTTTGGAGCGCTGAATTGCAGAATTGCAAGAAGATTATTCTCACTACAACAGGTCTTTCTCCTGACTTGCCCCTTTTACTCTGCTTCTACCCCAACTACAAAAGCAGTTCTTGGACCTTCTGGTTGGTCTTGGTAGGAAAGCAAAACACCACGTTTCACATTATTTCAGCCACAACTGTAGGAAATGATAGTGTTCTGAACACAGCTGTCATCTGTAATTACATTTAGCAATCTTTCACATAAATTTCTAGATATAGATTATCCTAAACTTTGAATCAAACAGATTAGGGATGGTAGAAATTGTTCCAATGCAAGTGTTAGTTCTTTGAAATGTTATTTTCAGCCATGACATTTGAGAGCGCTTTTGCTCTAGAACCATGACACATACTGTGAAAACTTTTTTTGAAGAACGAGCTACGGAAAGAGAGTGGGAAAGTGACAATTTTTCTGAGTTTACCTGTCTCCCAGACATGCATATTAGAGGCATTTTTTCTTTTGTATTTCATAGGCAATGTCATCTTTTTCATAATTGTCTGGTTTTGTTTCACAACTGAAAACACTGTGGCAGTAGCTGCAAGGCTATGGGTATGTAGAATTAATTAGTGTGGAAAGTGGCTGGCGGAGAATAAATGCAGTGATGCTGAAATTAAATGAGTGGAGAAAAGAGAAAATAAAATGAGAGTTTAAAACCCAGTAAATCTCGCACAGGAAGGCAGCAGGGCTACTGAGAGTGGGTCCAAATATTCCCTCATAACTTCTGTGATGACTGCAGATGGTAACAAGGTGACATTTTATGGTTACTCTCCTGACCTAGATACAACCCAAACATTAAGGAGCTATTCACAGAGTTTGTCTTTCTCTTGAGGCTTTCAGCTGTCTCTCTGAATGCTTTGTCCCTTTCTCCTTTCTTCACTTTCTGTTCCTATAGGCAAAGATGATGAGTTTTATATCCTCCAATGTTCCTCTGTAGAATGTCAGCCTTAAAAATTCAGCTTGAAAGTTTCTCTCCCTCTGATCTGTCTTCTCTCTTCTGTCTCTGGGTGACATCTGGCGTATTGGCTGAGGTCTCCAGGCAGCTTGGTAGCAGCTCCAGACTCGTCTAGGGCAGCTGGCTGGAGTGATCAAAGGGGATGACTGGGTTGTTTTGTCCTCCTTGAGTGTCAATTTCTTTAAGTCATTTTTGGGTTCTGGGAATTTTCAGAGCAGTTTTTTATTTGTGACTTGCACACAGTTGTTGGAGGAATGAAAGCAGATTTCTAAGAAACCCACAGTCTTTAGTTCTTGAAATATACTTTCCCTCTCCATGCCTCAATAAACTAATAACTAAAGGGAAAAGACTGTCATCTTGGAAACAGTGGCACTTCTTTTTAATAACAAGTTCTGTTCTGTGCTGGAGAGTCAATAGATGTTCTCCACATTTAAAAAGGGGAAGAGTAAAATTACCTTTGTTGACAGCATAGAGCATTTTCATCAAAAGTGAAGTAAATTTAGTATACTTCTTATGTGGAAGACCTCAGAAAGAGGAATTTTAAACTTCTGTGATAATGTAGAAGTTCCACTGTCTTGCCAGATTGTCTCTTGTTTTATCCCAGCTTACTATCACCTCTTCACCTGCTTGTTTCCTTGATAAAAATACCAGTGACATCAGTCACTCCAATAGACAGTTTCTAAGATAATTTTTTTAGTCTATTTGTATTCTTCCCTTAACTCCTTTTCATCTGTATCAAACTCTCTTTTTTGTTTTGTTTGGGGTTTTTTGGTGGGCTTTTTTGTTTGTTTGTTTTGCTTTTTCATTGTGAGTTGTTGTTTTGCCTTCACTCACAAGATCTTTCCCTATTCATCCACTCTGTCTCTTTGGGCTATAACAGCTGCTTTGTCCATGATGTTCCAAAAACCAGCCCTTATGTCTACTGTTTAATCCTGCACCTCATGGACCTTAGCCTATCCCATTTAAATTGACTTCTGAAGCTAAAACTCCTTGATTGTTTGCTTTAACTGGACAGGAGGCAAAAAGGTGACTGTTGTGAGCCCCAAATATCCTGAGGACCAGGCATCCAGCANGGGGAAACTCTTTGGATGGATACGTATTTCAGATTGTTTCAAGGTATCATTGTCTTCAAAGAGATTTACTATTTCGAGGCAGACACTCAGTTTATAAACTTTCTTATAAACTTTCTTATAAACTGTAAGAAAGTCTATAGACTTTCTTATAAACTCAGAGGATGAACTCAGCATTTAGCCATGGGCTTTAAGTAAACTTGCATAGCAAAGGGTACTTCTGCTGTGATGACGTCAGGTTCTGTGGGAAATTGTCCTTTAAGCAGAACTACAGTTACTTTATTGAACTCCAAAACATGCACAATAAAACTTTTCAGTATTTATGGAGTGTAGTCTTACAACCTACCTTAGGGTCTGTAGTCTGTAGCATTTTGAGGACTGGTTAGTAGCAAAAAATTCACCAGCCAAGGTGCTCAGTTCTATTTAAAGCACATTTGTACTTTAACGAGATCCTGATCTCACATAGTGGACTAATTATAAAGTTTTGGGTTCCTAGCCATTAAGTATGGCTTGAACTGATATTTGTTCCCAATGGCAACAGTGTCCTTCATGTAATAACTGGAGTCATTTTTCTTCATCTCAGATGGTGTATGCTGAATGTCACCCAGCTAACTCACATCCAGGCCTGGCAGCCCCCAGCATTCCTCAGGACACTTCAGACACCAAATGTACACCAGAAAGAAATCAGTTATGGGTACATCAGCCTTAAGCTCCACAACCCGAAATGCAGGACATGCCTGCTAGCTGTATTTCTGTAATTACTTAAGAGCACAGTACAGTGTTACCGTGTGCTCAGAGTGTGCACAATCGTTAGATGAGACATGACAAACTGCTCAGTCACTCAGCCAGAGGTATTAAGGGAGCTGACAAGAGCATACTTCAAAAAAAAGCTAAAATCTTTGAGTGTCTAAAGTTATCTCTCTGTTAACAATGAAAACTCTCCAAAGGAGAGACTGGAGCTTTTGCAGGGTCCAAAGGTGAAGGGAAAGAACATTGGTAAAGGCAGTAAAAATATTAACTGGGAATAGAAGTGGAGGTTTAAATCGAACAAAAAGAAGTTCCAGTAATCCAGTTTACTGGTGACTTCCCTGGTAGTTGAGTTCATCAATGGAAAGTAAGATCTGCACTGCTATCATCCTGTTTCAGTCTGGTGAAAATTCAGGCCTTTTGCTTCTATAGAGAGAAAATAATATTCCTGTTTAGGGAGCTCTGCTTTTATTTATTCTTACATGCATGCTCTATTTTTAGAGCAAATTATATACCTTTAGCCAGAGAATAGCACCCAAAACCTATATCTGCAAGTGTAGCTGGAAGGATGTTTTTGTTCTCAAAAGTGATAAAATCTGAGTGAATCCCAAGGAGCTCATTGTGCTTCCAGGAACAGCCTGTAGCCTGTTTTCACACATCATGCAACAACAATAAAAGAAGTCAATAAAGCAGCCAGTTGTGGAAGGAAGAGCAAGGCTTACAAGGGTGAGACAATGTGATTTATCACAGATGACATGTGCAAAACAGAGTCATCTTTAAAAATTAAAAAAATATATCAGAATAACAGAATTTCTTAACATTGCCATTATAAACAGTATACCCCAGAAAAAAAAGAAAAGAGGCAGGTTTTTTTCAGACATTGATCAGTCATCTCCTGAGAGGCAAAATTAAAATTTCCTTTAATTTTAGGTACTTTCCACATTTACATTACCACAGAAATTACGAATATTGGTTTCCACCTTACAAAGGCTGATTTATGAATATTCCTAAAGGACATAAACATTTTTTCTGTCCTCGACAAAGATGCTGCTCTTTCCCACTTCACATTGTTGTTTGCAAAAGATTCACAAATACTAGTTTTTCTGCCTGTTCTTGTTACAAGTAGTTAAATTGAAAAAGTGCTTATTGAACAATTTTAAGCTCTTCTTCAGCTTTTAGCAAGTCTGCTAGTATTTGGTCCAAATATCTTGTGTTCTGTGGGCTTTTCTTATGTCACATCCACCATACGTCAGCTATATAATTCCTATGATTAGGAAATGGTCTTTAATGAATCCATTTTTAGCTGCTTGAGCAGTAGGGAAATGGGAGCAGGTTGGAGACCATTTTAGAATTACCTGTGTATTAATCCATGTATCACTTTCAGTAAAACTAAGGGATTCCTACAGTTGCTTGGCATGATGTATAGTCCCAGTTTTGACCTCCAAAAATGCTATTAATTCAAAGTAACTGCCTGGATGGGAAAGTTCCTATCTGAAATGTTTGCAGTCAAATCCCATTTAGCTCATTTAATGTTTCCTGGACAGGCTGAAGTGAGGTGCGCTTTTTTCTTCTTGGTTGTTTTGGGGCTTCTTCCATCAGAAAAAAATCCACTCTTACAGTTTTGCAAAAATTTCTTCATACTTGCTTGTTCATGCTTCTGTTTGAATTCTGGTTTCATGTGTTTTTTTTCTGAAAATCAGTTGCTCAGTTGTGCATGAACAGTATCGATAAAAGAAATTGTATTACTTAAGGGAAAGAAATTGTTATGTCACATTTATGTAGTCTTTTCTCATAAAGCATGATTTTATGCAAGTAGTGTGACATATTTCAACCACCAGTTGATTAAATACATATAAGGCAGGAAACAGTGTTGGTCTTGCTCCAGGGTTTTCACCAGATAGGAAAAAGGAGGTTTTCATCAGCTCTCAGTACTGGTAAGAGTCCATATCATCTTCACAGAAGTCAAGCTGCTCTAAGAAAAAATCAAAAATACCTAAGCAGAGCTATTTTCATGCTGAAGGTGGCAATATTGAATACAGACACCGTGCATCTCACTGCAAGGTAGCTCTAGGTCAGCAAGCTTACTGAAGCTCAGGGATTTTGATGGAAAGAGCAGTAGTGCATATTAGAGAAAAATGTCCAGGCTTGCTTTAAAATGCTGCTAAACTGTGGATCTGACATGGGCTACAGATGGCTGTGCTGAACTGTAACTACTTCAGGAGTATTAATAAGGTCAAAGCAAACAGCACAAGAAACTAAAGTATGAGCTTCTCCAAAATGCCTTACCTCGCAGAGGTAGAAACTATTTCCCAAGACATGAAAAAAATGTAATGCATTATTAATCCTAGATCATACTTGTGAATTATATTAGAGGAACCAACTAATGCCTGTTGAGAGAAGTGGGTTCCTGGTGTGGGTATTTGGATCCAACACACTTTTGTCTGGATTTATGAGATGAAGTAAAATGGAACAGGTAAGAGCAATCACTAGTGTTGGTGACTACTATGCACTCTCTTGTGACAAAAATATGCTCTGTATTGTGGATCCAGTTCAAATATGTTAGATTAAATACAGTTTTGCTTCTGATTCCAATTCTAATAAGGTATCAGAAGAGAACTCTGTGGTAAAGGAGGAAATCAAGCCACCTGTAATGGAATTTTGCAGAGAAATAAAGACACATTTCAATTTTCCTGTTGGCACCTTTTATTGCAGTACACCAGTGTACCTCTGTGATTAAGTCTCGTACACATAGGAAACTTGGTTATTTGGCACCTAAATTCTCAGTCTGGTTTCCCAAGATTCTTAATACCCTACAGTGAACAGAAACAAGTTAATCCCTTGATTGCGGTATGTCAAAGGCATTGGAGAGGCACTGCAGTTTTATGATATATTTCATTAAGATCAGAATAATGCCAGCCACTGATATTAAAAAAATAGAAAGAATGCTTTCATCTTGGCAAGAATGACATTTTAGGAAAGTTATTTTCTTTCCAAGTCAGAAGCCATCAAGTGTCACCTGATGTGACACTCTTGTGTTACAGGCCTCAAAAAAACAAAAATCAGCTTTGTGAATAGAAACAGTTGTTAGAGTGAACTTATTTGTGTAACATTTGAAAACGTGATCAAACAAGGGTTAAGAAATAGATTTGCTAGTGTAAAGTGGGGATATTTGCTAGACTTGTAGAAAATACACCTTCATATATTCAAGTGTGCTTTGGAGAGAAGTCCTAAACATCTGTGCAAAATTCTGCATCTAAACCTATAAAATTAATCAACATCAGTGTCCAGATATGTCTACAACAAATATGGAGTCATAACATGTTATGAAATTTCCAGTCAGAAGGCTGAATTGTCATAGACACCCTAACAACAATCATTTCCCTATAACATGGCTCTCAATGCCAGTTACAAAAGAGATGCAAAAGTAAGACACATCTATAAACACAGAAAATCAAAGATGTGATTTTTGGAAAGAACTGACAGACTTGGTTACTGAAGGTCTGAATTTGTCTCAGAGATTTGAGGACATGTAAATTACTAAAGCCAAAGGAGAAATCTACTTTCTTTACACAGAAGTTTACCTTTCTTCAGGAGCTCTACCAAGTCCTTCATGCGACATTACTGTAAAATTTATCTTTATTATTTGTGAATGAAAATATTTATATTTAGGAAATACAGGTCTATTTCCTTCTCAGCTGTACCTCAACACCAGGTACAGTAGCAAATATTCTTCATCAATAGGAAAATTATATATAAAACAGGTTTATCAGTCAGTCAATTTTAAATTAAAAATATAACAATCAAACATCTCCAGCTTTAAAATTTTCTGGTATTAATCAGCAGCAAGTAGAAGAGCAAGTAGTGCACCAGAAGCACTTATGGCAAATGAAGACATTTAGAATTAAGTACAGTGAAGATCTCATTTTAAAAAACCCACTAAGTTTCAAAAAAACCCTACAGTCTAACCAGATAATGTTGAGGGATAAAAATTACTACCCTCAACACTGTCTTAGCTGTCTCAGAAGCAACAGATGCTTCAAAAGTTATTACCTGCTAAGTGGAAAATTACAGACCAGATGGAGCTAATTAATTTGCAATTAAAAAATTGCCACAAACCAAATAGTACAATTAATTGTCTGCAAGATATGGTTATGCAAAAGATTGGTCTGGCACTTTTAAGGAGTCCAAAACATTCATAACAGTTATACAAGCGAATGGATGCTACAGACCTGGATAAACACCTACAAATTCTAATGTGTAGCAAACTTGGGTGGGAAATTGCAAATCTAGACAATAAACTTTCAAAAAGATATGAAAGTTGGTGATAATCTGGCAGCTTTTTGATCTCATCTAAAACCTCTGATTCAAGAAAAAAAAAAAAAAAGAAAAAAAGTAAAAGCTTGACTTTGCAGTGTTACAAACCAAGTTACAGAATTATTTTTGCAACTTGGAATGTTGCAAAAAACCACCCCTAAGCTAGCAGAAATTCCTGAATTAGGGATCCTATGTTAGCAAAATTTGCAAAATCACTGAATGAGATCTTAGCAAAACATGGAGTAATGGAGGTATGGCCACACTGTTACTGTTGTAATTACTTGTATAAATTTAAATAACTTCCCAGATAATTCAATTGCTCTCCACTTCTGTGTTCTGAATAGCAGTATGATGAGAACCTTGTAAGTGCATAATGCCTATGCAAGAAGCTCTTTGAAACTGCAGCATGTCACACTTCATTTTTTTTGTATTTGCAATTTATTTTGTCCTTTGTTTTCATAGCACATGGCACCACATAGTAGCCAAGAATTCTGTGTTCTGCTGCTTCAGGGGTGTAACAAACTGTCTCTACCCAAGGGAAATATGCATAGGTCACTCCACTGTCCTGCATCCCTTGTAATGTTGTTCTTTGAAAAACAGGACAGTTAACCTTCACCTTAATCTTAATTTTCTTTCTGAATAAAACCTGATCAGAAGTTGTGATCTAATGACTCTCTAAATCTTCTTGGGAAATACCAAAGGGAATTTTGCAAGGGTAGCAAAAGACCTGAGCCAGAGATTCAAAATAATTATTTTATAGAAGTCTTCCCCTAAAAGAGATACTTCAGGGACTTTTCAAGCATGTGACCTTGTATACCAGCAACAGATGAGAAAAAACTCAGAGAAGATTTAAAGTATTAGGGACCACAGGATCTTAGAATCACAGTATAACTAGGCATAAATATAGTCTCAAGCTAAATTTCCCAAATCTGAAATGTTTACACTTACTGACTGCTTTTGAAAATGTTGTGATGTTTGAAGTCCTCTTCCTCTGCCTGATCCTTTCATTAAATAATAGAGAGGATATCTGCCTCACGGTCGTATGTTCATACACTCAAATATAGTTTAAATAGATGGGAATTAGGTACAGTGTAACAAGACAAACCACTGCAAATTTGCGGAGTGCTCTTTATGGCTATTCAGAAGCTTTTTTTTTTTTTCAATCTGATGTTTTCAAGGACATGTAAGATGTATTAATCATTATTTTAGCCTTATAAATCAGGTACTGTAACTATTACTTTTCTTATTTAAGGAAAAAGAAAAGAGAGAATACCATAAAGCTTATTTCCAGACAGTATCTAGTGAATCCAAGGAATAATCTCAGATAGATATTGATGAATAAATTTCAAAATAAGCAGAAATATTGCCATTAATTTTAATTGTGCTCCTTCTCCCATTGTAATGCTTTGGAATATTTTTTATTGCATATTTGGAATTAATATATTAAAAGTGGAATGAAAGATGATGCACTCAGTAGCCACATATGAGTAGTACATTTCACCTTACTCTGCTTTCTTGTGCTCCTGTAGCTCAACAACAGTACAGCACCTTGGAAACTTTGAATGTGACTATATACCCAGAATGGACTACAGTAATTAGTTCGCCCCAGATACCATTTAAGAGGAGATAGGGACTACCTCTAATGATTCTGAGGACAAACATAGGCCATGCTTATGACAGCTAAACTTCATAAACAGGCTTATCAGGTTTTAAACTCAGGACCGTTAACTCCAAAAATGAAGGATATACATGAGTGAATAAACAAACACTGTTTTGTTTGAGGACTAAAGCTGTTCTGAATGTCATTTGGTCAGACGTGACAAGAGCTAAAACAGAAACTTGTAACAAAATCAGACCTGTTTTGACATGCCCATCTCTGACCTTTGAGACCTTCATTCTGCAAGAAAAACGGAATATTCTGATCCCAGTACTTTTAGAGGATTTAGTTGAGGATTTATCCTCTAACACATCCTCATCAAGGATGGCCTCTGAACACTCTGAATAAAGCCCATCGTCGAAGAACTCAATGGTAAAGCAAACTAAACAGACATCCGTGCTTATCCTGATATTTCTGGACTCCATAAAAAAACACTCAACCACAGCTTTCTAAAAGCTTTTGGGAAATATTTGGACTATGTGTAAACTTTTAAAAACATTTTGAGAAGCCTTGTTACAACTAAGCCTTAATCAGTTTTTCAAGATATCTACTGATGAGACTGGGCATCTCAGCACAAGTTCCCTTATTTCCTCTTTCATCTTATAAGTGGCCACTTGACAGCACTCTTTTGCTGGCAGTCTGTCATGTGGTGATGATTAACTGACACTGATGAGCCCTTTTGCCCTGGACTTCCCAGCTGAAACAATGTTAAACAGAAATGAAAGAAATCGGTTAATTATTTCAAGAAGTGGGAAGAGAAAGTACTTTCCTGAGTTTTTTGTTTATGATCTTCCTTTTGCAAAAATTGTAGTAATTTAGGTGCATTAAATGCATATATTGGAGGCTGTGCCTATTTGCTCATAATTTTGATAAGAAAACATACACTCAAAAGTCAATGACAAATAGAATTGCATCACAGGATCAGAGAAATACTTCTCAAACAGGGACTCTAGAGGTCAATTAGTCTACCAAGAACCCACTTAGACAAGGAATACTGTCAACACAAGTCCATGGGATTTGATTAAATCCATCCGCACATCCTGAGGGAACTGGTGAATGAAGTTGCTAAGCTGCTTTCCATTATATTTGAAAAGTCATGGCAGTTTGAGAAAGTTCCTCCTGACTGGAAAAGGGGAAACGTAATCCCCTTTTCAAAAAGGGAAAAAAGACCCAGGGAACTACAGGCCAGTCAGAGTCACCTCTGTGCCTGGCCATATCATGGAGCAGATCCTCCTGGAAACTCTGACAAGGCACATGAAAAATAAGGAGGTGATTGGTGACAGCCAATATGGCTTCACCAAGGGAAAGTCATGCCTGAAAAATTTGGTGACCTTCTATGACAGGGTTACAGCATTGCTGGATAAGGGGAGAGTAACAGACGTCATTTACCTGGACTCGTGCAAAGCGTTTGACATTATCCTGCACAACAGCTAAATGCTGGTCTCTAAATTGGATTTGATGGATGGACCACTCTGAACAACCTGGTCTAGTGGAAGGTGTCTCTGCTTATGGCAGGCAGTTAGAACTAGATGTTCTTTAAGGTCCTTTTGAACCTAAACCATTCTATGATTCTATGATAACATAAGTTCAGATCCTCTTTCACAGGATCTCGAGATCTGTATCCCCACATTAGCAATACAGCAAATATGGAAGAGAGGCAAGGGTTAAAGAGATGGAATATCCTTCAGCTAGTCTTATTCTTTCCCACTTGTGCTGTGCATACTGTATGTAGGATCCTTACAGACCTAACTAAAATTTGCAGACACAGAGGTGCCATGTGTTAATATTCCTGACAGAGGTGCAAGAAAATTTGGGATGTTCATTTTAATGACTATTCATCCTTAAATTTGTAAGTTATAAATCATAGATACCTACAATGAACTTATCAGCCTGCCTGTTTTTCCTACCACCAGGAGTAAGAAAGCATTACATTTCTCAAGTTAATACAGATTCAGGCTCCATGAATTCCTAATTTTCAGTCTGTGTTGAGAAAAAAAAATTACATCTGACAATTTTTTTTTAANTCATGCCTGAAAAATTTGGTGACCTTCTATGACAGGGTTACAGCATTGCTGGATAAGGGGAGAGTAACAGACGTCATTTACCTGGACTCGTGCAAAGCGTTTGACATTATCCTGCACAACAGCTAAATGCTGGTCTCTAAATTGGATTTGATGGATGGACCACTCTGAACAACCTGGTCTAGTGGAAGGTGTCTCTGCTTATGGCAGGCAGTTAGAACTAGATGTTCTTTAAGGTCCTTTTGAACCTAAACCATTCTATGATTCTATGATAACATAAGTTCAGATCCTCTTTCACAGGATCTCGAGATCTGTATCCCCACATTAGCAATACAGCAAATATGGAAGAGAGGCAAGGGTTAAAGAGATGGAATATCCTTCAGCTAGTCTTATTCTTTCCCACTTGTGCTGTGCATACTGTATGTAGGATCCTTACAGACCTAACTAAAATTTGCAGACACAGAGGTGCCATGTGTTAATATTGATGACAGAGGTGCAAGAAAATTTGGGATGTTCATTTTAATGACTATTCATCCTTAAATTTGTAAGTTATAAATCATAGATACCTACAATGAACTTATCAGCCTGCCTGTTTTTCCTACCACCAGGAGTAAGAAAGCATTACATTTCTCAAGTTAATACAGATTCAGGCTCCATGAATTCCTAATTTTCAGTCTGTGTTGAGAAAAAAAAATTACATCTGACAATTTTTTTTTTAAATCATGCTTTGCTTTTGCTTGCTCAAGGTTGAATACTTCATTTATAAAATGCATGTGTTCTCTGGCAGACTGTATCTTTGCTATGACTAGAGTATTATTGCTGAGAAAAGTGCATAAATGATCGCAGAAAAAGTAATTCTACTTGATCTGGCCCTCTCTAGGGTTATACTGAGTTCTAGGTGCAAGGACATTCACTTTACCGATATTAGTATGGAACTGTCTAAAGATAAGATATTTAACTTAAAGTACTAATTTCTTTCTCTAGCTTGAAAAACAATTTAAATGTTAAAAGTTAAAATGGATTTACAGTTTAGTAATTAGCAAGAAAAAAAAAAAAGGAAGTGAACTGCAGATAAGTAATAAGGCATTTTGTTTCTACCTGGCACTGATTTCCCTTATGACTCTCCTCACCATTCCATAATGATGAAAGTAACATCCAGCTTCAATCTGTAAAAGGTCAGTGTGTCCAGATGAGGAATGCCTTAAAATAAAGCTGTTCTACATTTATTACCAAGCTTCCCAAGGAGTTAACCAATAGGATCCAAGAATAATCCTGAAGTCGAAGGCAAACCTAAGCTAAACATTTTTGCCTACATATTGCAGACTGTCACAGACTTGCACCTCTGAGTTTTTTGCTCTATTTGCAAACTGTTCAATGTCTCCATGAGTTATCCCAGCTCAGCTATACTTTGTATTGCCCCTGTGTAAGGATGTGGCACCCCTGATTCTACAGGTAGGCCTGAGCTCCCTAGTTTGGTCACCCTCCAGGCTCTGCAAAGAGAACCAAAGCCTTCACAGTCATTTGGATACCATCTGGGCATAATGTGCTTTTGGACAAAGCAGTATTTATTGGTCATCTGTACAGAGAAGCAATAGTCCTGACTAAAAGTGCCATTTTGTCAGAGTCCTGGCACTTGCACAGTTCAATTACTATGGTACTTCCCTAAATCTATTTGTGAAGGTGCCTGTGTCTGCCTTCCCCTATCTCTCTGCCTCTCCTGCAGTTTCTCTCAAGCTAGTCCTTCTCATAATCCATCTGATCAGCAGCCCAAGGCCAGAAGATTTTTGGTTATTTGTGTAAAGGTGTTTACCTCAGGTTATTGCCTCATTCAGTTTGTGAATGACCATTTGACTCTAGGTGAAACCTTTAAATGAAGAACCTGAAGCAATATTTTGACCTATTCCTCTTCTTAGAAGTCATTCTCTAGGGCAATTAGCTGTGGCAATTACATGTGGCAACTCCTCTACTCTATGGTCAAACATCACAAAGGATTCTTGAAGTCAAAACTACATTCTCAAATGTCAAAAATTGCTAAACAGGCAATGATTCTATAATTGGTTTGATTATTTTATATATATAAACCCAAGAAGTTTTCAGATATTACAATTTCCAGAAAGGTTGAGGGAAGTCACTTTTTCAGGGAGCATATATATAGAAAATTTTTGATAAAATAGTGTATAAAAAATATATACTCTCATAAAGTCCAAATAAGTAGAAACTTTCAGAATTTGACTCCTACCATTATGTTTTGCCGTATACTATACCTTCTTCCATGGGTATTAGAGGAAACCGTGGTAGGGAACGGCACGTTGTTAGAGCAGAGACTGTTCAGTCTCTCCAGCTATAAAAATTATTATAATAAGGATAATTCTTTACTTGTGGGAGTGTGCAGAGTGGATTTTGATGCATTACAAAGCTTAATTGTTTTTTGGCATGTGGGCTTGTTGGATTGGGAGAAGGAAGAGGAAGAGGCATTAATGTTGTACAAAGTATTCCTATGATTTTTGTTGTAATTTATTATTTATCATCTGCTACACACAGAAAGGCTTTTTCCTATTCTACCTGGTTTTTCCATGTACTAGTCATCAGCCTCCAAGTCTACAATTGTTCATACAATATTAACCTTCATGATCTTGCCAAGATGTTTAGAATAAGAAGCCAGGATACTCTTGTACACACCCGTGATGGCCTATTTTTAGATCACAGAGGCACTATCCCAAGCATATGAATGCACTATATAAGCAGAACTTGAGGGATTAGCAAAACTGGAGAATTTGGCTACAATTGACTGCATGAATAAAAGGTTAAGTAAAGCCTTTCCAGTAATATTTCTCAGTATAATTGCTCAATGCGCTGCATTTCACCGGATGGATGCTTTGAATAAGACTGTTTCTAAATTGGACCTGTAGTTCTAGTTCAAGGTGATTTTTCTTTTAATAGAAGACAGTATCTTTATAGAAGCCACAGATATGCTGTATGTTTGTCTTTAAAATTGTATCTTCTATTTGGAGGCAGAAGTATAAGCCAGATATTTTATAGTAGGGAGAAACACTTTGTCTTAGAGAAACCTACGTGAGCATTGTTGTAATTACAGCAAAAATTATTTTTCTCATTTTTTGCAATATAAAATGGAATAATTGGATGAACAGCCTCATTTCAAGCAATCTCTGCTAACTAGGGAGAAATGTCAACTTATATAACCTAGGGAACTGTGAACCACATAAAAAGAGGTATCCCCATTAAAATATCATGGCGTTGGATCTAATTCTGCAAGTACCTCCTGAGGCCACATCCATAACACTGAGCATTTCAAATTCATAGAAAGCAAAAAATTCAAAAGGCTTGGTATGAAAAAGGGTGATTTATTTTCACTTCAAAAATCATCTGAAGTTTTAATTATATTTTTCACTTTTATAGAGTTACATATCATATTATCTCAAAAGGCATTACAATCCCTGATGAACTTAACCCCATAATGCCCAAGAAATAGAAAGCTTCTTTAAATTATATTTTCTAGGGCTTCTAGGAAACTTAGCTCATCAAGCATAAAAGCAGATCTCCTTACTACTTTGTCTGTGCTTCAGTCGCTGAAAAATCTGTCAAACTAATGGCTCTTATTGTCTCATTCAGTTTTCTTACTCTTCTCTTCAATGAGATAACTCTGGTCTTCTTAATAGACGTCAAAAAACTGTGACCAAATAAATCCAGCAATTAATTTGATGGAAAACCAGACTAGTTCTCGGCTAGATATCACTTTATCAAATACCTTCAGAAAAGGTTTATACTCAAATTAAAATAAATAAAAAACAAATTACAGCGTGTCCTGGTTTGAGGTAAAACAGAACCAATTTTCTGTTCAGTAATTTTACTTTTTTAGATGGGCGTCTTCTAACTAAATAGACTTTGAAATTAACAGCATATTGTTCAGAAAACTGTTGACTCTCACAGTGATAAGACCTGATTGTACCAAGTAATGGTATACAGAGAGGCCCCTGCTTATACTTATTGCTATAACAACTAAGGTCAGGTAATTTCGCTATTTGCCCCATTTGAGGGTCAGAAGCACAAAAGTGTAGAGGGGTCACATCCGTGGGGAGCAGCGGACAGGACAGGTGACTGAAAACTGACCATCTGCATCATGGTCAGTATAAAAGCTGAGGGATAAAAGGGTCAACTCTCTTTCTTCGATGGCTGATGTCTGAGGAGGACCCTGTCAGTTTGTCTGCCTTTGATCATGATCCAAGCGTTCCTGACTCCAGATGTGGAATCCAGCTCCTGTTGGTCACCAAGTCCAGTCTGGGACTTTTCCTGATGCCTGCTGGCAATGTGATTGTCATCCTGGGAGCTTGATATGGTTTTGTATATACTGTATATCTTTCTCTATTTTTCTTAGAGGGGGGAGGAAAGGGCTATCCTCTGCCTTTCTGATTGGTCAAAACTGTGACACAGGGAAATGTTGAGTTCTTTTACTTTTTTAAGAAGCCATATACAATAATTTTCATCTTTATTTAGTGAAAATTTACATGCGAGTATATCTTGGGTGATTGCACAGAATTTGATTTCTGGGCATCTTATATAAATTGGTAACTAAGGTTCTCTTTATGTTTCCTTTTCCCCTTTTCTTCTTCCCCTCCCTTTAATCAGTCCCTTAAGGAAAACGTTCTTTATTACCCTTCCTTTCCATTTCACAGAGAGAAACAGAAGAGATTACATCTTTTTTTTTATTGTAGGAATCTTTAAAATCTTTAATAATAGGTACTTCAGACATAGAAACATATGTACCACTGTCAAAAGCTTTACATTCCCCGAGCAGCAGAATGAAAGACGAACCTTGAGTTGCAGAGTAGATCCTTTGTGGAAAACATGAGTGACCCAAGTAATGAAAATGCATAGATGGATCAGGGAAATGTAAAGGAAGAGAGAAGCTGACTGTGCCTAAATATAAATGTTGAGAAATAAAATCTGAAGAAAACAAATCTCTGAAGCAGGAATAAACAATAGTTTATTCTCTCAAGTAAATTAATAAAATATTAGGAATAAGTTAAGCATAATTTTGCCATTTACAGGTGGGATATGAATAATATATTCATAATAGAAATACAGTCAACCTGCTATCAAAATTACCTGAGTAATTGTTATTACTCTGCTGGTGAGCTCCAGTGTAGGTGGAAGATGTGATTGTATGATGAACCATGTTATTTTCATTACATCTTTCATTCTTAAGAGGTGAGATTTGAAAATGCATGTAACCAACACATTTTTAATCTCTTTGAACCTCAGTTGTTTGGGAGCAAGGATTGCAATTTAGCTGAGTTCTGTAACTTGTGAAAAATTTCAGGAAGGACAAAAGGGGTTCAAAAGGGACACCTATTTTAACTGCCAGTCCTAATGTCAAGAAAGTACAAATTTCTCTGGTGTGTTTACCTCATGTAAATCATCCATATCATACAGACTAGGAATTAAATGCTGTGATTACAAAATCTGTGGTGTTTTACCTGAAAACTGAAAGAAAAAAATAAAGGCTGGTGTTATTTTGGTAAACCAGAAAAGGCATAAGTACATGGTCAAGCAGTGCAAATCTTTTTTGCTGTGAAATCTGGGCCATTACTATTGGTGTGTGTTATAAAGATGTTCGATTTTTGGCGTATGCTAACTGATACATTGCAGCTTTTGCTGTCTGTATCTTCATAACGCCAGAAACATTCTGCTTCCTGAAAAATTTTCCGTGCAAAAGAACTAAAATTAGCATATAATTTGGATAAAGGTAAAGATAAACACTGAGTGTCAACAGAGATCAACAGAGAAATATTAGCTTTAACTACTGTGTAGAGCATAAAGGGAAGAAAAATTAGAGTGTATTTAATAAAAAAATACACTTTATTAGTGAATTTTTGTTAGACTGGAATAGTCATCTGGGGCAGTGGGTGGAACCTACATCAGACATTCATAAGTAGCCAGGACAAAGTAGCAGAAATAGAACTATATTGCAACTTTTCAGTACTTATAGGGGGCCTATAAGAAAGACGGGGACAAACTTTATAACAGGGCCTGTTGTGATAGGGCAAGGGCCAACTAAAAGAGGGTATGTTAAGGCTAGACATAAATAAGACATTTTTTTTATAATGAGGGTGATGAAACACTGGCCCACGTCGGCTTACTCTTTTCAACTGCTGGTCATTTGCTACTGCAATCTCTCTCCTACCTCTGTGACCCTGGCAGGCAGTGAACACTTTTGAGGAACTAATCAGGCTTTTACAGATTTCCACTGAAGAAACATGGGAGTAGCACCTCATCAGAGAATGCTAGATGGATGGAACATACTACTTCATGATGCTATTTTTATAGTTCTTTTGACACACACAGAATATTTGTCCACATAGCTGATATAAATACATACAAGCAAAAGTGATGTTTAATTAAAAAGCTTTCTACAGCTTGACTGAGCATAAAAGTCTTTCAAAAATACAGCCCTCAAATAAAGGCTCTAGGGAAACATTTACAAAATGAAATAAAAACAAAAAAACCCCCACAACACAATTACTTAGCAAACTGAGTTCCAATTTAATAATTCATACTATTCCTCCATGCCATTAACTGGGATGAGGAAGCAGGGATAGTGACAAAATATTTCACAAAAACCTTCTAAATGTATGCTTTGAGCTTTTTCAAATATTTCAGCTTTTTGTGTGGGTCGACAGAACCAGTGTTTTTAGGATGAGTTTTTTCATCCTATAAATAATATTTTGATTTATTAACCATTCAATCTAACTCTCAACTGTAACTTCTGTAATTCATTAAAGCTGTAATTTTCTCCGTGATTTGTCCCAGTACGTACTTCAAAGTTTCACTCTTTCCCCCTTGGTTCACACTCCGCTGAAGAAAATAACTTCTTTCCTTAAGCCTTTATTTGTATGTATATACTTGAATAAATAAACACGAAGAGAGAAGGAAACCACCTGCCATCTGAGTCTAATCATCATCAATATGCAAAATATATACACTAATTTATCCACATTTTCCCATAAGAAAAATCTAAAGATCTACTCTCTATTTTTGTTGGTGCAGAAAAGATTTGTCAGGTAACAAATCTTGCTAAACCCTCTCCTAGTCTCCCTGTTTTGACTACTGAACAACAATAACAGTCTTTTAGCATTAAATCATTAAATACACATGCTGCTCCCAACTGGCATTACAGAGATGTCATCATTTTCTTTGACAAGGGGTGCATGGGAGCTAGTCAAAAGTCTGAGATTACTGGTCTACCATGGATAATGTTCTAGTACCGGAAATGGACATGATTGATGTATCCTGACTGATTGTTTACTCTTCATTATATAATGGGTTAATTATGTGATGTCAAGCATGATGCAGAACAACAGGAAGAGTAGATTCAGTTTTGCTCCTTATAGTATATTTTGACACTTCAAGGAAAAAAACATAGCTGGAAACTGTATTTTGATGTCATTTGAAACAACTATGAATTCAGTGCAGATTTATAGGACAGGAAAACAGTGAATGCATGGTGTATTCACATATGGAATAAAGCTTCATATAGAGGAAGAAGGGAATATAACTATAACTATTTGTTGACAATTCAACTCTTTTCTTTGCCCACTAAGAAAATATGAAATTCATTAAATAGTTTTTTATAGTACCATAGTATGCTGCATTCATATAAACTACAGATGTCTCATATGCTGAATCTGAACAGAAGCGTTTGTTGTAAAAAACATTTTTTACACCATTTCACTGAAGTTACCTGTACCTATTGTATGAGTGGTAAGAGCACAATTAACTCCTATCTTGAGACTGTAGAAGGCTGCATCCTTGAGACTGCAAAGGTCACACCAAGTCTAGTAGCTCTGCCACAAAAGGCCTTGCTTTCTAGTGTCCCAGTTTTCTGATTCATCTAAATAAAACAGCTATTCTTATAGGTTTAGGATGGATTGATGTCCATTAAGAACTTTCCATCAGCCTTAACATGTAGTGTGTTGTTGCTGATCTTTGGCACTGTTTTCTTTCAGCCCTCTGGCAGTTGGCTGCTCCCTGGCTTGTTGCTGTATGGACAGTGTAATACAAGTGTTAAGGTAAGTATGAACAGAGAGTGGAAAAATCTGGGTGTGGAAAGCCCTGGAGAAAACATTGGCAGGGAGAAGCTAATGAAAACAGCAAGTGTTGGTGGTAGCAACACCAGCAGGTCATCAAGATCCAGGCAAAGGGGAGAGAAGAGAACAGGATAAACAAACCTCACAGCAGTGGATAGGATTGAGAGACTAATAAACCCCTAAGTAGGGAGTAACCTCCGAATGCATGTGAGCGCCAACCTAAAAAAAGGAGGTGAGATTGTGAAGTCTTACTAGCTGACATCCCTTGTTGTCTGTTCTATCACAAGAAAGGCTGTAGTGATCACTTGGATACAACCTTCTTGCTTTCATGATGCTGGACAGGCTATTTGAATGCCCATGTGTAGCGCCGGAAGCACATGGGTATAAATGTGTGAATAGTAGCTAGTGAAATCACTTTTGTTTCAAAATGAAATGATCCTCTTCCTCTATAATACTGCTTATTGAGCTTTGCTACCTTGTTGTTACAACACTGCATCACAGTTTCCTACAAGTCAATAGCTGTCAAAATACAGTATTATAGCTCGGCAGTGCATGTCATTAAGATGGAGGACTGGGCAAAGAAAATAATCCCACAGAATTAAAGAAAATACCAGTAACAAAGGTATGATTTCATTGCTTGTATTCTACAGCATCACTAAACTGTTTTCCTTCTCCCCATGTTTAGCTTTCTTCTACTTTTCATTTTCTAATGAGCAGGTAGTATGTCACTCACAATCAAGTCACGTTTGGGGCTGGATGCCAAACATGCTTTTTGTCCAAGAACTGGTGAGGAATAAGTTAAGAGACTTAAACATCATTATATTAATACAGAAGCTTTTCATTCCCATTAAAGTTTGCTCCTCATTTTTCAAATGTCATTCACAACAATTGATTTGTGTCTTGTTCATTTGAAATAATTCATCTGAGATTGTAAATAAAAATAAAAAATAGGGGCTTAAATGACACATTCCGTAACAGGTTTACCATTACAATACATTTGTCTAAACGGTCTTCTAAGTATTATCAATTTTCTGTCATTGCATTTTCTAAAAACAGAATGATGATTTCTTTAATTTTTCTCATCATCTGATTGTGTGTTATATCTCTCTGAAACTGAAAGTGCATTCTACTGCGGACCTCTGTATTTCCTTATATTGTTGTGGTAGCATACAGGTTTCATCTTCAGCTGAGACTTCTAACATATTGGCTTTTACTGAGCTGCATAGAATTGTTCCATAGGTTGGCAGAGCCACATAGCAGGTCCAAATTAGCTAGATGGAGGTTGCAAGAAATAAAAATGTAAAAAGGAAAAATAGGCAACAGGAGAGGGGAAATATTAGGACTAAAGATTAGGTCATGTCTATTGCATATAGACAATATTGCAGTAGACTACATAGCTGAGGATTCAGTCCTGAGATTTCTTATTCTACCATTGATTTGCTGTGTGAGTGTCTTAAACTCCAACTGGATATTGGTGGGAAAGGATCCCAGATTTTCTTTTTAGCATCTCCCTTACAATTTATACAGGGGGAAGGACGACTAAAACCCACTTCTCAAATGATAGGCATATAAGCCAGTTGTATATAGCTTCACATGTCTTCTATCTTAGTATGAAGAGCCAGAAAAGTTAAACTTGGAATACAAGAATTCCTAAAATTCAGTTGAATATATTGGTCCTATCCTAGTAATTAAATGAGATTGGACCCTGGATCATGTGAACTTCATAGACAGTTTTTAATATTAAAAATGTAGAAGATATTTACGTGTAATGACACTTATTCAAGTTTTCTTTTTTTTTTTCACTGTATGGGTGAAAGTCTTCTGCGACTATTTATCACAGAATCACAGAATCACA